>CAWUFW010016381.1:0-312520 GCA_963921515.1 Calotriton arnoldi | reverse complement strand
GGACCAGAGCAACTCAGAGGATGACTCCCTTGTGGAGGCGGGTGTCAGCAGCCACCACACCCCAGCTAGTGTTGCTGTCCCCGCCACCACCAGCACCACCACCGCCCTCCCATCGGCTCCCATTCCCCAGGTCCGTGGAGGCTCCCATGTCCGGGAGCGTGTCTCCTTTGGGCCAGGCACCGCGCCCCCTGCCCCTGTGTCCCCTGCTGCCCTGAGTGAGGAGTCTGTATACCTCCTTCGCCAGCTCCATGTAGGGCAGACAGCCATGCTGAGTGTCCTCCATGCGCACACCGCGCTGTTGACTCAGCTGGTGTCGTTCATGGAGGGCATCTCATCGAGCATGTCTGACCTACAGAGGGGCAATAGGTCCATGGACTCCTTCCTGACGGCAGCAGTGTCCCTCCTCAAACGGTCCCTCACCCCTCCTGCCTCTGCTCCATCCACACTCCCCAGCACCTTACCCATCCCAAGCACACACACACCGGCACAGGCACACACCAGCACACACACATCCAGCACACTGACACACACGCCAATGACAAAACGCACACGCACGCACATTCAGGGGACTGAAGCCAGACTCACAGGGGATGGGGCCCTGGAACACACACACGCATCCACATGCACTGCGCAGTCCTCAGTTCCCTCTCCCTCCAAAGCACCCTCCCTTGCCTCACCTGCAACCCCAAAGTCACAGCAGCTCTTCCTCTGTGACCTCGGCCTCTTCCCCACCGATGAAGCTGCTCCAGCATCCCGGGGGAAGAGGAAGCCCACCCACACGGAGCAGAGTGCCCCTCACACCCGGACACCCTCCCCCAGGCACAGACGGACTGAGGCCCCCACCCGCAAGTCCCCCCGGAGTCCTAAGAGCAAGACCCCGCCACCGCCCTGCAGCTCAGGCACAAGGTCTCCGTCCTCCATCCCTCAGGCCCCCACTGCACAGGTGCCCCCACCACACCCTGCCCCAGGTTCCCCCACCCACAGATATACCATCCCCAAGAGGATCAGGCCTTCTCCCCTGCCACTTGCTCTCCCAGCACCACACCCCCGCTGCGCTTGTCTGTGCCACTGATGTGGTGAGGGTGTCCTCCCCCTCTGTCCAACCCACCTTGCCTGTTCCCCATTCTCCTCCCCTGGAGGTAGGCACTGCAGTGGAGTCCACTACCGCCCTGTCTGACTTGGGCACTGCAGTGGCGGACCTGTCCACTCCATCTGCAGGGTCCACTGCAGTTGTGCCGGCACCCACGACATCTGAGTCATGCCCCCAGTTGTGCCGGCACACACCATGTCAGACACCTCCACTGCAGTTGTCAGTGGCTCTCCAGCACCCACCACCCCTTCCCTGACTCCCCCTGGTGAGCCCTGATCCTGTCCCTGCGGTGCCTGGCCTGCCCCCCGGTTGCCCCTCCTAGTGGATTGTCCCTGGTTTTGTGCAGGCATGCGTAGGGTGACATCTGCCAGTGTCACCCTGTTTGAACTTTGACAATGGACTGGCCATTGGCCTTTGCTCTATTTTTTCTGGACGTCGTTTTCAATCAACACATATGCTGAATAAAGCAACTTTCTTTTCTCTAGTGCTCATGCTTCAGATGTACATGTTGTTGGTGCTGCTAACCATGCCCTTGCTGCAGTGATGGTGATATCTGGTCTCATGATTATGAAGTGTTACTGTGCACGAACCCATGTGGTCCAGGGGGAATGTGTCCTATCATGTGGTGTATCCATGTCATCAATAGCAGCATCTGAGGGTGTCATGTGTTCAGTATTTGGCAATGGGTTTCCTACTTACATTAGCAATTTCATATCTGTGGCTTCCACCCCTGCACATCTGTTGTGCCTGCCATCGTTGCATTTGTCTACTTCCCTGACCGTGTTGCCATCTCCACTGGACATGCAGGTTTGGGCATCAATGGGGAAGGACTCATCCGTGTAGTCAGTGCAACATTGCTATACAAGTGTGTTGGATCTGTGCTGATGATTCCGTTGGCACATCCATGACCAGGCTGATGTGATGGGAGCCCTCATTTGGTGCTAATTGTTGATTGTGTGACCAAGTGCTCAGCTGACATGATGGGGCCCTACTGAGGCAACATATGGCACAGCTTTCCTCACACAGGAGTGGAGTCCCCTCATGGCAGTGTGTACACGTGTGACATTGCCTGCGCCCAAGGTGTGTGTTGTATGTGCATGTCTGTGTGTTCACTTCCATTTATCTGCGCATGCTGTGATCCCTAGTGTTGTACCTGTTTGTGATGCTTGCTGACTTGAGCTATGTTCCCCCAAAGTCTTCTCCCTGTGTTCTCTGTGATGTGGGTGCATGGCACATTACTGGTCATCAGGGTGTCACCCATAGGTGTGTTTGCTGTCAGGGCTGAGTTTGTGTGCAGACGCAGATGGGTCACAGTCAGGTTTCCCCTTGGCACTTGTTGTTTGCCCCTGTCATGTGATTTTCAGTTCGTGTTATCTTTCAGTGATTGTGACACGTTGTGTGTGTGACTGCTGCCACTCCTCAGGGTCCGGGCTGCATTGTTGGTTGTTGTCTATGTGTGTTCTTTGTGGGTGACCTTGGCTTCTTCATTGGTGTGTGACTGTGGCTGGGATCCCATTGGTTGGTGTGGTATCGCCGTCATGTCCATGTACAGCGTAGTGTGCAGTGTGTCAGACATTCAGGAGTCTTGTTGAGTGGCCATGTGTGATGTGTTTCTGCACCTTGGTTCCCACCCACCACCCTGGAATAGTCATGGGTGCATGTGCAATGTCACCAGTGCATGTGTACTTCACTGCTGCACATTGTTAGAGGTCGAGGGGTGTGGTCTTGAGTGTGTGCAGATGGGAGTTGTTGCCCAGCTAGTCCCCTGCCTCCATGTTGGCCTTGGCTTACTGGCCATGCTGATTGATTTGTGCTTGTGTAGGTGTGATGGTAGTTTGTTGCTCAGGACACCTGACTGTGGTTCACAGTGTGAACGACATTTAGCTTTGTCATCACAGTGGGATTTTTATTCAGCCCAGGGTCACCACATTGTGGGGGCCCTGGGGGTGGTGCTGTGGTGTGTCTGTGTCTTGCTGTGTCAGTTGTTGTTCCTACGTGCCTGTGTGACATGTGTGTTTTGTGCTCCCTCTCATCTGACAATGCCTGCTTGCCCACATAGGGATTTGGATCCATGAGTTACCTTAGTGTGGCAGTGTATGCACATCTGTATGATTGGTATTCAGCTCTCCTCATGTGTTGTGTGGTTGCCTGGGGACACTGGCACCCCCACCCCTCACCTGCTGTGTATGATGACAGTGTTGGTCTGCCTGTTTGTGTTTGTGCATCTGCACCACTGCATTGGCATATCTTGGGTGTGCCATTGGCTGTATGTTGTTTGGTGTGTTTCCCCTGCTGTCCCTGGGACTCCTAGGTCATCGGTCAGCACAGTGATCATGGTTTGTGTGTCCCATTGCTGCCATGGTATGGTATCTGTTCACCTCACATCTGCTGTCTCCACAGGATATCTGCATTTGTGTGCCCATTGGTGCAAATATGTGGTTCTGCATTCTGATGGTCACTTCTGTCATTGTGTCATTGATGAATGTTGACGGTCTCAGCCCCCATGGGTGTTGTTTGTCTGCACATGGCCAAAGGAATGTCTCATTTGCACTGCAGTATTTGGCTCCCCAATTTATGTTGCAATGGGACACATACACTACTTTGCCACAGATGAGTTTTTGGTTCTGTGACCAGGAATGATCCATGCAGTTTGGCAGTTGCAGCTCTTTCTTTGTCAACACTTACCTTTTGGTCACTGTGATGATGGGGGTGTAGACCCCATTGCCACAATGGTCAAAATGTGCTTCAGCTATGGACCCCACACTTGCCTTTTGGTCACTGTGATGATGGGGGTTTAGACCCCATTGCCACAATGGTCAAAATGTGCTTCAGCTATGGACCCCACACTTGCCTTTTGGTCACTGTGATGATGGGGGTTTAGACCCCATTGCCACAATGGTCAAAATGTGCTTCAGCTATGGACCCCACACTTGCCTTTTGGTCACTGTGATGATGGGGGTTTAGACCCCATTGCCACAATGGTCAAAATGTGCTTCAGCTATGGACCCCACACTTGCCTTTTGGTCACTGTGATGATGGGGGTTTAGACCCCATTGCCACAATGGTCAAAATGTGCTTCGACTATGGACCCCACACTTACCTTTTGGTCACTGTGATGATGGGGGTTTAGGCCCCATTGCCACAATGGTCATGGGCTGCTTGCATTGTGGGTGCCACACACATATATGTGTGGCACATGTGCTAGGGGGTCACATTGTATGTTCAAAGTCATGTTCGGTGTTGTAGGCATTTGACACAGCCTACACACGCTTGTCATGGTGGTGGGGGGATGTCTTTATCTTGCATTCCCTAGGTTGTGGTGTGCTTGTTGTGTCATGCATTGTCCATCCTATGAGTGGGGGTGGTAGTAGTGGTAGGCATCCAGCCCCCCTGGGTGTGGGTGGTAGTAGTGGTAGGCATCCAGCCCCCCTGGCTAAGGGTGGTAGTAGTGGTAGGCATCCTGCCCCCTGGCTAAGGGTGGTAGTAGTGGTAGGCATCCAGCCCCCCTGGCTAAGGGTGGTAGTAGTGGTAGGCATCCAGCCCCCCTGGGTGAGGGTGGTAGTAGTGGTAGGCATCCAGCCCCCCTGGCTAAGGGTGGTAGTAGTGGTAGGCATCCTGCCCCCCTGGCTAAGGGTGGTAGTAGTGGTAGGCATCCAGCCCCCCTGGGTAAGAGTGGTAGTAGTGGTAGGCATCCAGCCCCCCTGGCTAAGGGTGGTAGTAGTGGTAGGCATCCAGCCCCCTGGCTAAGGGTGGTAGTAGTGGTAGGCATCCTGCCCCCCTGGGTAAGGGTGGTAGTAGTGGTAGGCATCCAGCCCCCTGGCTAAGGGTGGTAGTAGTGGTAGGCATCCAGCCCCCTGGCTAAGGGTGGTAGTAGTGGTAGGCATCCAGCCCCCCTGGCTAAGGGTGGTAGTAGTGGTAGGCATCCAGCCCCCCTGGCTAAGGGTGGTAGTAGTGGTAGGCATCCTGCCCCCTGGCTAAGGGTGGTAGTAGTGGTAGGCATCCAGCCCCCCTGGCTAAGGGTGGTAGTAGTGGTAGGCATCCAGCCCCCTGGGTGAGGGTGGTAGTAGTGGTGAGGCATCCAGCCCCCCTGGCTAAGGGTGGTAGTAGTGGTAGGCATCCAGCCCCCCTGGCTAAGGGTGGTAGTAGTGGTAGGCATCCTGCCCCGCATCCAGCCCCCCCTGGGTGAGGGTGGTAGTAGTGGTAGGCATCCAGCCCCCCCTGGCTAAGGGTGGTAGTAGTGGTAGGCATCCAGCCCCCCCTGGCTAAGGGTGGTAGTAGTGGCAGGCATCCAGCCCCCCTGGCTAAGGGTGGTAGTAGTGGTAGGCATCCAGCCCCCCTGGGTGAGGGTGGTAGTAGTGGTAGGCATCCAGCCCCCCTGGCTAAGGGTGGTAGTAGTGGTAGGCATCCAGCCCCCCTGACTAAGGGTGGTAGTAGTGGTAGGCATCCTGCCCCCCTGGCTAAGGGTGGTAGTAGTGGTAGGCATCCAGCCCCCCTGGCTAAGGGTGGTAGTAGTGGTAGGCATCCAGCCCCCTGGGTGAGGGTGGTAGTAGTGGTAGGCATCCAGCCCCCCTGGGTGTGGGTGGTAGTAGTGGTAGGCATCCTGCCCCCTGGCTAAGGGTGGTAGTGGTGGTAGGCATCCAGCCCCCCTGGCTAAGGGTGGTAGTAGTGGTAGGCATCCAGCCCCCCCTGGCTAAGGGTGGTAGTAGTGGTAGGCATCCTGCCCCCCCTGGCTAAGGGTGGTAGTAGTGGTAGGCATCCAGCCCCCCTGGCTAAGGGTGGTAGTAGTGGTAGGCATCCAGCCCCCCCTGGCTAAGGGTGGTAGTAGTGGTAGGCATCCAGCCCCCCCTGGGTGAGGGTGGTGGTGTGCATTTAGGCCCCTGTGTGCATATGTGGCATTGGTGATGGGCATCCCGCCCCTATGGTGCTGCTGTTGCTGGTGTAAGTATATTCAGCATCCCCGTGTGTGTGTGTGATGTGTCGTGTACGTGTTGTATGTGTTTTGTGGTTGGTGTCTGGCTTACCTTCTGCGCCGTACGCGTCCGTGCCTGTTCCGGTAGTAGATGTAGAATATTGGTATGATCGGGACGAAGGGATTCATGGTTGGTTCGTGTCGTTCGTCCTTCTCGTTGCTTCGCGTCGTCCTCGTCGCTTCGCCTCGTCCTCGTCGCTTCGCGTCGTCCTCGTCGGTGCCGTGTTCGTCTCGTAGCCGTGGATCGTGTTGTGGCGCGAATCGGAGCTTATGTGCGCCTCTCCCGGATGCTTTGACGTGCCGTGCGTAGCGACGGGTTCGGCGCGTACGGGAAGCGCATCGTACTTGTCCGGCCGGACGGGGCTGCATTTTCCCTTCCGTGCGACTCGATTCGGCGTTTCCGGATTCGCCTCGGTCGGAGAACAGGACCTGGTTTGGGTGAGTACGGCTCGGCCAGATTTTTTGCTGTTGTGCGCATCGTACTTGCTCGTTCGGTGTGCTGTACGGATCGGTCGGGAAACAGGCTTTCGCATGGCTTTTTTCCCGACCGAATGGTATTGGGTGCGCCTCCGACCGAGATCGGAATCGGCCCCTTAGTAGTCAAATATCAGTCATATCATTTGGATCTCTCGCTTATGATGTAGCACAAAATCCATTTTCATTTGTAGGGGTGCATTATAAATCACACGTGTAAAATGCATCCGCATGTAATGTTTTGTCGTGTTAACCTAAGTGTTAGGATCTTGTAATGTAATAACATTAATGTGATGTGTTTAGTCCAATATGTAGAATACGTCAAGAATTAATGTGGGAAATCAAACGTAACCAGCAGAAAACACAAACAGAAACACTTGTGTTGTGCAACTGTCAACGATTTATTATTGAATGTGTTTATTAATCATGTTATTTTGTATGTAGGTAGGAATATTAATTGAGTGTGCCTTATTTTCTATGCAATTTCGTAAAGCTCATGTTCCATTTCTCTTAGATCTAAGATCCCGGGGTTTATTAAATGGTGTAGAAGACACTGAGTTATTGTGATTGTCTGACCGAAGATTTGAGGAGTTGTCGTGAGATGTCATCGACAGTTCCACCTAAGACAGGGAACTTTATGTGAAAGGGACATATGGGAATCATTTGGTAAACCTTGTGTACATTGGTGAACTATACTAATTTGCATGACCAACGCAGGTCGAGGGTTGCCGTTTGTGAATGTTCTTGGATGACTGAATTCTATTGATCTTTTAGTTGTCAGACAATTACGGAGTTTAAGATGATTGTGTGAGTGAATGTGTATGGAGAAATTGTGAAGGAAGGTGAGCTGCCGCGAGCAGTAAAGGTGACGTCAGAATGTGCTGCGATGCAATATGTCGGTTAGTGTAACACCGCGCTGGGATTGGTTGGTAGTCATCAGGAAGTTGTGGTTAAGAAAATCTTGTCCGTCGAAAACTTTGAATAACTTGTGACTAAATCATGCGATATTTTAGGGTATTGCGGGACTTGTTCAGGGGTGATCGGGGAGTCGTTACTCGAGTGGGTGAAGAAGCGCCACCCAAAGATACGCCAGCACATTATATGGCAACAAAAGTAGGACTCAGTACTATAATTTGGCTTAAAAAATGGCACAAAATCACTGAGAAAAAGGGGGAATTGGCATTTTCAAGCTGTGACTTGTTTCGATTGGACGTGCTGCACCAGTTGAGAGGAGTGATGTTTGCACTGCGACCTTTGCCTAGACCAACACAGTTTGACGTGCTAGACGCATGTATGCAGGCTGCACATGCAAAGAACAGGGAAAGATACCAAGGAAAGGTGAAGAAAGTTTTGAGGGCATGTCAGGAAGCACGATGGGACACACAGCTTAAGAGATGGAGAGTAGACACCATTGAAGGAGAAAGGTTGTATCCAATGTTGGTGAGAGAGGGAGATTCTCAGAATAAGAACGGAGGGGAGAATGGAAACAATAGGAGTGATACGGATGTCAGCTTGTTGGATAAGTTGTTATCGGAGCGTCCTCCACCTTACAGTCCACACTCAGAGGAGGGAAGGCGACAGTTGGCGAATACAAGGAATATGGAGATTGTGTCAGCATTTCAGACAGGTCCTAGTGCAGGAATTGTGGGAAGGATTTCCGCAGGAGTAGGTGGGACAGGAGGGTCCGCCTTGGGAGGTGCGGAACCAAGTGGAGTTAACGCTGCTTCACGGTTACTGAAAGCTCATACAGTGCCGGTCACCATTGGTCCTGTCGTCTCTGTGTACAACTTAAGCTCATTGGGAAACCTTAGTCAGCAACAGTCAGTACTGGCAGAGGGAATTGGAGTGGGAGGAACAGGGAGCATGAATGGAAATGGTCATACCCTAGTGCCCGTAGAATCTAGTACCCCTTTTTCAGCTACTGCTGATCCTTCGGGAATACGCTTTGGTTCCAGTACTATATGATCTATACCCATGGTGAAACCAAGCTCAGACTAAAGGATAAGGGAAGTCTCCATTGAGGGGTCCAGTGGCTGTGACATCAGAAGCAATTGCAAGTAAGAGAACCACAGGAAACTAACATGTTTTAGATGCTACAGATTTAGAGACTTGGTTGAGAGATCATAATTACAGTAAGGAAGGACAGAACAGTACATTGAGTCAGGGAACAATTAAGGCTGCAGTAAAGGCAACGTTATTGGATGTGGTGAGATTGAAGGCTGAGGTAGACAAAATAATCAGTGGGAATTTTCCTTTGGAAAGAATAGAGACCTATGAGCCAGATGAATTGCGATTTGTAGCAAAGGATGTCAGCCGCAAGGCGAGACGAGCACATGAGGAGTTGTCAGAATTGGCTCAGAGATATGATGTAGACCTGTCTCAAACAAAATTGCTACAGGGAAATCATAGGCTTAACTACAGTGACTAGGAGCTTGAGGAGAAGAGAGGAACAGGATTGAAAACACACATCCGACAACTGATTATAGGGATACTGGCTTGAAGTATGCTTAATAAACGGGAGGAAAGGTGGTCGAAGAAGAAAAGTGTTGAAAGAGTCACAGGGGAAACGCCACCTCCAGGAGGGGGAACACCGGGAGTTGAGGCGTATCCACTACGAGAAGTGCCTAGTGGAGGGTATGCACATGTTCCTTGGAGTAGGGGTGATTTATCTGCATTCAGAAATGATTTTCCTAGGTTGAGGGAGAAGCCTGCTGAATGGTACGAGCAAGTCAATCGCTTTGTTGAAATCTTGATAGAGTTGTGGATTGACCTGAAAACACTGTTTGAAATTGTGGTTTCAAGTGATCTATGGTCTGCATGCAAAATCGCTATTGATTGGCCTGCTGCTGAGCCAGCGAGGAATCCTGTAACTCATGGTCCTTCACCTATGGTTATGAAAAAGTACGATCAGGTGATCACATTGTTGTAATCCAAAATAGCTCCACAAAATATTGATTGGGTTAAGATAGAGAGAACAACCCAGGAGCCAAAAAAGTCAGTACATGCCTTTTATGAGAGGCTTTTGCAGGGCTTCAAGCACTACAGTGGTTAGATACACTCGACCCCAAAGACATGGGACAATTTGTCTCAAAATTTGCAACAGGATTGATACTGGAGATTAGCCTCATGATCCAGCAACATTTGATCTGCTGGCAGAATAATTCAGTGGATGAAATTCTACGTTATGCCAAGCAATGATAAAGTGGATTCCAAGCATAGGAGGATAAAGGATTAGCTAATGATGGTTCAAATGCGGAATGCCCAAAGGGTAGATCAGGTGCAGGCAGCTGGAGGAACAGGAGGTCAAAATCAGGGAAATGCACAAGGAGGTGTTCAGAACACTTCAGGTGCAGCTGGACAGGGAGGAGGGAACATTTTCCCTATAGATCCCAAAACAGGAATAGATATTGCCACGCTGAAAAAGACAACTGCTTTTCATTTTTGTCACAAGATTGGGTACTGGAACCGTGAGTGTCGCTTGAATCCAGCAAATCAGGTGCAAGAGGGAGACCGAGTGCAAGTGCCAGATGTGGTAAATATCGTGACAAGGCCAACATCCTATAATGGGGGGGAATCAAAATCTGCTGGTGCAAGTGCCACAACCAGAATCTCACAGAATAATCGAACATACCATCAGATGCCCTTTGTGGAAGTGTTAGGTGGATTTGATCAGGACCCGTCCAAATGACAGTGCCTGAGGGGGGAGGAAGACTATACTTTTGGAGTAGTCTTAGAGGTAGAACAGAGTGGACCGTATATAGAAGCAGATGTAGGTGGTCATCCCATTACATTCTTGATTGATACTGGTGCTACCCATTCTACTGTGAGATCTGCAGTAGTCCCAAACCAACACTCTCGGGAATGTCAATCCAACAAAAGAATGACAAACCCTTTAACGGAAGAGGTGCCGGTGAGGATCGAAACCTTTCAGGGTCATCACCAGTTCGTGGTGTGTGATTCGAGTCCAGTCTGTTTATTTGGGTGTGATCTTTTGTGCAAATTGAATTGTACCATCTATTGTACACCAAAGGGAATCGAGTTGCAAATTAATGATGATGACATCGCTTTCAAACTAGCGAGTCAGAACAATTGCATAGACATGTTTCCTTTACAGACAGTGGAAGACATGCTGCTGGACTTTAGAGACACTGGGGCCGATTCCGATTCAGGCCGGAAATCTCCCCGACCGAGCCGGACCCGGAGAGATTTCCGATTGAATCGGACCCTAGCAGTCCGACCGAACGAGTACGATGCGCACGTATGCTATCGGACTCGATTCGGTCGGACTCCCATTGAAGTCAATGGGAGCCAGTCGTACGACGCATACACGGGCTCCCATTGACTCAATGGGCACGACGCAAACAAGGGCGCCCCCTACAGCGTGTTCGTGTCGATGCGGGTCGCACCGTACATGCACGTGTAGGGGGGACCCATGGGTCCCCCTGTGTGCGACTCGCATGCCTACGCTTCCAGGGGGGTCCGACACGGACCGCCAAAGTGCGGCTCCGACAGCTCCTTGGAGCCGGACTGCGTGAGTCGGTCGGAGCGGTCGAGGTGCGCATCGTACTTACCCGGCTGGGGAACGTCTCCATTGCGAGGCGCGCGTCGTCCCCGTGCGAGTCGGTCAGAGCGGTCGGGTCCTGCGAACGAGTCGGTCGGAGATTTCGCGAGCGCACGCATCGTACTCACTCGCCCGGACGCACGTACGACTCGGTCGGGAAATAGGGCTCCGAATCGGATCCGGTTAAGCCGAATCTGATTCGGTGCCCTACCGGCCGAGATCGGAATCGGCCCCACTGTCTCTCCAGTGGTGTGGGACTTCACTGGGGAAGAGATAGGACTGATTTGAGGAGTCGAGCCAGTCCGCATACAGATCAAGCCTAATGCAGAGTTTCCGAGAACACCCCAGTACAACTTGACTCCGGAATCGGTGGCAGGAATTACACCTGTCGTTGAGTCCATGATTGCACAGGGCATACCAAGGCAAATCATAGGAAGTCTGTGCAATTCGCCCATCATGGGATTGCAGAAACCAAGCGGAGAGTATCGCATAGTTCAGGATCCTAGGAAAATCAATTCCATTGTGATTCTATGTTGTCCTATGGTACTGAATCCGTCTGTTATCCATTTTCAGATTCCTTGCAAAGCTGTCTGGTTCACTGTGATTGACCTGTGCCAAGCATTCTTCTCCATCCCATTGCATGAGGAAAGCCAATTTTTATTTGCTTTCTGTCTGGAGAATTGTGTCTTACGTGGTGTCGTATCCCTCAAGGGTGTACTGAAAGTCCATCTATCTTTAATCAAGTCTTGAAGATGAACCTCGAGAGCATGATCTTGCCCCAAAACTCAGTGTTAGTCCAGTATATCGATGACCTCTTAATTGCATCTGAGACACGAGAGGCTTGCAGGGACGATACTATTGCCTAGCTGAATCACTTGGGTGACATTGGACACAAGGTGTCACCGAACAAACTTCAGTACTGTCTGATGGAAGTTCAGTACTTGGGTCATCGTATTGAGAAAGGCAAGAGGAAGATGTCAGTAGAACGAGTGGAGGCGATCATGAAAATGAATCCGCCTACTACACAGAAAGAGGTCAGGATGTTTTTAGAAATTGTTGGCTACTGCCGACAATGGATCCCAACCTTCTCCTTGATGGCGAAGCCTTTACAGATTTTGACCCACAAAGATGTGACTGATTTGGTACCCTGGGATAACAACTGCCTAATTGCCTTCTTGGCGCTGAGAGTGTGTCTTTGTCACGCTCCAACTTTAGGAATGCCTGACTACAACAAAGTGCTTTCGCTGTTCTGTTGCGAGAGGGAAGGTTGTGCTCTTTCTGTACTCACTCAGACACATGGGGGTGCCCGTAGGCCAATGGCCTATTTCTCAGCTACATTAGATCCTGTACCTTAAGCGTTACCCGAATGTCTCAAATCCGTTGCTGCAACACTTGTCAGCATTGAAAGGTGCAAAAGTATTGTGATGGGTCATCCACTTACTGTATATTTTCCACAGTTGAACTCCTGATGGCGAGAACCAAAACACAGCATTTGACTAATAACAGGTTGACAAGGTATGAGCAGATTCTGCTTTCAGCAGAGAAAGCGACCTTAAAGCGATGTTCTGTGTTAAATCCAGCTACCTTGTTACGTGTTCCAGTTGTTGATGGGGAAGATTGTGAAGACCATGACTGTCTGGATATTACTGAGCTTTGCACTAAACCGAGACCTGACATTGTCGATGAACCATTGTCTGATCCCGATCAAGTCCTATTTGTTGATGGTTCATGTTTAATGGACAATGAAGGTAATCTGAAAGCAGCATTTGCTGTCTGTACCATTTCCGGAGTTGTGGAAGCTGCTTGTTTGAGGGGAGTATGCTCCGCACACACAAGTGGCTGGGATCATTGCCTTGACCCGTGCATGCCTTGTCTGTGAGCAAATCTGAGTCACCATCTATACCGATAGCCAGTACGGTTTTGGTGTAGTTCATGACTTTGGACAGCAATGGTCGCAGAGAGGGTTCTTAACATCATCAGGATCTCCCATAAGGAACAAAGAATATGTGAGACAATTGTTGGAAGCCTTGCAATTACCAAAGAAGGTGGCAGTCGTGAAGTGCGCTGCTCATGGAAAGGGGGACAACTTTGTCACTGTGGGAAACCGATACGCGGACAAAGTTGCTCGTTTTTGCGCCACACACGCATGCATCTTTAATGGGGAATATGTTGGCGAGAGCACAGAGAAGACTGAACTCAGCATGATGCTAGCTATTGCAGATACTTGGGATGAAGTTAGGCGGTTACAATTGGAAATACAGATCAGGAACAAGCCAGTTGCATCAGAGCAGGTTGTGAAAAGGGAGAAGATGACATTTGGATTTCAACTGATGGTAGAGCAGTGCTACCGGACTTTTTGCTGAGTCCAATAGCTAGACAGATCCATGGAGCAGCTCATATAGAGAGAGACGCAATGGTGAGATTGTTCAGGCAGACTTGGCTCAACCTGAGATTCCGTGGGATTGCTGACGCAGTGTGTCATCGGTGTGTCACGTGTCAGCAAATGAATGCTAGAAAGAAAACCGTGGTTGCCTTGAGTCACATTGGGAGAACCGGGGGTCCTTTCAATTGGATTCAGTTGGACTTTGTTGAAATGCCTGTGTGTAGTGGATTGAGATACATTCTGGTTGTTGTGTGCATCTTTTCACGGTGGGTGGAAGCTTATCCGACTAGAAGGTGTGATAGCCTCACAGTAGCAAAGTTATTGCTAAGGGAGCTTATCCTGTGCTTCGGATTTCCATCTATATTGGAGTCAGATAGAGGAACGCACTTTCACAGGGTGATCATGAAGCTGTTGTGTACCACTTTAAAAATGGATCAGAGACTGCATTGTAGTTGCAGGCCAGAGGCATCAGGAATTGTGGAGCAGATTAATGGAACGCTAAAGGTGAGGCTGGCAAAAGTGTGCGCTTTGACACCCTTGAAATGGCCTGAAGCATTGCCTTTGGTTCTAATGAGTTTGCACAGCATTCCTGATAGAAGGACTGGACTATCCCCTCATGAAATTTTCATGGGGAGAGCGATGCACCTACCTGCAGTGCCGCCCACAACATTAATAAACATCACTGATGATTTGGTCCTTGATTACTGCAAGGGATTGGCTGATGTGATTCGTTCTATGTCTCACCAGGTTGAAGCTGTGACTGCACTGACATCGAAAAACCTCTGTCATGACCTAAGCCCCAGAGACTTGGTGAAATTGGCTTACACCCAATTGGCACATTTAATTTACTTCTAAGTTGCTAATAAAGTGGTATACCATATGCCCAGAGCTGGTAAATTGAATGCTACTAGTGGACCAGAGGCACTTATTTATCCACCCACTTAAGTAGCCCTGTTAAACATGTCTCAGGTCTGCCATTGTAGCCTGTATGTGCAGTTTTAAACAGCCATTTTGTCCTGGCAAAATAAACTGTTCAGGAGGGCTATCTTGGGACTGAGGTCTATTAAGAGGGCTATAACTGCACTAGGCATGGTGTTTATGGGGTCCCAGTGGGGACAAAGAATTATGCAACTCCATACTGTATGTAGGAAATCACCCACTGCAATCCCACATTGAAGGCAAGTCGGATTGGCTGCCATATTCATGTACCACAATTGTTGTGTGATTAGGTATAAGTGATGTAAGTATTTAAATTGTACCTAGTGGAATCTCACAGTTATTGCCTAGGACATCCTCCCATCTCTCCAGCAATGCTAAGAAGGAGTCTGCAGTATTAATTACTAGTGATTAATATATGAAAGATATCCCGCCCCTACTGAGAAGGAGACCTATGTCAGTGAATATCTGGATGTGTGTCGCCACCGAGGAGTCTGTCTCTGACACAGTGGTCCCCTCTACCAGCACGATTCTCTCCTCTACCCAGCATGTATCATAGGCCCATGTTCGTTAATTTATGTTTAACTAAATCCTGCAGTGTTTTTGTGCATCCTTTGTAGAGTCGGGAAAGACCATTATGGTGGTGGAGTCGTACCGGATGTTGCCTTTTATGCAAACAGTACGAAAAACTAGGTGCCGATCTCAAAATTTCAAGAACTTGGAAATGAGCGGTCTAACAGGGGCTCCCAGAGGTGTTTCCTGCCCCAAGGCTTGATGGACACGATCCAGTAGAAAACATCAAAAATCTCCCGTGCAGGGACGATAGTGTTGCGCCAGGATGTCAGGAGCTGGCCGGGATCTAGGGATTTGGTCCCTCAGCCCCCCCGCCCAGAAAGCCACAAACCTCAAACTGTTCAGGCCGAAGCAGCCCTCTGCATCTTCTACTCACAACTGGAGGGTATGGAAAATGGACGAGAGCCACGTCACTGCACTCTTGAGCTTCTTAGCCGTGTTCTCAAGCACAGAAATTCTTCCTTCCGCCTCCA
Source organism: Calotriton arnoldi (assembly GCA_963921515.1). Taxonomy (NCBI): domain Eukaryota; kingdom Metazoa; phylum Chordata; class Amphibia; order Caudata; family Salamandridae; genus Calotriton; species Calotriton arnoldi. Next base: position 297,061 of record CAWUFW010016381.1, on the reverse strand, counting down.
TAACTTGCTCAACAGCATTGAGGAGATCTTGGAGGGGGAAAGAGACATTGGTTATGAGCTCACTGACTTTTGTTTTAAAATAAATTTTTAAATCGCCTATGGCCTGTAGAATAACTATAGTGGAGTTTTGGTTGAGCAAGTATGATGAATGAGGTATCATCCGCTCCAGTACCCCCCAATGAAACATTCTTAGTTGGGCGTGTCATGTACTTATCGATCTTACACTACACGGAGACTGCTGCTGATCTCTCCCTCCCCTCCTCTTGCATGCTCATAGTTCATCCATCCTTCCAGCAGGGTCTAATGGAGGGCAAGTAGAAACAGGAACCAGGAGATATCCGGCCACAATCCACATCAGCTGCATTTCAAATCAATTATGATTCTATCGTTCATGGCACTATCATACCCATCTATATCAAAAGTTGTACAGTAAGCCAAGGCAAGTTCGAAAAAATTGTAATCAATTGGAAAATTCCATTCGATAAGTTGTGGTAACCTATTTATTTAGCCGAAATTCAATGTTCTAAAGTGATTCTTAAGAAATCAGAATCACTAGAACTGAACGTTATATGTTCAAATAGCCAACACTTGTTTCGCCCCCTTATGGCATGCAAGCATGGGGTTTTTCCAAGGTGTGAAAAAGCAAACTGGCAAGTGTCGCTGGATCAGTAAGGGAGTTTGCGGCTGCTGTGAGGGGATGGCTGAAATATTGCCGGACAGCCTTGTCGGAACGTCGAGCCTGCGGTCTGTATTCCTGCCCTAGGGCAATTCACTATCGGTCATTGGAGGAGGATGGTACTGCTGCTCATATCAAAAGCTGGTATGTAAGTCACTTACACTCCAGCCTAGGAGTACTTCTATTGCCTTCACCGAGCGGCTGCTGCTTATGAGGGAAGCCTTTTACAACCCTCTGCTCAAGGTACACCTTGTTTTTGATCCGCTGCTTGACACTTACATACACGGCGATCGGCACCGCGATACTGCCTGACCCTGCCTGACTCCAAAATGGCGGCTGTAATTTCCCCGATCGTGTCGCGTCTGAACTCTTCTCGCCGCAATATGTGCTATGTGTAAGGCGGTGCATCAACTTACCAACGCTCTGCTTTGGAGGCCCCTGCTCTGTTATAATTGTAACTATGACTGCTACAACTACAACTGCCTCAGTGACTCATCTATGACCCGTGCTAGCAAACGCAACCAAATACAACCGAGTGCAGACTGCAGACAAGATGGCGACTAGCACATGTGGTGTTCAGTTCTAACCTGTGCTGTAGTCCCTCACAGCACTTGCTCCATCATGCTAGCGGGACCCCAGACAGCCAAATCAGCGATTCATCTGACGCCTGTGTGTCTAAGTCCTCCTGTGTAAGTAATGCCTTGCAGTGGGGAAGATCTGCAGACTTTGGAACTGTCCCTTCCACCCCTCCTCTCACCACTCTTGACCTGGGGGCGAGCTGGAGGATGAGGCGGACGGCGCTTCCCAGTAACTCCGTGACCGGTGCTCTAGATGGAACTTTGACAATGCCCCCTGGGCGGAAACCATAACTGTCTGTACTTACAGCGGTGCCCGAGCAACCTTGGCCGATGCCCGATGGAGCTGTCCTATGCAGCTATAGAGGAGTTTGGCTCTGGTTCACCCCTCGGCCTTCACCTACCCAGCCAGACATCGGACATTGTTTTCCTCGTCTCCACGTTGTGTCTTCCACTTGCATTCCTTACCCCTGTTTCCCATTCCCCCTCTACCTTTCACTCCCCTTAAGACGTGTGTAATCTCATGTTTTTTCTCCTATGTCTATACTTGACTATGTAATTATGTAACCTGTAACTCGCTGATCCTCATGTAAAGCGCTCTGATACCTCCGGGTCTAGCCAGCGCTATATAAAACTTTGCAAATAAATAAATCATTCCAGCAGGGTCTAATGGAGGGCAAGTAGAAACAGGAATCAGGAGATATCTGGCCACAATCCACAGTCAGATCTCCACGCATCACCCCATGCATGGGGAGAAGAAGCTCTGTCATCACAAACATTGAGCACCTACGCCACATCCGTCCAGTGTGTCAGGGTCAAGAACAATCCAGTCAAACTAAAATGGGTGGGCATGGTCTCCAGGGAACCCCCATTACCTATCCCTATACCTCCAAACATGACAAGGTAGCAAAAGGCAAGCAGGAATGAAAAGCCACAGGAAGGGGGGAGATATAATGGAAGCGACCATCCACCGCAATAGGTGATAGGTCTCTGATCCCGCGAGGTCTGCCTCAGGTGAAGTCTAGGACCATAAGGGAACAGGGCCAGAACACCAACGACGAGGCAACATCTCAGTCTCCAGTTCATAGCACCTTGACAGCTGCGGTCCCTTAGCCAAAAGCACTTTACAGCTTGGTGTCATCCAGATCTGTAGGGACCACCAGGCACCAATCATTGTAAATCAGGGAGGTGAGTGGACCCGCAAGCCCCATGCGGGTCACACAGTTTCTATCACCAAGGGGGCCCCGGGGGGTCTGGGACTAGTTCTCCAGCTATCCCAACTATCACACCCCTGGCAATTGCCCACAGCAGCGCTTCACCAATCCACCTCCCCTTCGACAGCCAGAGAGGTTTCTTACCCCAGCATGCTTCCTGTCTGAGGTGATGGTGCCATGTGCCAATCTGTTAGTCCCAGAGACTTGTCCCCGGAGGGCCAAAGAGAGGGCCACTAAAGTGCCCCAGGCCCCTGCTTATGCCAAGTCTATTTCCAAAGGACTAGAGGGCATATTTATGAGAGGCTTGTGCTACGTTTGCACCACGCAAAGTGGTACATGCGTGACGCAAGAACCTGAGTCAGATTTATAAAGCCACGAAAAGCCACATTGTGTGGCTTTGAGTGGCGTCATAAATCTTGGGTAAGGCACCACAGTGCAAATTGCTGCGTCGCCTCACTCTGCAAAAGGTAGGCGTTCCCACACAACTCCCATGGGTTTTGACGCATTCCCAGATTTACAAGGACTTGTAAACCTGGGAATGCGTCAAAACCTTACGCGTCCCAAGGTGAGGCATAACGAGGAGAAATAACTTCATTTATCCTGTTTATTCCTCTGTCTATGTGTCCTGCATTCTGCATTGTGCAAGGGTGCCTGCATTGGCGCTAGGCTGCCAAAACAGCACCAGGGCAAGGGGAAAGGACAGGAATGCACCATATTGAATAAATACAGTGCATTCCTTCCCTTTCACTTTGATGAAGAGCAGTGCAGCATGAGGCCCAAGGTTCGCTGGACCCAAGTGGGCACTCCATCTGTCTTCTACTCTGTATGCTGGCCGCCACCATTTTGGTCATTGCAGTGGAGCATCTCAGATCTGCTCTATTTGCCCATGGTCCTTGCCTATCTCGAAAAAGTGAGGCAGGGAATCGGCGCGAGTGTCTATATCAGTGTCGGGTCAGTATGAGTGCTGCATATTGGTGTATCTTGTGGGATTTTGGGGGATTATAAGGGCAGTGGCTGAAAAACTACTAAGATGCATCCCTCATGTTGACTGCCTCATGCCTGCTCTTTTTTAATAATGGCATATATTGAAGTGAATGCAAATTATTTATTCTTTACTGGATGTGGACCCAAAAGGAAGCCATTGAACTCCATATCCTCACTAATCTTGTCCAGGTGTTCTTTCATAGCATATTTACGGGCATGTGCTAGCCAACTCTGGTACAGTTTACCTACGCTATATGTGGTTACTGTTATGGGAGAGTATATACTATGTCACAGTTCAGGTCTATTTGATTGAGGACCTGTAGCTTTAGAAAGGAACCAGATCATACACAGAGAGAAAATCATCTGAATCAAATGCAGTCAGATTATAATTACCATTTTGAACCATAGTATTTAATAAGTACTCAGTTCAGCATCAGTCATTTTTCTTTTCAATACCAACCTGGAAATTTTGTCAAATTATCTTTCACAATGGATGGTGTTTTTAGATCTCTTGTTGAGGCAAACCCTATACATCTTGCCTGCTGGATTACCTTGTTTAAAAATATAATTTCTCCAGTTATCATGCATGCTCTAAATGAACCATTTGTGGTACCCCAAATTCTTTTTTTCATTCACATTTTCTTTCCACTATTCATAACCTTTGACAGCAAGGGTTGCAACACATTGAGCAGAATATATGAACCTGCGATTGGTAATCAGATTTTTCTGAAGTCTCTCCATTTTTTGCAAATAATAAAAAGCAGACAGAACTGACATGTCATCACTGTAAAATTAAGGGAAGCTTTCCTGCAAATATCTGGGGCTATTTATTGGCAGAGCCCCACAATGCTCCCACTGTGTATAGCAATGTATTTCTCGGGGATTACTCATTCTATCAATATAGTGGTGACATGATTAAAACAAAACAGTTCTTGGTAATTTTTCACATTCACATAGGGATCTTCATTTTCTAGAGTTGCATATGAGGATAGATCATCTATCAGCTGTTTAACAACATTTATGCCCCAATAATTTGGAAAGGGTCAGGAATTATAACATCATGCTGGGAAACTTTTAAAACATAAGGAATTTGAATAATATCTGTCGGACCCATAATCTGATAAGGAACCTATTCCCAAATAACACCGCACAGCACAGGATATACAGTGATGTTCACAGCATAATGCTCTCAAAGTTCTCTGTGAAAAGAAGAATGTAGCTGGTTGGCCACGGTATCGATGCGGGCAGTGATGGCTGCTTCCTTGGCTTCCTTGAGGCTCAGGTGGTAGTTATTGAGGGCAGCTTTGTGAGTGACTCTGCCGGAGGGGTCCTTAGTGGCGCGCCATAGCTTCTCAAGTCAATAGCAGCTGCGCTTGGTGTGTCTGAGCTCTGGGGTGTACCAACTGGCTTATTTGAGGTTTTGTTGGCTTTTGTTGGTTTCAACTGGGTGACTCTGTCGACCCATTTGGTGATCCAGGAGGAGAAGTTCTGGACATCCTGGTCAAGGTCTGTTGACTTTTCAGGCTGGGTGGTGCTGAGGGCCTGTGTCAACTGTGGTTCGTTACCTTGCCTCACCTGCGGTGGGGGGCAGTGGTGCTTGGCAGTGGTGTGCTGGGGGTCCGAGATGGTGAAGTGGATGAAGGCATAGTCGGTCTAGGTGAGTTCAGTGACATGGGTGGATTTGACTCTGTCCCTGGAGGTAAAGATGGAGTTGAGTGTGTGTCTGGCTTTGTGCGTGGGTTCGGCGACCAGTTGGGTGAGGCCAATGTTGTTTAGGTTCTCCAGGAGGGTGATGGAGTTGCCGTCGTTGGGGACATCAACGTGGAAATTGAGGTCGGCGAGTAGGATGTAGTGGTGGGAGTCAATGGCTAGGGGAGCAATGAGGTTGGAGATGGTATCTTATTGTGGCCTTAGCGTCAGTCTCTAAGTGGAAGTTGAGGTCGTTGTTGGTAACTGTGCGTCGGATAGATTCCCTGAAGATGATGGCAATGCCCCCACTGTGCTTGCTTGTGTGATCTTGGTGTATCATCTTATAGCCTTCGGGAGTGGCGGTGGCAATGTCGGGGTTCAAGAAGGGGTTGAGCCATGTTTCTGTGATGAAGGCAATGTCCGGGGAGAGGGTGGTGATGGTATCCCAGATTTCCATGGTGTGTTTGCAGAGGGAGCGGGCGTTGAGCAGGATACATTCGCACGGTTCCTGGTTGTTCATAGTCTTCTGATCCGGAGCGGTGCAGGCCCGTCATCGTCCTATGTGGTAAACGAAGTGGCAGTGGCAGCAGGTGAAGGGTACTTTGGTTGATCACGGGGAGACCATGAAGCAGTTGTGGTTATGGTGCACGGGATCCAGCGCCAGGAGCTCCTCTGAGGTGTAGTGGTAGATGGTGAGAGGACCAGGGGTCCTGGCACTGGGCACGATCCGGGCGTGGACGGGCACACGCTGTCTTGTCTTTGGTGTTTGTTTGGTGAATCTGCGGCGCGGCCGCCCTGCAGCTTCCATTAAGTGGATCCTGGGGTGAGGGGTGGGTGCTGGAGGAGGGAAACGGCAGGAAGGGGGCCGAGACGAGAAGAATAGGCAAAAAATAGAGGGAAGAAACTCGCAGAGAAGGCAAACAAGGAGGCAGAAATGATCAGAAAAAGTCAAACAAAGAGGCAGACAAGCAGGCAGAAATGATCAGAAAAAGGCAATCAAGGAGGCAGAAACGATCACAAAGAGGCAGACAAGCAGGCAGAAATTATCAGAAAAAGGCAATCAAGGAGGCAGAAACGATCAGAAAAAGGCAAACATGGAGGAGAAACTATCAGACAAGGCGAACATAGAGGTAGAACAAGCAGAGAAAGGCAGAAAATAGCAGGCAGAACGAACAGAGAAAGGCAGAAAATAGCAGGCAGAACAAGCAGAAACAGAACAGGGGAGGACCAACAAAGGGCAGCAGATGATGGTGAAACTGTGGGTAGGGTGGACAGGAGGTGACCAGAAGACTATCACAGGGGGAGCTGGCACAAGAACCTGCTCAATGGGGTCATGCTGGGGGTTCCATCAAGTAGGTTCTGGGGGGAGGGTGTGGTGCTGAGTGGTGGGAGGAGGGAAACGGTGGGAGGAGGGAAATGGTGGGAAGGGGGCCGAGACAGGCAGAAAAGGCAGAGAAGAGAGGGTAGAAACTAACAATGATGGCAAAAATAGAGCCAAAAACGATCAGAAAAAAGTCAAACAAGGAGGCAGAAACGATCAGAGAAAGGCAAACAAGGAGGCTGAAATGATCAGAAAAAGGAAAAAAAGGAGGCAGAAACGATCAGAAAAAGGCAAACAAGGAGGCAGAAAGGATCAGCAAAAGGCCGACAAGGAAGCAGAAACGATCAGAAAAAGGCAAACAAGGAGAAGAAACGATCAGAAAAAGGCAAAAATGGAGGAGAAACTATCAGACAAGGAAATCATAGAGGCAGAACAAGAAGAGAGAGGCAGAAAATAGCGGGCAGAACGAGCAGAGAAAGGCAGAAAATAGCAGGCAGAACAAGCAGAAACAGAGTATGGGAGGACCAAAAGAAGGCAGCAGATCATGGTGAAACTGTGGGCAGGGTGGACAGGAGGCTGTCACAGGGAGCTAGCTGAGGACCTGCTCAATGGGGTTGTGCTGTGGGCTCCATTAAGTAGGTTCTGGGGGGAGGGCGTGGTGCTGAGTGGCGAGAGGAGGAAAACGGCGGGAGGAGGGAAATGGTGGGAAGGCGGCTGAGACAGGCAGATAAGGCAAAGAAGAGACGGTAGAAACTAGCAGTGAAGGCAAAAATAGAGGCAAAAATTATCAGAAAAAGACAAACAAGGAAGCAGAAACAATCAAAGAAGAGCAAACAAGGAGGCCGAAATGATCAGAAAAAGGCAAACAAGGAGCAGGAACGATCAGAGAAAGGCAAACAAGGAGGCAGAAATGATCAGAAAAAGGCAGAAAAGGAGGCAGAAATGATCAGAAAAAGGCAGACAAGGAGGCAGAAATTATCAGAAAAGGCAGACAAGGAGGCAGAAACGATTAGAAAAAGGCAAACAAGGAGGCAAAAATGATCTGAAAAGGCAAAAATAGAGGTAGAACGAGCTGAGAAGCAGAAAATAGCAGGCAGATTGAGCAAAAATTAAGTAGGGGAGGACCAACAGAAGGCAGCAGAGGGTGGTGAAACTGCAGGCAGGGCAGGCTGGACAGGAGACTGTCACAGGGGGAGCTGGCACAAGAACCTGCTCAATGGGGTCGTGCTGTGGGTTCCATTAAGTAGGTTCTGGGGGAGGCTTGTGGCGCTGAGTGGTGGGAGGAGGGAAACGGTGGGAGGAGGGAAATGGTGGGAAGGGGGCCGAGACAGGCAGAAAAGGCAGAGAAGAGAGGGTAGAAACTAACAGTGATGGCAAAAATAGAGCCAAAAACGATCAGAAAAAAGTCAAACAAGGAGGCAGAAACGATCAGAGAAAGGCAAACAAGGAGGCTGAAATGATCAGAAAAAGGAAAACAAGGAGGCAGAAACGATCAGAAAAAGGCAAACAAGGAGGCAGAAAGGATCAGCAAAAGGCCGACAAGGAAGCAGAAACGATCAGAAAAAGGCAAACAAGGAGAAGAAACGATCAGAAAAAGGCAAACATGGAGGAGAAAATATCAGACAAGGCAATCATAGAGGCAGAACAAGAAGAGAAAGGCAGAAAATAGCGGGCAGAACGAGCAGAGAAAGGCAGAAAATAGCAGGCAGAACAAGCAGAAACAGAGCAGGGGAGGACCAACAGAAGGCAGCAGATCATGGTGAAACTATGGGCAGGGTGGACAGGAGGCTGTCACAGGGAGCTAGCTGAGGACCTGCTCAATGGGGTTGTGCTGTGGGCTCCATTAAGTAGGTTCTGGGGGGAGGGCGTGGTGCTGAGTGGCAAGAGGAGGGAAACGGCAGGAGGAGGGAAATGGTGGGAAGGAGGCTGAGACAGGCAGATAAGGCAAAGAAGAGAGTGTAGAAACTAGCAGTGAAGGCAAAAACAGAGGCAAAAATTATCAGAAAAAGGCAAATAAGGAAGCAGAAACAATCAAAGAAGGGCAAACAAGGAGGCCAAAATGATCAGAAAAAGGCAAACAAGGAGCAGGAACGATCAGAGAAAGGCAAACAAGGAGGCAGAAATGATCAGAAAAAGGCAGAACAGGAGGCAGAAGTGATCAGAAAAAGGCAGACAAGGATGCAGAAATGATCAGAAAAGGCAGACAGGGAGGCAGAAACGATTAGAAAAAGGCAAACAAGGAGTCAGAAATGATCTGAAAAGGCAAAAATAGAGGTAGAACGAGCTGAGAAAGGCAGAAAATAGCAGGCAGATTGAGCAGAAATGAAGCAGGGAAGACCAACAGAAGGCAGCAGAGGGTGGTGAAACTGCAGGCAGGGCAGGCAGGGCAGGCTGGACAGGAGACTGTCACAGGGGGAGCTGGCACAAAGACCTGCATTTTAATCCCCATTATAAGGAAAAAGAATCCAGTGGCAATACAAGCATATGACCAAGGTGGAAGAAGATATCTGTTGTGAAACCAGCAGCAAGCAAGAAGCCATCTGTGGTAATGATTCACTGAAGGAATGTTTATTATTTCTTCTCTTTCAAAATCAGAATTGTTCTAATACAGTACAATTTCTTGTAACTGGATCACTTCATGTGATGTTGGCTATGTCAGTGGCTCATAGCAAACCACAACAGTAGTGTCAATAGTTGGGATTGTTGGAATCACATAATGAGGTTCATCCATTGAAATTGGCACTTGGTGTAAAGCTTGAGACACAACTGGCTCCTCAGCCCCCGGAACTGGACTTAAGACGTCAAGGTTGTACTCTTCTTTGGGAGGCTCCCATAGTAGAATGAGAATGTGCTGATCTACTCCAGAGGAACCTTGACATCAGTGGAGGTTTGCTGTGCAGATCAGCCATATAGTGATTTTTGATGTGATCGATTGACACCTTGCTGTTTTTCTTTTAAGCAGGCAATTAAGGCAATATTACTGTCCGAGTGCCTTCTACCCCAAGAACCGGAATTGGTGGTCTGCTCTCTGCTATGAAGACTTGTTTTTTTTTTCTTGTTCTAGCTCTCCCCTTTTGGGGAGCCACCCATTAGCAGCTTTAAGATTCTTATCTTCACTGTTGACAGAGTCAGAGTTCTTCATGTTAGACAATTTAGATCTAATTTCTTGAAAGTTCTGTAATAGAGTTAAGTGCATCAATGGGTCACATGCTTTTGACTCTGTCACCTTTCTAGGGACAACAAGATCAGGCAATACACTGGTACTCCAAAGATCATTTCATATGGGACGTGGCCACCTAATACTCTTCTAGGCAAATTATTCTATGCTCTTTGAAACCCATACAGATTATACAACCAGCTTACTTCTGTGTCCAATACCCTAGCGGTCAAGGCTTCCTTAAGTGTAAATTTGGTGCGTTCAATGATTCTGAATATAGCAGTTGTTCTCCCAGAGCAGACATAGCATTCATGAGCACCAAAAGGATGAACACAGGTTATTGTCTAAATGAAAGGTATGAACTGCTCCCATTGCTACCAGGTAATGGAAGTCTTTTAAGAGTGCTCAAGCACTAGCAGTATTTTGTGGCCAAACCCAAAGGAATCAAGAGCATGAATCAACAGCAAACTATATATTTATAATGGTTTACATTTGAGTCATGTGGTCTAGGAAAATTACCCAAATGGTTTCTTGGAGATATTAAGGGGGGATGGTCTGTGCTGGTCTTGCTGCAGTAGAGCGTTTTATCTGTTGAGAAATTGTATTTTGCTAAATATGTCCACTAATATCAATGCAGTAGCAGTGATATAGTTGCTCTTTTATCGGCATGTGCAGAAGCTATTCCCTTGTGAGTTGTCCTGATTAAATCATACCTAGCTCACTCACTTAGAATATATCGATCCCTAAATCCAGGTATAAAAACCATAGTCTCCTTTCAACATTATTGCTACCAAATTTTCTGCATTGACCTTGATTTGAGGGCGAGTTACAGTAGCCACCTGAAAGGTTTGCACTGAGGTTTTTTAAGCCAAGTCTGCTGCACAGTTTCCATTAGCCTGAATTACTTCACTTTTATGGGCTAGGCTATGCTGTACATGGACTAAAAAAAGCATATGCAGTAGGATATTTACCTTTACTCTATAATTTGTGCCCCTTTAAATCTCTCAATCTGTTCAAGTGCCAGTGAGGTGAATCCACATTATATCCTTGGACACAAAATGCTGCATCTGATACAATAAGTGTAGAAACTGACAGATCAGCTATCTATAGGGAAAGTCGCAGGGCATATATATCTGCAAGTTGTGCAGTGGAATCACCTATGACTTTGGTCTGAGTATGTCACGTTAAGGCATAGATAGTGGATGGGGATACATTTAAGCTTGATGTGTGTGGTCCAAACGAATGCGTGTATATGACTGCACTACATCTCCCATAATCCTATGGGGTTCATCAACTGGCTTTGCATCACAAGCCCTATTTAAGCACCGCCTACAGGCTGCTCGGTGCTTGTCAATTAATGTTAGCTGCATTCGGATGTTTTACCAACATCGTGTAATTCAAGCTGCAGGAAGGTATTCACCTTCTTGATTCATCACTCGTATCGTTTTGCTGGCCGGAGCTGTGAAGGAACGCTCTATAGGCAAAACGGATGCACCTGGATACCCTTGAACTTTCTGATTCGAACGCTCAGGAGAGCGTCTTGGAGCCGTTACTCGGCTCGGATTTATGGTTCTTTTCTTTTGACTCGCTTTTTTAGTAATTCAAGAATACACGCTGGAGCGCGTCTTCGGAGCTGCTTGAAAGGCTCGGATACCGCAATTCACGTTTCATGGCACATTAATTCATTTCCTGACGAACGCGCAGGAGCACGTTTTATGAGCCGCTTGAAAGGCTCGGATCCCGCTGTTCTCCATTTCCATGAATGCGTGAGGCATTTCCTGACAAACGCGTGTAGCGCGTTTAGAGCCGGCAAGAGGTTTGGCTTCTTATGCTGCATTTTCCTCTACATAGCTGTTCATCAACACGTAAGAACAGCGTGCTTTAACCCTGGTTTCTGTTGTTGGACATATCGCCTGAAGGAACCTACAGCAGCATACTCACCTTCCATACTCTGAGGAACAGTCTCTCAGCTAAGTACTCCTTTCTATTCATTGCTGGGAAGCTGCTATGCTGCAGACTAAGGCGCAGACTCTGTAACTTTCAATTGACGACAAGGCTGTTTCTTTTATGGTTTATTTTTGGCTTTTGTGGTTTTTCTAGTAGTGCAAGTGCGGCAAGTTTGAAACGTAAGTGCTTACACATAATCTTTATTGTATTACGTTTGTTACACGCTGTGGCTGCTGTACATATGTGTTGTGCTTGCATTTCGTTACAGGGAACACGGGGCTAGACAGCTGGAGTGACAGGACAGAACCGAGGTCTACAACTCCAAGTGCATTCCCATTGTGTGATTTTGCAGCCGCATCTTTATTGTTTCTTTTGTCCCTTTTTTCCCTTTCCCCTAGTGTGGTGTTGTCTGCTGAGTGATAGCTACATGCTCACAGGCCACTCCATATTGGGGATAGGGTTACGCAGCATCATTCATCGCTCCCGCTGTATCCGGCTTCGAAGGTTAGTGGTTACCTGTCGGTGCTCTGACAGATTGACAAGCCCACGGTTACCTACGGCCTGAGCGATGGATCCTACCACTGTACTTACGTCAGTGTTGGAGACCTTAACCGCTTTGCAGATGGAGGTAGATGCCTTCCGTGGGGAGAATCTAGAATTGAGGAACGAGATGGGCACTATGAGACGAGAGGTAGCTGGTCTATCTCGTGTGAGCCCTCCCGGTGGTAGGGGGAGCAGCTCTTATATCAAGGACTGGGCGCTACCTCCTCCTTTGACTGCCCATGGCTTAGACTCTAGAAGCACGGACCAAGCTCATGGAGGGGGTACACATGGTGCAGGGCCCTTTTCCTCCTCTTTTTCGAACTCTTCACCAGCAGGACCCTCCTCCATGCATCTCATACAGCCTATGCAGCTGCCTCTTGCCCCTCCCGAAAGGTTCTTCGGGGACCCCAAGAATTTTGGGATATTTTTGGGCCAATGCAGGCTGCATTTCATGTGCAAACCTACGGTGTTTCCTAATGACCAGGCCAAAACGGCCTTTGTTATGTCCTATTTGGGTGGTAATGCGGCTAGTTTGTTGTATTCCTCTTAGGGTATCCATAAACGGGCTTTCCAGTATCATGTCCTTATATAGGCACAATTCGCCCTGCCCTTATATAGGCATAAAATCCCAGCCCTTATTTAGGCATTAAACCATGCACTCCAAATACAGGCATGGTCTCTGACATCCGTCCACCCTAACGTCACAACGAGTTCATGAAGAACAGACCCTTAGGCTGCGGGAGTTTCCCCAGTCCAGGACTATTGATTTCTTCAAGGACTCATACATTATGCATGAACCATTATTCCTTAGGGGGTTCATTCATGACGTCTTTCGCTGTCCAACTCACGTCAATACTAACATTCTTAGGTGCTCTCAGGTATAAATGTACCTTCCCTAGCCCCTGTAAACCAGAGGAGACCTCGACTTCAGAGGAGCCCGTTTCCCGGCCTGACGCACTGAGAGGACGCTGCCTTCCCTGCATGCAGAGAGCCCAGCTTCCAGCTTCCAGTGATCTGACTTCCCTTGCGGGGTGTTGGAATTCGAGTCTGGCAAAGAGATTCCTACCTCTCTCATTCTTCAGGTATGGAGCTGACTAGGACCTAGAGGGACTCTTGGCATACTAGGCATACTAGACTTAACATACTCTTAGTATACCATAGTAAGGAATACTTCACCTACTTCTTCCCTCTTCCTACACCTAGGTCAGGTTAGGTACATTGGGGTAGAATTAGCTTAGCAACGCATCGTATGAGTACTCGCATTTTTAGTCTGTGTTATTTATGTAAATGCATATGTACTAAAAGATAATGCTATCGCAGTATTATTTATTTCTACTGCTCACCCTGTACATTATTTATCTCGCATACTGTCTTGTGATCGTAACAGCACATTTTACTTACACCAGAAACAAGACTGTTCAATAAATCTTTTATTGAAACGCCCGTCTATTTTCTTTCTGTGTAATTTGGAGAAAACTAAGCATGCACGACTGAGCTGAGTGAAATAGTTATCTATTGTTTCCACGACTCTGGGACACGTTCTGATTCTAAAGGGAAACACAGTGGTCATGTTTTGCGGCTGCCAGAAACTACTCCCTTCTTGTTGTCAAGGAGTTTCTAGTGGCCTCTGAGCTAGCTGGCACAAGTAATTAAGTTTAATATACTCGATAGGGACATACTGACCTTAGTCCTATGTCAAACCTATAGGATATATTATTCCAATGCGCAGAGCCTATTAGGGAAATAGGAGCTACACTACATGGCGCCCAACGGTTTGGTAAGGCAGTAATTCAACGTTAGATACTGAGTAACTCAGCCGTGCTTTTTCTCTCAAGACCCCTACCCATATACTCCAAAAGACGTCTGGAGTGGGCAGGGTTAGGTATCCACCACGGCTACATAGGGCAGTACCCTATATATTAGCTGTTTGGTTTGCTCAACGTTGAAGGATACAGTGTTCCAAAATATTGTGCACCTTATCTTTGTTTCCTTGAAACTTGTTCTACATTTTGCAAAAAACAAAATGACTGAAGACGCCGGAGACGGTGTAGCTGTGGCTGATCCAGCCCTACCAGCAGTTTTTAACATTACCGGTTTAAATGAAACCGAGGAGGGTGTTATAGACATCCATCAAAACTTAAGAAGAGCCATCACTCTAAAACTTATAAAACATGGCCTACCGCCAAGAGGCGGTAGAGCAGTTTTCGTGATAGAGGCACATGAATCCTTTCAGACAGAGGTATTCTATTCATGGATAATATTTCCTGAATCAAATTCAGTAACACACATGTTTCACTTCTACAAAGAAGATGAACCACCAGAGGAATACATTCCTTTCGAGGATATAGAAATTCCATTAACATACCAAGAGCATCAGCTCTAGTTTAAAGGCGCCCTAAAACATCACAAAAACATTACCAGGCTCGGTCCACTAGGTAGACCAGGAGCAACATGGCCGATTTTAGCCGGTTACACACCTCATCCAGACATTGAAGAGATGTCAGATGAGGAGTTACGTACTCAACTCACAGAGTTAATAAAAATTTACAGACAATTGGTCCAATATGTCATGCGGACTTTTACAGTCCGACCACAATTGACATATCCAAATCCAACTCCCCACCAGGGGAATACACTAAAAATTACACCACAGACTCTATACGCAGTCATGGGTAAAATGCCCACAAAACGTGAGCAAATTCCATTTTGGATAGCTCAAAAAATTACTCAAATCGAAGCAGTATTTCCAAATACTAGCCCGCATGAGAAGCACAGAATCCTAACAATCAGTTTACCGATGGGGATCACACCACAACTGGAAGACTGCACCACTTGGGGCTCAGTCTTTGCTGCCATCTATACTAAAACACATGGTATTCCGTCAATTGCGGTAATACCTGATGTCCTAAAACAAATTCAAAATGAATATGGGGCAGAGCCTGCTCTAAATTTAGGTATGAAATTACTGAAAAATTTCGACCAGGTCTCAACAATAATATTATCTAATATTAAAGGGGAGGCAGCAGCAGTGGCGATCCGCCAAAAATTGAGGGAATTCGATGTTACAGAACATCAAACAGAGCTACCCAGAATTATAGAACAATCTTATGCAGAATTAGGCAGAGATAGTTTGGGTGGAAGACCAGTGAAGCCGAAACTATCTGAAAGTCCTGAGAAGGACTCAATAAAACAAACTCCTACATCTTCTAAAAAGAAGTGGGAGTCTACTAAACAAAAATCAAACGAGAAACGTTCTCAATCCCGAGGTAGGTCTCCTCAAAAGGAGCCCTCTGAAAGGAGGTATAACCTCAGGAATAGGGATAATTTGAGAAAACCTGACAGGTATCAAGATACTGATACACGTTCCTCTCGTCCCTTTCAGATCTCATCACAGACTTCGGAAAGAAGAGGACGATCAGAACATAAAGAAGAACGCGTGAAATCGAAAGACGACAAGCACGCTCCAAAAAATAAAACAAAACCTCAATTCTCCAAAAAGAAGGTAGCAGGTCTGAAGATCAGACATGCCGAGAATACTGAGAACACAACTCAAGAACGGAGAATGGGCTCAGACAATGCTGGACAGTGCAGCAGAAGTCACAATAGTTCGCCAGACCGTGAAGGAACTTCTGGAGATAGTGGACTTGAATGAGTACATCACAGTAAAGACTGTAGACACCAGGGTTAGTACTCCACAAAAGTTATATGACATAACACTCCGGATGGAGGGAGACAAACCTAGACAGGTGAAAGCACTTTTTGGGAAAGACTATCAAGAGGCTATGACATACTTCTAGCAGAAAAGGACTGGCCACCACAATTTGTCAGGGAGTGCCCACACGGCGAGGACATTATTATGCCTGCCTTCTCCAACCACATTCCAATTCACCTAAAATATACATATGCCAGGAAATGGGCAGTAGCCCAGGCCCCAGCATTATATAAAAATCATGTAGGATGGGATGAGGACTCACCTCACCATAAAATACATCTGAAACATGAACCAACTGCACAACGGCAGTACCCAATAAAGCAGGAAGCTAAAAAACAGGTCAGGGAGATCTTAGATCAACTTGAATACCAAGGGGTGATTGAAACATGCACCTCCTCAATGAACAATCCTTTGTTTCCTGTCTCCAAACCAGACAATACATATCGTCTAGTTTTGGATTACAGACACCTAAACACTTGTTCTAAAACTTTTGCAGTGCAAAATGCACATAGCACAGCATTAATGAATAACATTGTGCGTAAAAAATATAAAACCACATTAGACATCTCAAATGGTTTCTTTTGTCAAAACATAGCACCTGAAAGCAGGTACTTAACAGTATTCTCCATAATGGGGACCCAGCGTCACTTTTGTCGACTCCCACAAGGGTTCAAGAATAGTCCCGGTTTATTCTCAGCGAGGGTAACGGAGTTATTACAAATTTATGACAATGAGGCATTGTCCTATGTCGATGACATATATCTGACAGACGATGACCTGGACAAACACTTGAACAGGGTGAGCACCATTATACTGGGTTTCGCCTCTGAGGGCTATAAGTTCAACTTTAAAAAGTCCAGAATTGCCCATCTCAATGTCCTATTTCTAGGATATGAGCTTTCAAGTGAAGGCAAGAGCTTGGCAGCTAACTTTTAGAAAAGTGTGCACTGCTCCAACCTCCAAAAACGCTAACAAACTTACAATCCATCCTGGGTTTCCTAAATTTTGGAAGAACATACATACTAAATTATGCAGAAAGGGTTAAACCTCTCTACGCATTAATCAAACCTGATTTTTCGATCAGAAACTGGACACAAGAACACACAGAAATCTTGCGTTCACTCCAGGCTAACATGTTAGCAACAAATCACTTACAAACACGTGTAAGTCAACGTAATTTGGTGATCCGAATAATTTCGGGTCAATGTGGATTCACCTACTTAACCTTCAATGAGGGTGACAAAATCCCAATTGCATACAAATCCCATTTGTACACACAAGCGGAAATGCGCTTCAGTTCTACTGAAAAATTCTGACAGCAGTTCAAACCGCTGTAGCAAAAGAAAGAGCCTTAGCCCAAGGGAAACGCATTATTGTCGTAACCCCAGTACCGGCTTTAGAAGCGGTCACAAAAGCGAGCATTCCAAATGCTAAAGCATTACATCCTAGATGGATACAATGGGTTAATTCTCTTGCTGCAACAGATGTTGAATATGTTTTTGATCCAGATTTAAAAACACAAGCATTCCTGCAATATGAACAAGAATGTCCTCTGCCTACTGAAATTCTGCCTCTTGATCAGTACGAATTTATAATTTACACTGACGGATCCGCACAACCCGCAATAGGGGGTAAGCAAGCTTACAGTGCAGCGTGTGCTATCGTTAAAGGTCGCATGCGAGATGGCATCTTCAGACCTATGGTCACAAAAACACAATCTCTAGGAGATTGTACAGCTCAGCGAGCTGAACTACAAGCATTCAAACTGGCACTTGAAAGTACGGATCGAGAATTCCCCACACTAATAGTGTGCGACTCCTTTTACTGTGTTCAGTCATATAATGAATATATACAAAACTGGCTTGAAAATGGTTTCAAAGATGCAAAAGGTGGCACAATAAAGCATAAATTGCTTTGGGAACAATTAGTTCAGTTGAAAAACGAACTACCAAAGGCTCACGTGATACACACACTGAGTCATCAACTTGATGGCGTTCACGTTGCAGGGAATTCATTGGCTGACGAAGCCGCAAAGGGGGCTGTGCAGACGGCTTCCGTAGCTGCGATCACTCGTTCAAAAACAAAAATAGACGGTGAGATAATGTTGGCTGTCAATGCTTCAAGCAAAGGCAGCAGTGCAGCGTTACCAAAAAAATTTCCACTCAAGTACTCTTATGTAATTGATGCGAACAACGTTCCTTTTGCTCGAATCCCTGGAGTGGGGGATAGGGTAATTCCAAACAAGGAACGCAGATTAGGACTAATCCTAGCAGCACACGAAGGGATAGCTTCTGCCCATGCAGGTGTTTCAGCGACAGTATCTTTACTCAAGCAAAGATATTGGTGGCCTGGCATTCGGAAACAAACTAAAAACTATGTTTTAGAATGTGATATTTGCCAACAGATGAAAGTCTCAACAGTAAACGTCCTGCGCAGACACCCTTGTTAATTTCAGATAAACCATTAGCTTGTGTTTACCTTGACCACTGCAGTCCCCTGCAAAGGGACGGTAACTATAAATACATCTTGGTTGCAGTGGATTCATGCTCTAGGTTCCTATGGTTATGGCCTCAGCGCTCGGCTGACGCTCAAACTGTTATAAAAGATTTGCGAGTCTTTATCGGCACATACGCAATGGGCACGCTACATTCTGACCAGGGTCCTGCGTTTAGCTCTCGGGCTTACAAAGAAGCCATGGCCGGTCTGGGCGTTGCATTGCGGTACTCCTCTCCATTCCATCCTGAGGGAAATTCGGTTGTGGAAAGGAAAAACCGGGACATAAAGCAGTCTATAACAGCTAGAGTATTAGGTTCGGGTGATGGGTGGGTCAAACACCTTAGTGGGGTACAGCGCTCATTGAACAACCTGCCAAGAAGTTCTCTAGGGGGGGTCACTCCATATGAGATCCTATTTGGGACAAGAATGTGGGTACCAGACCTTGAACACGTAGGCACAGTGGTGGACAATAAACCCTTTGATATCAAAGATCGTTTGGCTGTTTTACAGGACTTAAACAAGTTAAGAACAAAACAAAGCAACGTATTCCTACAGTCAACCACCACTGGGGATCAACCGGCTGTCCCAGCAAGGCCTGTCTGGATTCCAAAAGTTGGGGATCTAGTCAGAGAAAAAATTGCGGTCAAGAAGGAATTTGGACCTTCTTACAGACAACCAGTACCTGTCCTAGCAGTTCAAGGAACAAGAACAGTACTTCTGCCGCCCCTTGCTGGAAGAAAGGAGAAAAGATTTGTGTCCATCGACCTGATCAAACCACAGTATGTGGCCAATACTAAACAGTAGGCCTCGTGGACTCCGACCTAGTAGCAGACACACTCCTCTCGCTACTATCCAAGAGGTTCAGACTGAAAGACTGATAACTATCGAGAATTCAGCTGTAACAGATGGAGGACTAAGCAACAACGCTATGGAACTCATCCCTCTTGAACACCAAGCAACAGTTCGTCCAAATACACCTGTCTACACCAACGTAACAAGTGATGAACTGGTTCCAGTGATTTCTACAAATCCTGATGCAATTCCAACAATTGACAGAACTGCTTCTGGCTATTTCATTAACTTTGATACGTTCTCAGAAGATCCAAGTGAACCTGAAACGACGCCAGTGTCATTGAAATTCAAGCAGCAAGTACAAGACTTTCTTCAATTTATGAAAAAGACTTATTTGGTTTCTCCATGGATTGAACTCTGGATTACATCTGGACTTTTTGTTTTCCTGCTCTGGCTAGCTTTGGTTACAACTGTAAGCGTGCTTATAAGTGGCAGATACATCCATGTGAACACTGAAGGAAAAGACGTAAACGTACTTTTTAAACCTCATAAATCTTCCCATCGTGAAGCAAGAGACTTGTCATCAGTGAGCATCACAGCTGTTCCTATACAGGATGGTATAGTGTGGGACAAAACAGATTATGATATCTTTGGCCCGAATGAACAATTGAACATTCCACATTTGTTTAAAATTTCACTAAGTGATCTAATTATGTCCAGTACCTATTCAGATGATTGGGACTTTGAGACTGTAAACGACATAATGTTTGACCTAGAAAAATCTGCTGCATTTTCTAAACATGAATATTTAGAGGGTTCATCAGACTATGAACAAATGTATTGTTTTAATCACTATGGTCATCATTATTTGCATAAATCTGCATATCCAAGAAATGTGTTTATGTTTAACCAATGGGAACATTGTCCTACACCACCTAAAGGTAGTTCAAAAACATTTGCTAATAAGTTTCCATATTTTTCAGGTTACAACACATGAGATCCAGAAATGTTTTACTATAAAAATGTAAACAAGACATGACTGAAAATTATGTTAACAAATACAAAACAGATTTATTCTGCGTTTTTTAATGCCCAACTGTCTAGACAGGGTTTCAACTTTTGGAAAGACACAATTGACACAAAAACTGTGTGGGGTACTAAAGATTGGCAAGTGCAGGGGATAGAAGCTTTATTTAGAGCCTGCATCATCCCAGAACAAATAATGTTTTTGAATGAAACTATCCAACAAACATCTTGTCTTGGATTAGCCAAGATAAAAGAGATGAACACACCTTCTGTACCAACGCCTGCCACTGATAATAATACACGGGCAGTGGTGACAGTTGACAATATACTACGACTCAACAGATCTAATCCTGATTGGAAAAAATGGTTGATCTGGCCCACAGACACGAATAACTGTCAGGAAAGATTCCTGAATAAAACTCAGGGCTTTACTATTCATAGGCCAGACCCAAGATACGTCCAAAGACAACATCTGGGGGTAGTAACAACATACAGTGTAGGAAAATTATGCCTCGATTGGCTGCATAAGTCTACACTACAGGATGTGAAACAACACTTAACCTTACTTAAAAAGGACGCAGACCTTAGGGAATTCTTGCTTGGACCAAGAAAACCGCGTCAAAAACGTTTCATATATGCCGGCATTTATGCTGCTTATAATGAAGCTTGGAAGGTATCACAGATAGAGGCCGCAGAACGAATACGTGAACTTGATCGTATTAATTTAGAGAAAACACTCTCTGTGGTCGACAATGGGTTAACAACTTTGTCCTCCAGAATATATTCATTGGATGGCATTGTATCCTCTGCTATCGACATTCTAGAACAAGATTTGGCGATGTTACAACAAGGCCAATCTCAATTACGTTCTATTATGTTATTAAGCTGGTCGCTGCAATCTTTGCGAGCGGGCTATGTGCCTTGGCGTTTCATCAACACAACGGCTCTGTTTGCAGAATACAATCTCACTGATAAACAGATCGAACTGGCACAAAGAGGAGCAAAGTATACAGTGCTGAGCATTGAAAAACTGGAAAAATTACCATTCACTGTGGCAGAAAAACCAGCTACAGAATGGCTTATTCATGGCAAAATAACATTACCTGTGAGTACTTTTCAGTTTCAGTATTGCCTCAGACAAATGCAAGCAGGCAAATATGAAAGGTTGGGTAAGGAATACATTAAGACATCTTGGGATTTACCGTATACATATAGATGTTGGAGTGGGGATCGTGAAGTGTTTTTGAGCGGTTCAAACTGTAAACTTGCACTGAGTGGTTCACTTATATGTCAAGACATTTCCTTGCACGGGGCTTGTAATGGTTCAGTGGAAAATTTGTCTTGCCATCAGCAGGGTACTCCAGCTGCTGTGATTAATCCAACGTTTGGACAACTTTCTAATGGGAGTTACCTCATGTTGAATGATCAGAGCTGCTGCGGAATGCTGCCAGGCATCCCATATCTAGTAACAGTCAACTCCAGGGTCACATGCTGTATGCAAGTATTGTTTCCCCCAATAGACACAGTCAGGGAGTCGCCTCTATGGCCTTCGCTGAACGTCTCTTTTATAAGATTTGATACTTTAAGCAGAATGAAAGCCATGCTTTTACAGCAAACAGTGCCTTTGACCTCGGCCAAAGAAACCTATGATCTACAAGTAGCAAGGACTTCGGCTGAAATACAGACTTTAATACGTACAAACTGCCCTATACATTTCGTGGAAATGATATCACGTATCTTTAACATGTCTGATACAACCGGAATTGTACATGTATTTAAGAGCATCTGCTCAGGTCTGTTAGCACCTTTCCAGGCAATACTGGAATCATCCCGAACTTTGCACATTCGGTGTTTGGTGGCATACCATTAATTCTAGCACTTGTTGCCGGGATTCTATTTCTCTTCCTGCTATTGCGCTATGGCCAGCCTATTCGCAGACATCACTCCGAGCGAAATGGAGAAAGCTCTCCTTGAACGAAAGTGCCGTGAGCAAATAGTAAAGCTTTTGGGCATGACTCGTCTACGGGACCTTAATACAACTTGGTTCCTGTCATTCAGACCAATCTGGCAAGATTGCATCTTACCTGTTCTACGATGCCTGCTATGCGGTGAAGAATGCGTGTTGGACACCTGTCTAACATTTCCATCAGCAACGCCAACGGATGTCGATACTCTGCTGGACCAGATAACGGCCCATGCTCTGTCTTGTCCCCAGAGGCTTCCTATCCTGATGTCAGCATTCATTGAGATCTCACAGACGCTTCCGGCTGCTGCTGAGGTACGAGAAAGATCTACAGGCACACAGGTAACAACGGACGTGAACATTGCAGAGGCAACCTATGCTGGAAGCAATGCTTCCCATCTCTGTGCAATTAATCTACTACACAAGGTGTTCCAACTGACACCAACAACAGTGGATGATGTTTTGTCTATTGAAATAGATGATCTCATGTTTACACCAGACCCGTGAACTAACTCTGATTCGGCATACAGTGTTCCAGAGATGCAGTGACAAATTTGGCCTTCATTTTTAAACAACTTGGAACTCTACCAAAATTGAACTTTTTCCCATTTTTCGAACGAAAATGGCACATCAATCTGCTTACAGTAGAACTAGCCTTTTAATACAGACTTCAAGGTACTTCCACGGACACTTAGTCATCTTGTGTGTCTAAAAACAGTTCATTAATTTTCATGACATGAAATGACTTTGATTTTTGAGTAACTTATCGATCATTTTCTGTCACATGTAAATATTACTGCTTATTTCATTCCAATTGCATTTATTATTCGAACTTTATGCCTGTAATGAAAAGCAATGCTTCAAATGTACAGTACCTTTTGCATTCTAATAGTTTTTTTTTTAAATGCCATTTTTAAATGGTTTTATGAAAAATTTTAGAAATATGCGGTACTCCATTTTAATGTTTAGCATTTTAAATGTTTAGCATTTTAGTATTATCGTACACACGAAAGAGGAGTGGGTGTTGTATTCCTCTTAGGGTATCCATAAACGGGCTTTCCAGTATCATGTCCTTATATAGGCACAATTCGCCCTGCCCTTATATAGGCATAAAATCCCAGCCCTTATTTAGGCATTAAACCATGCACTCCAAATACAGGCATGGTCTCTGACATCCGTCCACCCTAACGTCACAACGAGTTCATGAAGAACAGACCCTTAGGCTGCGGGAGTTTCCCTAGTCCAGGACTATTGATTTCTTCAAGGACTCATACATTATGCATGAACCATTATTCCTTAGGGGGTTCATTCATGACATCTTTCGCTGTCCAACTCACGTCAATACTAACATTCTTAGGTGCTCTCAGGTATAAATATACCTTCCCTAGCCCCTGTAAACCAGAGGAGACCTCGACTTCAGAGGAGCCCGTTTCCCGGCCTGACGCACTGAGAGGACGCTGCCTTCCCTGCACGCAGAGAGCCCAGCTTCCAGCTTCCAGTGATCTGACTTCCCTTGCGGGGTGTTGGAGTTCGAGTCTGGCAAAGAGATTCCTACCTCTCTCATTCTTCAGGTATGGAGCTGACTAGGACCTAGAGGGACTCTTGGCATACTAGGCATACTAGACTTAACATACTCTTAGTATACCATAGTAAGGAATACTTCACCTACTTCTTCCCTCTTCCTACACCTAGGTCAGGTTAGGTACATTGGGGTAGAATTAGCTTAGCAACACATCGTATGAGTACTCGCATTTTTAGTATGTGTTATTTATGTAAATGCATATGTACTAAAAGATAATGCTATCGCAGTATTATTTATTTCTACTGCTCACCCTGTACATTATTTATCTCGCATACTGTCTTGTGATCGTAACAGCACATTTTACTTACACCAGAAACAAGACTGTTCAATAAATCCTTTATTGAAACGCCCGTCTATTTTCTTTCTGTGTAACTTGGAGAAAACTAAGCATGCACGTCTGAGCTGAGTGAAATAGTTATCTATTGTTTCCACGACTCTGGGACACGTTCTGATTCTAAAGGGAAACACAGTGGTCATGTTTTGCGGCTGCCAGAAACTACTCCCTTCTTGTTGTCAAGGAGTTTCTAGTGGCCTCTGAGCTAGCTGGCACAAGTAATTAAGTTTAATATACTCGATAGGGACATACTGACCTTAGTCCTATGTCAAACCTATAGGATATATTATTCCAATGCGCAGAGCCTATTAGGGAAATAGGAGCTACACTACAAGTTGGTCCTTTCCCCTGATAGAGAGAGACGATCCTGTCCTGTATAACTTTTCGGATTTCTGCATTGAAATGCGCAAATTGTTTGACAGAAAAGCGCACCAACTATCTCTAGACAGGGAGTTCATTACCCTCAAACAGGGCACTCAAGACCTGCTTACTTATATTACGACGTTCAACAGACTCCTTGTTGAAACTAAGCCTGGGCGTAGTTCGCGAAATAGCGCTACGCGAAGCTACGCAAAGTGCACTTCGCACTACGCGTAGCACTACGCGAACTGCGTAGTGCACTGTTCGCAATGATTGCACAGTGCCGGATGCTTGTCCGCACTGTGCAATCATTGAAAACGGCATCTTGCACAGTGCAAGCTGTCTTTTACTGCCGCTCGAGTAGATTTTTACTCGAGCGGCAGCTTTCTCAACGCGAACTGGTAGTTTCTCATCGCGAGCGGTCGCGAGCATACGCTACCACTCGCAATGAGAAACCTGACCTCCCTGCGATGAGAATCTCGCCGGGATGTCATTTTGCTTGCTCGCGGTCGCCAACTTGACGTTGAGGACCGCGAGCAAGCAAAAAATGACCGCTGCACTACGCTACGCTACGCGTGTTTGCACTGTGCTACGTGCAATTCGCGTTGTGCGAAGTAGCGCAAACTTCGCAAACTACGCGAGCGTAGCGTAGTGCTTTGCCCAGGGTTAGTTGAAACCAATTGGCCGGTGGAAAAAAGAACATCCATGTTCTATCAAGGGCTAAAAGGAGAACTGAAAGATATACTGGCACAAGTCATGCATATGCCTGAGACCTGCGAGGAACTCATAGACCTCACGGTTCACTTGGATCATAGACTCCAAGAGAGGAAAGGAGACAAATACCGGACAGAAGCAAAGATATACCTACCTCGCCCTAAGCCAGTCCATGAAGAACACTCACATGCCACCGATGGAACAGAACCTATGCAAATCAGTGGAATGCGAGGACCCCTAAGTCAAGAGGAAAGGGAGAAACGAAGAAAACAGAGATTGTGCATGTACTGCGGGAAACCCGGACATTTCATCAAGGAATGTAAAACCCGATCCAAGTACGTGAATAAGACAACCCCCGGAGCCCGGAATCTAACCGTAGTAGACTACGCCACAGAGAATCCGGGAAACTGACATACCCAAACAAGACAGAGACCCCTTGTTTGAGGCCAAGGGAGGAAGTGGTCTCTTCAGCAGTGGCTAACACAATACAAACCGCTGTGGCTCATATGAACTTGTGCGTCTCACTGGAACTGCCCAATGGGGAACCTATCGTGGTCCATGCATTATTGGATTCAGGAGCTACTGGCAATTTCATCGATCAGCAGTACGCTCTGGAAATAGGTGTCCCCTATATAAAAAAGAAAACACCCGAACCAGTGAAGGCGGTAGATGGTACAGCGTTAACATCCAGTCCTGTACACTTCCATACACAATGGATTCTGATGCAAGTAGGCGTGCACCACTTTGAGTATATCCAGTTAGACCTTATTGATGCTCCCCACTTCAAACTTATTTTGGGAATGCCTTAGCTAACATATCATGATCCCTTAGTACAATGGGCAGCACGCACCGTCTCCATGAACTCCACGTTCTGTAAAGAACACTGCACAAAAGACAAGGTACAAAACGCTGAAGTTGTTGTAAATCCTGCTGGCCTGCTCGCTATGGGATATAGCGAAAAAGTCTTGTGTTGTGTCTCAACATTGCCTGATGAATATAAGCAGTTCCACTCCATCTTCAGCAAGCAGGAAGCAGGGAAGTTGCCCCCTCATAGAGACTACGATTGTGTGATCGATCTGGAGCCAGGAGCGTTTATTCCATGCAGTCGTGTGTATGCACTTACGGAGGCTGAGACCACATATCTTCAGCAGTATCTTGAGGAGTTGCTGTCCTCCGGATTCATACGCCCTTCTTCCTCCCCTGCCTCCTCGCCACTCTTCTTCATACCTAAGAAGGAGGGTGGCTTAAGGGCTTGCATAGACTATAGAGCCATTAATAGAGTGACCATAAAAAATAGGTACCCACTGCCCTTGATACCAGTTTTATTAGACCAGCTAAAAGGAGCCAAGGTATTCACTACACTAGACTTATGGGGAGCATACCATTCAGTGCGGGTGCGGCGTGGGGACGAATGGAAAACAGCATTCCGGACAAAGTTTGGGTTGTACGAATACCAGGTTATGCCCTTCGGGCTCTGCAACGCACCCGCCGCTTTCCAGTTCTTCATGGATGAAGTATTACGAGGCCTGTTGGACGTGTCCTGTATCGTCTATATTGACGACATTCTGATTTATTCAGCATCCACAGAAGAACATGTCATTCCTGTGACTGCAGTACTGGAACGATTGCAACGATTTGCTCTTTATGCTAAACTGGAGAAGTGTCTTTTCCACGCCACTGAAGTGGAATTCCTAGGGTACATCATAGGACCAAACGGTTTATGCTTGGATAGTAAAAAGATACAAGCCATTGTTCAGTGGGAATCACCCTCCAGTGTTAAAGCCCTACAGAGCTTTCTAGGCTTTGCAAACTTCTATCAGAGGTTTATAAAGGAGTTCTCCAGCATTATACAGCCTTTAACACATCTACTAAGGAAAGGAGCTAAATTCCTTTGGACGGACTTAGCAGAGCAGACCTTCCAAGCTCTCAAGAACCGCTTCACGCAAGCACCAGTGTTGAGACATCCAGATGCCACACTTCCTTTTGTGGTAGAGACGGACGTATCCCATTACGCCATTGGAGGCATTCTATCCCAAAGACATCCAAACACTGGCCAACTCCATCCGGTGGCCTACTTTTCTAAGAAATTGACTTCCTGTGAGGTCAATTACAGTATCACGGACAAAGAACTGCTGGCTATAAAAAGAGTGTGTGAAGAGTGGAGACACTACCTATTGGGGGCTAAGCACACTGTGGAGATATTCACCGATCACCGGAACCTGCTGTTTCTGAAGACCGCCAGAGCCTTAACACCTCAACAACTCCGATGGTCACTATTCTTTTCGGATTTCGACTTCGTGATTAAATATCGTCCCGGACCACAAAATGACAAAGCAGACGCTCTCTCAAGACCAGCTCCAACTCCCGAACCCAGTAAGTCCCAATAGAAGAACCACCTGCGATACTGCACAAGGCTTCTTTTCCGGAAGAGATCCTGGCTTCAACGACCACGCAAGACTTTTTGGGTGAGGTGAAAAAACAAATGGCAGGGAAGAACATCCAGGCATGGATAGACGAAAATCCAGAAAAACTTTCAACCATCAACGAACTCCTATACCATGATGATAGGTTGTACGTACCGAATGTTCCTTTACAACAGCAAGCCTTGCGATGAATTCACGACTCTACGCTGGGTGGACATCTAGGAATACAGAAAACCATTCAAGCTATGAAAAGACATTTCTGGTGGTTAACCTTGCAGGCGGACACCGCCAAATACGTTTCCGAATGTGCCATTTGTATCCAAGGGAAGGCTCAACATAAAAGACCATGCGGATTGCTGCGACCAATTCCCTTACCTCCGACACCTTGTCATACACTGTCCATGGATTTCATTGTGGAGATGCCTTCTAGTTCAGGTTACAATACCATATTGGTTGTGATCGACCATCTGACCAAGATGGGGCACTTTATCGCTTTAACGAAACTACCAACCTCGGTGGAATTGGCCCAGGTGTTTTTACAGCATATTGTGCGTTCTCATGGAATCCCAGCAGTTATCATTACAGACAGAGGTACCCAGTTTTCTTCGAGATTTTGGACGGCATTATGTGATGTTATGAAGGTAGACGCTCACCTCTCCACTAGCTACCATCCGCAGACGGACGGCAAAACCGAGAGACTGAACCAAACGCTGGAACAGTATCTCAGATGTTTTACATTACAGCACGACGAGGAATGGAGCACCCTTCTTTGGATGGCCGAATTCGCATACAATAATGCAGAACATTCTTCTCTAGGGTGTTCCCCTTTCTTTTGCCTAACAGGATATCACCCAAACATGCTGCCCTTCGATTGGCCTGTACACTCCCAACACCCTACCATTCAGGAACACCATGCACATCTCCAAATCGTTTTACAGGACGCTAAGGCACAGTTAAACAAGGCCCAAACCCGTGACAAGAGCTATGCTGATAAAAAACATTCCCCAGGGCCTTCTTATAGTGTGGGGGATAGAGTGTGGCTCGATACCAGGCATTTGAGACTTAAGGGCAATGCCCGACTGAAACCCAAATTCATGGGTCCTTATCCTATCGTCAAAATAATCAACCCTGTGGCGATGAGATTAACACTCCCTTCTTCCTGACACATCCATCCAGTTTTCCATATTTCCCTGCTGAGGCCTTGCCTTCCACAGACCCGACTGCCCTTGAAACCATTGCCACTGGACTTTGATGGGGACGAAGAATACAAAGTCAAGCGTATTCTCGATTCCAAACTCATCCGAGGGAGGGTGCATTACCTCATTGACTGGAAGGGTTATGGTCCAGAGGACCGCTCGTGGGAGCCAGGAACCAACCTACATTGCCCAGGGATGCTTAGGCGTTTCCACTTGCAGTTTCCCTCCAAGCCTGGTGGACCGTCGGGACGCCGGTCGTTGAGAGGGGGTTCTGTCACGTTAAGGCATAGGTAGTGGATGGGGATACATTTAAGCTTGATGTGTGTGGTTCAAACGAATGCGTGTATATGACTGCACTACATCTCCCATAATCCTCTGGGGTTCATCAACTGGCTTTGCATCACAAGCCCTATTTAAGCACCGCCTACAGGCTGCTCGGTGCTTGTCAATTAATGTTAGCTGCATTCGGACGTTTTACCAACATCGTGTAATTTAAGCTGCAGGAAGGTATTCACCTTCTTGATTCATCACTCGTATCGTTTTGCTGGCCGGAGCTGTGAAGGAACGCTCTATAGGCAAAACGGATGCACCTGGATACCCTTGAACTTTCTGATTCGAAAGCTCAGGAGAGCGTCTTGGAGCCATTACTCGGCTCGGATTTATGGTTGTTTTCTTTTGACTCGCTTTTTTAATAATTCAAGAATACGCGCTGGAGCGCGTCTTCGGAGCTGCTTGAAAGGCTCGGATACCGCAATTCACGTTTCATGGCACATTAATTCATTTCCTGACGAACGCGCAGGAGCGCGTTTTATGAGCCGCTTGAAAGGCTCGGATCCCGCTGTTCTCCATTTCCATGAATGCGTGAGGCATTTCCTGACAAACGCGTGTAGCGCGTTTAGAGCCGTCAAGAGGATTGGCTTCTTATGCTGCATTTTCCTCTACAAAGCTGTTCATCAACACGTAAGAACAGCGTGCTTTAACCCTGGTTTCTGTTGTTGGACATATTGCCTGAAGGAACCTACAGCAGCATACTCACCTTCCATACTCTGAGGAATAATCTCTCAGATAAGTACTCCTTTCTATTCATTGCTGGGAAGCTGCTATGCTGCAGACTAAGGCGCAGACTCTGTAACTTTCAATTGAAGACAAGGCTGTTTCTTTTATGGTTTATTTTTGGCTTTTGTGGTTTTTCTAGTAGTGCAAGTGCGGCAAGTTTGAAACGTAAGTGCTTACACATAATCTTTATTGTATTACGCTTGTTACACGCTGTGGCTGTTGTACATATGTGTTGTGCTTGCATTTCGTTACAGGGAACACGGGGCTAGACAACTGGAGGGACAGGACAGAACTGAGGTCTACAACTCCAAGTGCATTCCCATCGTGTGATTTCGCAGCCGCATCTCTATTGTTTCTTTTGTCCCTTTTTTCCATTTCCCCTAGTGTGGTGTTGTCTGCTGAGTGATAGCTACATGCTCACAGGCCACTCCATATTGGGGATAGGGTTACGCAGCATCATTCATCGCTCCCGCTGTATCCGGCTTCGAAGGTTAGTGGTTACCATTCGGTGGTCTGACAGAGTACATAGTGTCTTGAAATAAACATCTTTAAAAATTCCCTGCACATGCCACCATGGTTCGGCGTTGGTTTTACAAGCTCTGGTGCAGCTTCCCATAATTGCCACCTCTGGTTCACCATCTGTGGCCTTTTGATTCAGAAAGCGTAATGGAGAGGGGGGACAGGGAGCCAAATTAGAAATGGAAGGTCCAGTACCCAAGCTCCCAAAGGTAAACGTTATAATCACTAAGGGGTAGCTGTTCCTATAGAGAAGAGGGTAGATCAACCTATTATGGTTGGGAAAGTGTGAATCTCTCAGTAAGGTTGGATATTAGAAAAAGTGGGGGAATTTCTCCTTTTGGACTTAGTGCCCTCACACACTCTTGCGAGTGTCATGCTTCATCATCGGGCGTTGCTCCTCGTGGGGGTGGCGCTGCTTTCCCCCACGGGCCCCGCGAGAGGGCTCTTTAGTGGAGATCTTTTAAGGAGACGCCGCAGTTGTGCATGCGGGTGTGTGGGCCTAGAGAAGTGAGTGGGTGGGTTAAAATTATCTTCAGTGGTACCCAGAACCTAGTTTTATTCAAGGGTCCCGAAGACAAGGTTAAAATATCTATAGGATGTGGAGATCCTCCTCAAAACAAATGTGGAGGAGGGGTGAGTATTTTACTGCTGCTCTCGCATCCGTGAAGTAAAATGTGAATGAAAAGTGTTGTTTAGGTCGACATGTTTCGCGCTACGAACGGTCCCTAGTGGATCCAAGAGCGCTTCGTCAGGACCAGGTGCAAAAGTGACAAATCAAGTGATAATAAAAAAAGGAATCAGGGAAGAGGCGCCCTATACTCCTACTGTACCTACAGTCTGGTTACAGTGCATAGTAGCACTAGCTAGAATTCCCAATAGAATCCTGTGTTCCAACCTGATGAAAAATAAATAAAAGAATAGAGCCAGAGAGAAACACATGTATATTAAAACAATGCAGTAACATTTTCATCATGATGTGAGGCGCACGATGGTCTCATGCATCGTGTATTCTTGTGAATGGGCATGCTCAGTGTCAGATGCCCAGTGACATACAAGTGTGCCTTTTGTAGACCTGTGTGCTCATGCATACAGGTGCTCCATCACCCTAGTGAGGCTGCACACGCCTAGGGTGGTTATCATTTATGCATGCATACAACTTTAAATTACAGTACCCATGATCACGGGTTAGTGGTGGTCATAAGGAATGACCTAGGTGGCAAGACTGTCGCAGAGATTTTCATGCCCCCATAAAATCAAAAACTGCTGTGATTTAATCGTTCTTTTTTAAGACCTTGCATGGTGCCCCACTATGTATCATGCCGCGCTTATCTGATGGAAATGCGAGGAAACCGCCCAGCCTGTATTAAGGATGATCGGCCACGCCGGCAGTCAACGATAGGTGCTCGTGAAAATCTGTGGAGTAATGTTATATAAAAGGTCGGTCAGCCGGTCGCTCACCCACCTCGCATTCATCATCTCACCTGAGCCGTAGTTCTAGCCGCAGAAAAATACTCACAGTCAATCACTCCACAGGGTGCCGTGTGCCTACCCCTCCGTTCTAGCCGCCGGTAATCGCGGTGAAGCCGGGAGGTGGAAATATACACGGGCATCTGCGGAAGTGACGTGCGGGGGGGGCGTGTTGGACCAGAGTGGGAAGTGTTAGCAGGACAACTCTCCAGTATCGCGGCCGAATTTGGCGGCCATATTGGGCGTTTACGTTGGTCAAGAACGGCGAGTCACTCGTTGTGCGCCAATCGTGGGGGACATAGCGAGCTAAGGAATGACGTGGGACAGGCTCGTGTACCTGGGCGCCATCTTAGAGAGGCCTTACTTGCGGTCTGAGATGTGATTCCTCTGGTATATGATATTATAAATCCAGTACATAATGTGCTGGGGGAATGTCAAGTTGGTGGATAGCTGGCTTCGGGTACAATGGGTGTGCCCTAGGAACAAACGTGTATACCCAGGAGCCATCTTTTAACCGCTAGGGATATGGTGTGCCAATCCATAACAATGGATTACGAATAAGTGGATCATGTATTTATTATCGTCCTGGTGAGTTCCCAAGTAGGTAGGCAACTGGCACGGGGCAAGTTGGTAGACAGCTGGCCAAGGACACAATGGAGGGGTTTTAACAAACGTTACTGGAATCAGTCTTACGTGTGTGGCAACCGCCGCGTTATTGGCTCCCACTGAAGATAGATTGTGTGGCGGACTGTTGGACCTACATGATTGCGTGATGGACATTAAGATATACATGGTGGCTCTAGATAGAGCATGGGGAGATGTTCAATTAGTCAGTTCTACCCAGGGTATCTCATTGTTTAAACCTGAGGAATTGCTTTTTAGACGAAAGACCCAGCGTTGTTCTTGTCTAAAAAGTGTGCTGCTAGTCCAGCTGGGATTGGCTTCGATAATGGTCCATCTCAGACTGTCTGTGGTGTGATTCATCTCCAAGAAATGACTCAGTAGTTTTGTGTGTGTCTTACAGCAGTGTATAGTGCTCCTGTGTTCCCCTATTCTTAGTTTGATGGGCCGTGTGGTCATCCCTACATATTTTTTGTTACAGGGACATGTGATTAGGTATATGCAGTTTTTCGTATTGCAGTTGGTATGTCTCTTTTGTTGCCATGGTCTAGCCAGACCTAGGTCAATGTGTTTGGAGACTGATGTGAAAGGACATAGAGAGCAGCTGCCGCACGGGTAATGACCTTCAATTGGGGGCAGGGCCCACAACCTCTTTGCCCTGTAGATGTAGTCTTAGGGCGTGTATGGACCAGGAGGTCCTTGAAATTCTGGGTTCTTTTGAATGCAAACAGCGGGATGGTCCCTGGGGTGAAAGAGCCTGTCTCCAGAATCCTCCAATGTTTTTTTATCGCCTTTTGGATTTTGTTAGAGTTGGGCGTGAATGTGGTCACACATGTCATTGTGTCTGTCTTGTGTCTGTCCCTGACTTCTAAAAGTGCCTCTCTGTTGTTGTTCTTAGCCCGTTTGTGAGCCTGTCGTATGATCTTGTGGGGGTAATGACGGTCGGACAGATTGTTCGACAAGATTCTTGATTGTTTCTCAAATTCATGTAAGGTATCGCAGTTCCTGCGGAGGCGCAGGAACTGTCCTACTGGTAGGTTGTCCCTCAGGGCTTTCGGATGGTGGCTTTCATATGTGAGCAGACTATTCCTATCCATAGGTTTTCTGTAGTTGGTTGTGTGAAGAATTCCATTACTAAGGGAGATTTCGAGGTCTAGAAATGGAATGCTCTCTTGAGATCGTGTCCCTGAAAATTTAAGGAATGGGTCGAGGGTGTTGATCCAATCGCAGAATTCCTTGACGATTCATCATCTCCTTTCCAAAAAAGCAGGATGTCGTCGATGTAGCGACGCCACATCACAATGTTGGTCCTATATGGGTTGTTGTCACCAAGGATGAATTTGTCTTCAAAATTAGCCATGTAAAGGCAGGCCAGACTTGGAGCGAAGGTGCTCCCCATGCTGGTGCCCTGAATCTGATGGTAAATCTGTTTGTGGAAGGCAAAGAAGTTCTCTTTTAAAGCAAGGGAAGCACACTCGTAGATGAAAGAAATGGGTGTGTCATGGGGCCAAGGATCAATGTCCTGTAGGATTGATTCCAATACTTCCAAGGTGGCGTCCTGAGGGATATTCGTGTAGAGCGCCTCTACATCAAGTGCGACTAAGAGGCTGATGGTAGCAGGGTCATCGAAATTCTCGATCAAATTAAGGACCTATGTCGTATCTCTGAGGTAAGTGGGGGTTTCTGTGACAAGAGGACGCAGAAAAAAGTCACAGAACTTACTCAGCGGTTCTAGAAGGGAATCGATCCCTGAGACGATGGGGCGCCCAGGGGGGGGATTGGTCCCCTTGTGGATCTTAGGTAAGGTGTAGTAGTAGGGGATCATTGGGTCGTCATTGATGAGGAACGCTGTTTCCTGTGAGGAGATCCATCCTTCTGTTTCTGCCTCGTGGACCAGGCTCTTGATCTTGTTCATCAGCCGTGGTGTTGGGTCCTCGTTGATAGGTCGATAGTATCTGGTGTTGTTCAGTTGGCGGCGACACTCGACTTCGTATGTGTCCACATCCTGGATCACAATTGCGCCCCCCTTGTCCGCCGGTTTTAGAATGATGCCCGTGTCATCAGTGATGGATTTCAATGCTTTCCTTTCTTCATTGGATATATTGTTGAAAGTGTGCCTGGCTGGGATAGCTGTAACTTCCTTCAGGACAGCCTGTTCGAAAGTGAGTACCTCGTTGGGTGTCATGGCCGCCGTGGGGGTGAATTTTGATTTTTTCTTCAGGCCAGGGTGAGCGACCGGCTGACCGACCTTTTTTATAACATTACTCCACAGATTTTCACGCGCACCTATCATTGACCGCCGGCGTGGCCGATCATCCTTAATACAGGGGTAGGCGGTTTCCTCGCATTTCCATCAGATAAGCGCGGCATGATACATAGTGCGGCACCATGCAAGGTCTTAAAAAAGAACGATTGAAATCACAGCAGTTTTTGATTTTATGGGGGCATGACAATCTCTGCGACAGTCTTGCCACCTAGGTCATTCCTTATGACCACCACTAACCCGTGATCATGGGTACTGTAATTTAAAGTTGTATGCATGCATAAATGATAACCACCCTAGGCGTGTGCAGCCTCACTAGGGTGATGGAGCACCTGTATGCATGAGCACACAGGTCTACAAAAGGCGCACTTGTATGTCACTGGGCATCTGACACTGAGCATGCCCATTCACAAGAATACACGATGCATGAGACCATCGTGCGCCTCACATCATGATGAAAATGTTACTGCATTGTTTTAATATACATGTGTTTCTCTCTGGCTCTATTCTTTTATTTATTTTTCATCAGGTTGGAACACAGGATACTATTGGGAATTCTAGCTAGTGCTACTACGCACTGTAACCAGACTGTAGGTACAGTAGGAGTATAGGGCGCCTCTTCCCTGATTCCTATTTTTATTATCACTTGATTTGTCACTTTTGCACCTGGTCCTGACGAAGCGCTCTTGGATCCACTAGGGACCGTTCGTAGCGCGAAACATGTTGACCTAAACAACACTTTTCATTCACATTTTACTTCACGGATGCGAGAGCAGCGGTAAAGTACTCACCCCTCCTCCACATTTGTTTTAAGGAGGATCTCCACATCCTATAGATATTTTAACCTTGTCTTCGGGACCCCTGAATAAAACTAGGTTCTGGGTACCACTGAAGATAATTTTAACCCACCCACTCACTTCTCTAGGCCCACACACCCGCATGCACAACTGCGGCGTCTCCTTAAAAGATCTCCGCTAAAGAGCCCTCTCGCGGGGCCCGTGGGGGACAGCATCGCCACCCCCACAAGCAGCAACGCCCAATGATGAAGCATGACACTCGCAAGGGTGTGTGAGGGCACTAAGTCCAAAAGGAGAAATTCCCCCACTTTTTCTAATATCCAACCTTACTGAGAGATTCACACTTTCCCAACCATAATAGGTTGATCTACCCTCTTCTCTATAGGAACAGCTACCCCTTAGTGATTATAGCCTTTTGATTCAGGATGCAATGGCGTCCTAGTTAGGGCTATCTTGTCTTTTTCTGACATGTGTCAACTTGTTCGAGCTCATGCAAAGGATTATGGGCCAATCACTCCTGCATCCCCAGTTACTGCAAACACTGCATGCAAGAGAATTACCTTAGTCTCAATATAATTATTAAAGTATACACAGTTTGAGATACTTTATATTGCTGTTCCTTGAATTACTGTAATGGACCAGTGTTGTTTTTTATGCTTTTGATTGGTATTTCATACAAATTATTTCTCAACCCAGGATGGTCAAACTTCTTCCTGAATTGTCATTTTCTGTTTTTGCACTATATAATGGTAGTCCAACTGAGACCAGTTGCATTGCATTTGTGTTTGCTTGATTGCTTGCTCACTGGACTCTCATGGATTCTATGCCTTCTTCAGTTCCTGCTTATTATTTTTACTCCTTGGAATGCTGCTTGGTGTGGACAGCTGGAAGGTTATTTCTGGTCTCCATGTTTTCCTTCCTGCTGGATATTATTTTCTGGAGCAATTCTAGACTCCCAGTTACATTCTGATGTCTGGGTTTGTTTCCAGAAAAAGTAGGCCTTTCCTATGCATGAAGAAGACCCTACACACAGTGCCAAGAAGACCTGATCTTGACAAATAAAGGATTAAGTACAGCAAAGCATCATCCACATAATATAAAATTATTCCATATTGTGTGCTGTAATCCCTGTGTTGATCATCTACTGCCTGTATATCAGGGCTATACTGGAGCTAATAGGCCAACTGTAAAAAAAGAGCGTGGAGTATGGGAGAAGCTGTGCTATATACTGCACTGGGTGTGAATAGCAGGAGACAGTTTGCTATTGAACCCTTGGAATGAGTTGGTATACAGACAGATTGGATGAGTCAGATCAGGACTAAAGCCAAATGTCAACAGAATTTGACAAAAAACTCCAGTGACTTTACTGAATCTAAAGTGGCTGCCATTAGCACCCTTGAGGCAGCCACTAATCACTTCAACCAATCGATGATTACCATAAGGTGCGTAGTGGTCCAACAGGAAAACAGCTTGATCTAGGTAGGTAGATAGATAGATAGATAGATAGATAGATAGATAGATAGATAGATAGATGTTGGAGTTGAGTACAGAAAGGGTCGAAATGATTGGCCTAGATCTCTACAAAGCTTGCTGAGGACTGTAATGCAGGGCTCACACCTGGTGAGCCTCTCGGAAAGGCATTCTCAAAAACCACTAATATTTTAAGGCAAGCACAGTTGAATAGGCTTTATAAGCCCAGCCTCCAAAGCAAACTGCTCTATGGGGCCTTGCCAGATGCCAGTGTGTGGATTACTAGCAGAATATCTGACAAACTAATTTTGGTCTTTAGAAAAATGGGCAGTGCCCAAGTACCAAGTGGAAACTAGTTGGTCCAAAAATCCACGTACCACAATTGGATTTATGAATGACTCCTGGGTGCATAGTTATCCACATAATTGTGTTCTACAAAAACCTAAACATGTATACATAACTTACTTGTCAAAGTAATGGATTTAAAACTCCAAAAACTAATTTAAATTCACCTTGCAACCACTATTTCGAAAGGAGCATGGCCAGACACTGTGCAGAGAAGTATCCTTCAGTCACTAAGCATGTGGGAAACTTCCTCGGATGCTGGAAGCTTAATTATGAAGCAAAGAGTAAAATATTTAATGAAATGTCTCAGCACTGCAACTATGACAGACATCCGCCAAGCTGTAAAAATGCAGTAAAGCATTTATTAGAACTGCCAAGTTGAATTCTGGGAGTGGGCAATGAACGATTGAGTGAATTATTTAGGATCACATTAAAGTTCTTGCCCATTATGACCCTCAGCATTTAACAAGCACAACAAAGATGTAAAAATTTATTAAAGAACAGTGGCAAATCAAAATTAGGCACAGAGCCACAGCATGAAACTATTGGGATGATTAATGTAGTCTTTGGACCACCGCATTCCCTCCCATTTGAATTTTTAATACAATAGTTGAAAGTAAAAAAGCATATACTTCTGATGACAATTGAAATGCCTTTGCATCCACGTTGTAGGATGAAATATATGTAATTATTCCACAAGGTACTACTAGTCACTGATGGTCAACATCTAGGAGAGTGCTCTGCTGGAGCATAAGCAGATCCATCTTCAGTCTATTAAGACTTACACAGATCTTGATGGGATGGTGGAATCCCCTAAAGTTCCACAAAGGAATTATAGGCCAACAAAGGCGTGGGAATGTATTTTCATATTAAAATATTGTACTAACTCTAGGATTACTTTAGTTCACATGACTAGGCAGCATCAGGCTGCATCCTTAAAATACGTTTTTGTTTATTTTTCTGCATGAGCCCTGAATGTTCATTTTTTCATTCTGTTTCAGAAACGCAGTTTAAGTCAGCTGCAAATCATTGTCTCTTCGTACATGTAATGAATATTGCTTCATTAGCTTCACTGGGAGAGGGTGTTCTGAAGCATGCAAGGCCAATTTGATAAGAGTGTGTTAACAGGTCGATATTACTAAAGTGAAAACGTGGTTCATTGTTTTTCTCTCACATGTTGCATTAATAACAAATTATGTACACTGTTATCCGATACAACTATGGGGCATATTCTCAAGGACTCATCGCCGATTTTTCGGCACTATTCCCAAGCTGGTGCAAACTGCCGATATCGCCAGTTTACCAGCGATAGCTGCCGCAAAAAACATCGCCACGGATGAGTGCAACAACTAACGCTAATGATATGCAGAGTAGGCGTTCCCGTGCAAAAACACACGAAAACACCACTTCGCGAGATTCTCAACGACCAGTCAGATCTGCGATGCGAACCAAGAACAGGCGATAAGGCACATTAGCAGCAGGGATTTAACACCTGCCTTTTACTGATGTTAAGCAGGACGACCAACTGCAGTAGAAAGGGAGCCCAGCTCAGAGACACATCTGAAGACCAACAGATGCCATGGAGACACTGATCATGCAGCTTGGAGACCCAAGAGGGCCACAACACCCACCGCCACCACCCCCAGGCCCCCCCCCGGACCACCCCCCCCTGGATTACCACCTAGGCAGTGCAAGACAGCGGACGACCCTAAAACGTACCAGCCCCAGAGACACAACGCCAGAGGAAGCCATTGACCAACACAGGCTCAAAAGGACAACCATCCTCCGCATCCTGACCCACATTGCCCACATGCTGACGGTACCAACACAGCGGACAACCTACATCCCCCGCAGACAAAGCTGCTGGCTGTGCTGCACCTGTTGGCCCCTGGTACCTTCCAATCAACAACTGCCCGAGTCGGAGGAGTCACACAGCCAGCCCCATCAAACTCCCTCACACATGTCATGGATGCATGTCCACAAAAGCAACGGCGGGCCCCTGTATCCGCACCACACGATAGTTCCAATTCGTAGTGTACCTGCGCAACCAACCCCAACGCCAGCCGTGCTAGACGCCTCCGTGCCCCAGACCCAAGATCGTAGTAACCGAAATGTGGGTGCGCCAGGTCATGAAGTCCAGTAGTCAACAGTAGTGTAAAAACAGAACTTTATTACAAATACATAAATCAACAAAACGAAAACAGGGCAACGTGTCTTCAGAAACCTGTGGGAGAAATGGTGACAATGGTCAAACTTCCGTATAGTCACATGCCTAATCTGGTACAGTGTACTGCACTTGGACAAACCGGAATGCTCACAGGCCTGATAAACCATGCATGAGAAGACCGTAACAGAACTACGTGTGGCTTTAACCGTCGTAGGAATGAAGAGGAAGGTAACGACCACATGAACTGCTGTTACGGTCACACCATGCAGGACTCATCATACCTGAAAGCATCACGGTGTATGTCAGCTCGATATCCCTGCCCCTCAATTCCCCCCACACTGCGCAGCAACATCTTGAGACCACGCAAGGGAACTACGCCATAACTGGCGTCACGCACGTTTTGGGGGCAATTCACAGCACACATGTATGACTTGTGTCCCCTGCCGACACTGCACGCAATCACCGCAGCAGCAAACGCATGCATGCCATCACTGTGCATACAAAAGTGGACCACCGTGGCCTGTCCACCAATGTCGTCGCAAACTCCCCAGGCAGTGTGCATGATCCCCACATGTCCGCAAGTCCGCCACCAACCAGCGCTTTGAGGATGGCCCCCATGGAAATGCACTGCCCATCGGCAAGTACCAACTGAACACACCACACACCTCAACTCCACAATCCCCCAACTAATAACTGTGGGAATGCACACGTCACCAATCCACCACCAAAGTGACTACTGCGTGTGTCTCAGTCTCCGCCACAACCTGCCCATAGGCCTACACACACGTGGCCGACCACCTTCAACGGGCACATTCACACTGGAGACGTGGTGGCTACATCCCAAACCAACCCGCGCACATCACGATCATCACATGCAGGGTCGTGTCAGCAAGGGCGGCGCCCCCCACCCAGCCGAAAGTCCGCCGCCGTGACCGGTGGTGCCTGCGCTATCCTGTGCGCCTGATGCACCCCAGCCCTGGTCCCCAGACCGGTCCTCCGCCCAGCGATGACTGGCCGCCCCTGCGCACCTAGGCCTCAATGCTCACCTGCTGCCACCGGCGTGTCTCCAAGAGGGCCCACCATGTGCCGGTGCATCCTCCTCAGCCGATCGCTGGATTCCGTGCCACAGGCCCCCAGCGCACCCTGCGGCACCGCACCGCAGAGTCATGTGTGTGCTGACTGCTGCCTGTGCGTACACTGTGGTCCAGCAGGGCACACTGTTCAATTTGAGTCTTGATTCGCTGGACGCCGTATCGAGGCCAACGCATCATCACAGGCTGCACACCCGCTCAGCTCTTCAGGTGCCACTAACCCTGTGCAACGCAAGTCATCGTCACGTGGCGGTAGGCCCCTGCCAGCTGCAGTGCAGCGGGTGCCACTGACCCTGTGCAACGCAAGTCATCGTCACGTGGCAGTAGGCCCCTGCCAGCCGCAGTGCAGCGGGTGCCACTGACCCTGTGCAATGCAAGTCATCGTCACGTGGTGGTAGGCCCGTGCGGGC
This sequence comes from Calotriton arnoldi, assembly GCA_963921515.1. Classification (NCBI taxonomy): domain Eukaryota; kingdom Metazoa; phylum Chordata; class Amphibia; order Caudata; family Salamandridae; genus Calotriton; species Calotriton arnoldi. Next base: position 256,151 of record CAWUFW010016381.1, on the reverse strand, counting down.
CGCAGTGCAGCGGGTGCCACCAACTCAGTGCACCGCAAGTCCTCGTCCCGTGGCGGTAGGCCCGTGCCGGCCGCAGTGCAGCGGGTGCCACCAACTCAGTACGCCACAAGTCATGGACGCTTCATGATTGGGTCGCGAGGTGCGGACGCCATCATGTCATCTCCGGCAGTGGGGAATGTGACGTGCTAGGCCCCTTTCATTGGCAGGGTCACATGTCCTGTGACGCCTGTGCTGGATGGGTGTGGTGTGGGTGTGAACCAGCCCTCAAGCAGTGGCTGTGGCATGCTGACAACTAGTAAACAACAAGGGGGACAATGAGGGCTTGATAAAGGTCCACCGTACTTGCCCTGGGTAGAACTAGAAGACAAAAGAGGTACGGTGTTCCTGGGTGGCAAGTTGGCCACCTGGTTAGTACTCACAGTGGTGGGGAGGTGGGGAATACCTCCTTTCGGAACTAGGACCCTCACACACCCAGCAAGCTAGGTGTCATGCTTCATCATATGGGTCTGCTCCTCGTCGAGCCGGCGCTGCAATGCTCGACGGGCACCCATAAAGGGCTCTTTATCGGAGATCTTTGTTCCTTGCCGTATAGGTGCCGTGGGTGTGAGGGGCCTGGTAAGATGTAGATGTGGTGTGTGGGTTAAAACAGGTAAGGGAATCCTCTATAGTTATTTTTATTCTGGAGAGGTCACAACCTGAATAAAAAGTAAAAAGAAGAAGGAGGGCGACTATTTTGTTTTAATCTGACAAAAATTACGCTCTACCCCTTAGTGGTCAACATGTTTCTCGCCTATAAAATGTCTCTAATAGATCAGTTGGCGATTCCTCAGGACCTAGTGACTAAATGAAAACTATCTACAGTGTGTGGTGTGGTTCTACATACCACTTCTTCTCTCGGTAGGACGTTGCCCCGGAGAAAAGCAGCCAACCTAGAGTACAAACAAAAAGGATCAAAAAACCAAATGGAAATATTGGCACATGGTCCTATTGATTCAAGTGGGTGTGTTTCACCGTACACAACCTCTTTGAATCTATACAAGTGATAAAAACAACGTGATTTCATGCATATCACATTCTACGTGTGCCTTCATTTGTATTTAGAATATAAAACCTCTGTGTAACCAGTTAGAGTAATTGAACAACATGGTGAGTGAGTATCAGCTCACCTCTTAAGGATTCAAGTGCTGCTTCATCAGACCGCAGCGGAGTATATGGACACTTAACGTAGTGTCGCTGTTTATTAAAAGGAAAAACAAACAACAAAATATGTTGGGTGTGGGCTTGTAGGCACAACGTTTAGTTGCTAAGGCCATGACTCTAGAGCATTAAAAGTGAAAGTGGGCATGGTTCAGGTTAAAGTAAGCCCATAGTCATGAAATTGGTATCATTGACAAGGTTATTCAACAGACTCAAAAGTGCCCCAGACCTGCCTGCGTAGCTGCTGGCGCCTCCACCATGCGCTCCGACATTATGCCAATCGTGCGGTGTGTTAAGAGCGCCTACAGCGCCCAAGCTATGTCTTAGTGCAGAGCTCTACAGAACATCAGAGTCAGCGTACCATTCCCAAAGACCAGCGGTAACTTGTCAGCAATTCCCAGCACCTCTTACCTCTCTTAAAAGCTTGTGACCAGGCATAGTCTCAACGTGTAATCCATACTCACCTGCTCCCGCTCAGAGCAGTCCGGCTCACCTACCCGCTCTGCTGCATCAGGAAGGAAAAGACAGGTTGTCGGTTCCTGTCTTAAATACCCTCTCCTGGTGCCATTAAGCATGGTAAATCAGCCGCACCTGGTGTGTGGTGTGATGGTGTCAGCATGACATCATCTACAGTGTAACCATGGAGGCCATCTTTGAATGTGGTGAAGGTCTATAGTTCTGGCTATTACCTTGATGTGGACGCGCATCAAGGGCTTCAAATTTGGCATTGAGTGGAGCGGTTTTATCAACAATGTGAACAAGAATTTATACAGTGCAAAAGTGCTCACGTCACAGCGATGACTGGCCGCCCCTGCGCACCTAGGCCTCAATGCTCACCTGCTGCCACCGGCGTGTCTCCAAGAGGGCCCACCATGTGCCGGTGCATCCTCCTCAGCCGATCGCTGGATTCCGTGCCACAGGCCCCCAGCGCACCCTGCGGCACCGCACCGCGGAGTCATGTGTGTGCTGACTGCTGCCTGCGCGTACACTGTGGTCCAGCAGGGCACACTGTTCAATTTGAGTCTTGATTCGCTGGACACCGTATCGAGGCCAACGCATCATCACAGGCTGCACACCCGCTCAGCTCTTCAGGTGCCACTAACCCTGTGCATCGCAAGTCATCGTCACATGGCGGTAGGCCCCTGCCAGCTGCAGTGCAGCGGGTGCCACTGACCCTGTGCAACGCAAGTCATCGTCACGTGGCAGTAGGCCCCTGCCAGCCGCAGTGCAGTGGGTGCCACTGACCCTGTGCAATGCAAGTCATCGTCACGTGGTGGTAGGCCCGTGCGGGCCGCAGTGTAGCAGGTGCCACCAACTCAGTGCACCGCAAGTCATCGTCCCATGGCGGTAGGCCCGTGCCGGCCGCAGTGCAGCGGGTGCCACCAACTCAGTGCGCCACAAGTCATGGACGCTTCATGATTGGGTCGCGAGGTGCGGACGCCATCATGTCATCTCCGGCAGTGGGGAATGTGACGTGCTAGGCCCCTTTCATTGGCAGGGTCACATGTCCTGTGATGCCTGTGCTGGATGGGTGTGGTGTGAGTGTGAACCAGCCCTCAGGCAGTGGCTGTGGCATGCTGACAACTAGACCAGTGATCAGCAGATCACTATAGGGAAGACCTGGGACATGTAGCTTTGTCGCCCCCCCCTCTGAGCGTAAGCGGAGTGGACTGGCCTGGCGTATGGCAGGCCAGCTTAGGGGTGGGAACAATGAGCCCGGGCTCTGGGCGTGCTTCAGTTCTGGGCTGGACATGGAAGTAACTGATGCTTGTGTCTCTGTTGTAGTGTCTACGCCACCCGGACCGCAATCGGCAATGTTGCACCCTGTGACTCAAGTCCCACGACATGAGCAACATGGACGTAAGGGGGAATCACTGACCCTACATTCATCCATACTCTCCTACTTGAATGATCAAAGGCATGACACATCTGTGCGATTCTGAATGTTTAATTCACATCCAGTGGAGTGTTGCAGTTGGAGCAGTACAGGGTCATGCAAACCCCACTTCACATTATTGGCCCGTGGAGGGCCAGCCAGAGTCCTTCAGGGAATGACAAGTACATCGGAAGAGGAAGAGTTCAGTCCGCAGTCTGATCGCTGTGTCATTGGTAACCAAACAGAAAATGGCAGTCCATGTCGAGGTCCAAGGTGAGTGTCGTAGAGTGTATCGGGGGACAGTGGAAGGTGATGATGCAAAGGGCAGAACCAAGCAGAAACAGGACATATGGCGGAGATGAATGCTACTGCCTCCTCCTTACCAGTAAGGTTGATTCACCCGCATCTTCGTCCTCTGATGTCACATGTGCCTCACACGTGGGTGGTGGTGGATTGCCTGCCACACTGTGAGACACTGACACATCAGGGGGAGGAGATGTGGATGTAGAAGCAGCACCAGCATTCATCTGCGCATGGCCTTGAGGCAGCAATGCCATGACGATGTGCTGCAGGGCATGGAAGGTCCCAGCCACATCTCGCTGGTGTGCAGCCGTGGCAGCCATTCTTTCCGCCGTCATCCGCTCCATGTTCTCCATGAGCCCCCGCATCTGTCCCAACTCCCGGCTGACATCGCTGGAGCCACTCTGACTGGACAGTTGCTCTTGTCTCAGTATCATGACTCCAGCGATGTCAGCCATGGATCGTTGGAGAGCATGGAGCGGACTGTGGGTGTCCGTTAGGGACTGTAAGTGGTCCCTGATGCTACTCAGACACCCATGTATGGCATCAAGTTTGGCTGCCATGAGGTCGAACCCCACCCGCACCTGATCAGCCATCTTCTCCTGGACCTCTAACAAACGGCGTTGGAAGGCCATGTGTTGTTCGTGGGGGTCCTGGGAGTCAGCTGTGGTGGTGGGTGCTTCCTGCTGTGTGGTCTGTGCAGGGGGTGGGGTCTCCTCGATGGAGCTGGGCTGCCCTGCTCCTGGAGGTGAGGTGCCGTAGCTGTCCATGAACTCTTGGAGGGCGTCGGTGTCGAAGGTGTGGAGGTCCTCTTCGTCATCAGTGAAGAGCTGTTGGGTCTGCTCTGCAGGAGGTGTTGGTTCTCCCTCTGCAATGTGAAGGGGAGATGCAGTTTAACATTGTGTTCACATGTATGTTGACGCATTGTACAAGTTTACATACAAACTGCATGACAATGTACATTGTGACTGTTTGGGAGGAGCTGCCTATTTGATGCGGGACAGTGGACATTTCGACAACATCACGGATGTGTGTTTGTACTTGTACATTATCATCTCACATTTCCCTGCTATGCCAAATGTGATTGACCAGTTTCTACACACAAGCGGCACCAGTTGTGTCCTCTGTTCTGTTGTGAACGTGTTGCAGTTTATACCACATTGTTGTCAATGTTGATGTGCTCTGAATGTTATGTGTGTGTGCTGCATTTTGGGAGAGTCGCCCCTGCAGCTCTGATTTGGCTGGTCCTTATCCCTTTCAGGCGGTGTGCCTTTGACTTCTGTGCTTATACAGTGCTGAGATGTTGCATTCTTAGGTAAATTGGGCTCTTGGTGGGAGTTGGGACTCTGGGGCATGGTTTGTCCGCAGATGTGTTGTTGACGTCAGGGGTTGTTTGTGCACGTGGATGTGTCAGAGTGTGACCTGCTCCTTTACGGATGTGACCATTATAGAAATGGGGTTTCCCAAAGACGGTCATAGACCTGGGTTCAATGCGATACAAAAAACAATGGTCCCTGACCCTTTTTTTTTTATAAGAGAATGATACGTATCACACAGCACAGTTATTGTTTGGAATTATTTTAGAGCATATGACCAATTAGCTCAAAGTAATCAATACAATGGTTTATACAAAAGTGCAACAACCAAGGCGTATACAACAAGGTTTTATTCACATCATTGTCAAATCAAACGTATACTAAAAACAATTTGAAAAAGAAAAGAAGGGGGGGGGGGGAGAAGGTAGCTCCAGTGGAACGTGCGAGAAAGAAGGTGCTCTAGTGTATAGGAATTAAGAAGGGAAATTCCAGACAGTATAATAAGAAATTAAAGATCATTCCAAAAGGCGACTGATAATTGATTCACAGTCAATAGTAACCTGGCCACATTTAAAACAATCAGAATTCTTTTTATATTCAAATTGCAGACATATAAATGTATCCTTATATAGCACGTTGGGTTTAGGGCTTGTGATCCAGGTTGATTAAATGAGTGGGCGTCGACGTTTCGACCCGACTGGGGGCACAGAGGGTAATTTAAAACCTCAGCCTGCGGGTCTTCTTCAGGACAGGGGTGGAGCAACCAGAGTTAGGTGTGTCTTCCTAGTAGCACACCTATGGGGTTAAAAAGGGGGGGGCGGTTAGGGTTGTGCACCTAATAATGTGATCTCTAATGCTGAGCAAAAAAGTTCTAATAGCTTACCCGCAGGATTATCTGGCGGGGTGCGGGGATTCACTCCCGTCTAGTGAGTCATGGTAGGCGTCCCGATCTGAAACCAGATGGACTGTTTAATGTCACACTAATAACAGGGCTAGGACAAACTCCATGTTAGAACAAAGATAATGCACTTACCCGTAAGTAAAGGGTAACGCAATCCAAGCAATAAGGCTTGATTCTGTAAAAAATGCGGATACACCATGAGTCAAAAAGATGCCTAAATCAAGCAATAGTGTACCCATATACTGGTGAATGATATGGCAAGCATTTCTGAATTCTTTACCTTATTGTTTCGTAAACAAAAACGAGCGTCCGCAGTCCGCACGAGTTGTAAGAGACTGCCGTGCTCACCGCGAGGACGTTATTTAAAACGCACCGCTTGCGTGAGCCTCACGCTGATGGCGCGTTTATTCAAAATAGTGAAAAGACTAATTCCGCTCAAGGGTTACCGCTCAATGAAATGGGGGCCAATTCACAAGCAAGGTTGGTTTGAAATGAGTTATTTAAAAAACAAACACAAACAGTTGATTATTATTTACATATTGTACAGGAGAGGGAAGGGGGGCGAGGGAGTGTTAATGCCCACAATAACCTCAATGACAATTAACATATAAGGAACAAACATTAAAGGACGAACTACCAATAATTTATAAATACATGCATAATATACTGAATAGAAAAACATAAATATTTACATGACATTTAACAGATAAAAGCAACCAATTATATAAAGAGTTGCAGAAATTACACAATTTGACTCATTGTCCCACAATGTAAGTGAGAGAAAACAGTAAATAAAGCGACTGATGACTACAAAGTCGCATCTAGAGGTCAAGATACCCAAGGAAGAAATAAGGAAAGTAATCAGCCATTATTCAATACTGCCACTTGTCTGCTAATTTCCTCATACTGGTTGAGGCCCCGTGCCACAGTATCGAAAAGATGTATCCAACGGCATTCCCGTATACTCAATATATTAATGAAATTGCCTCCTCTGGGGTTGGGTTTAACCCTCTCTATGACCCACCATTTGAGACTGTCTGGTGCATGACCAAAGGTAGTGAAATGGTCAACCAAAGGTGCTCCCTGCACTTGACATCGTATGCGACTGCAATGTTGTAAAATGCGGCATTTAACCTTCTGGGTAGTATGGCCTATATACATAAAGTCACAGGGGCAAGTGATCGCATAGATAACCCCAGTGGTGTTGCAGTTACTATGATCCTGCAGTGTATGAGTATACTCATTATGAGTGAAATGTGTGACCTCTAGGGTCAAAGTACAGGCTTTACAATTACCACATTTCCGATGGCCTCTAATGGGGGGGATACCCCAAAGTGTAGTTTGGCGGGGGATACATGTCTCGGGTAACAAGGATTTAACAACATAATCCCTCACGTTCTTTCCTTTTTTAAAAGCGTGCAAGGGTGGTGGCATATTACCTAGTTCATCCGAAATTAAATGCCAATGCCGATTGACAATCTTTTTCACAGCATTGCTCTTGGTAGAGAAAGTTGTAGCACATACTATGCGTTCCTCATTTATGTTGTTCTTTTGTCTGGGTACAAGGAGGAACTCTCTATGATTGTGCCAAGCCCGTTTACGAGCCTTTTTGAGAAGTCTAATAGGGTATCCTCTCTCGAGCAATCTAGACATTAGTCCTGTAGATTCCTCAAAATAATCCTCCTTTTTAGAGCAATTCCGTCGCAATCTCAGGAATTGGCCAAAAGGTAGGTTATCCCTGAGATTGCGTGGATGGTGGCTCGAATAGCGTAATAGTGTGTTACGTTCGCTAAGCTTTCTAAAAAGACTGGTATATAGTTTGTTTAATTCAACTTTAATGGTTATGTCTAGGAAGTTGATAGATGACCTATCATATTCCAAAGTGAATTGAATATCATTGGAGCATGTGTTAAGCCAATTATGAAACAACATCAGTTGGTCCTCACTGCCCTTCCATATAATAAGCAAATCATCTATATAGCGGCGCCATAGATTTATGCAGTCCTTATAAGGGTTGTCTCCATTCAAGACATATCTTTTTTCAAATTCATCCATATAGATGATCGCTAAATTGGGGGCAAAGCTAGCCCCCATTGCCACGCCCTTCGTTTGCAGATAGTAATGGCCCTGGAAATAGAAGAAATTTCTGGTCATAGCTACCTCCAGAAGTTCAATAATGAATTCTGTAGGGACCCTGTGTGGTGCAGGTCGTTTATTCAGAACTGACTCTATGCAAAGTAGTGCTGGGGCCTGGGGGATATTCGTATACAATGCAGTAATATCCATGGTGGCCAACAGATTGATTGTGGAGTCATAGGGTAGTTCATCCACCAATTGGATAGTCTGCATCCTATCCCTAAGGTATGTTGCAGGGTTCACTGCGATGGGTTTAAGAAACACATCAATGTATTTACATAGTGGTTCTAAAATAGACCCACATCCTGAAATAATAGGTCTACCCGGTGGGTCCTGCATCCGTTTATGTATTTTTGGGAGCGTATAGATGGTAGGCATCCTTGGGTGTTTATTATTGAGGTAATCGTACTCATGCTTATTGAGATAACCCTTCTCAAAACCTTTGAGGGTGATACTTTGTATTATATCACTGATACCTTCAGTGGGATCCGATCTCAATTTCTCGTAATTTCCCTGGACGCCCAATTGCAAAAAATTTCCTTTTATAGTCTTCAAAATTCTGAACCACTATCGCCCCGCCTTTATCGGCGGGCTTGATTACTATACTGGTGTTACTCTTAAGGGATACTAAGGCCTCCCGTTCAGGTTTGGTGATGTTATACTTCACATACTGCCTGTTAGTAAGAGCTTTATTGACATCCCGCATCACCACTTGCTCATACGCTAAGATCTTGTGTGGCATTGAATGTGTTGGGGGATTGAATTTGGAAGGTGGTCTAAGTCCACTACCTGTAAACGTGACATTAGGAGGGATTTTCAAAAAATAATGTTTCAATCGAATTTTGCGGAAAAACTGATGAAGTTCCATCTTTAAATTAAAGTTATTGGGCATAGAGGTATGGACAAAGGATAGCCCTTTTTCCAGAATTTTCTGCTCGTCAGGCTTAAGTGTGTAGTTAGATAGGTTGACCACGGGATTTTCAGGTGTGTACACTACCATTTGTAATGTTGTCGCCGTGTCAATATGTCCCCGTGTATCTCCTGTTGAAAATGTGCCTGTCTCTTGGCCTTCCCTCTGCCTCGATTCCAAGTGGATTCTCTGTTGGCCCTGGGCCTGCCCCAGGGACGGCCCCTCCCTCGGTGCTCCCACCATGGGCCTTCTACTAAAAAAGGTTGCTGGTCTGCGAAGGTAACACCCTGATTGGGTGTGGTGGTGCTTGGGCCTGGGCGTTCTGTGTCACTATCTGAGCTGCTCCCTAGAGAGGAGCCAGAGAAAGTCGTATATTTTCTTAAACCACTTCTACCCCTACAAGAGAAGGTACCCTGTTGGTCTCTTGTGTAGTGCCCTTCTTGTGTGTATGGGTAGGTGACCTTCTTGTCGTAAAATTTGATATCTCTGGCCACTTTATCTAATTTAGTGGTCTGTGTATATAAATCAAAATCCCGAATGGTTCTTTTTAGTCTCTCTAGCGCTTCCTTAGCGTTGCTAAGTGCTTTGTCATCAATCATTTCTTTTTTCAAGTCTGAAATTTCTTTGATCAGACGTTGTACCTCTTCCACTGCTGTTTCAATCCCAAGCACCATCCAGTGCCTGGAACAATTATTGGAGACGTAACTAAAGTTGTCTTTGAATTTTGGATTGTCCAAAAAGATTGCAGGTTCGTTTCTAACTTGTAACCCTACAGGGATCACATTCGATTGTAGGTATTTAGCTAAAGTGTGTCCATGTAGCCTTGTTCTAATGAGCTTTTTCTCTAAACGTTCCAATTTAGATATTTTTTCATTTAAAGTGAGATCAATGCTAGGAGTGGATACTCCTAAAAAAGTACTGCCACCTTGGGCTAGTAGTAGCTGATTAATATAGTCTTCACTATAAGACAATGTCTCCTTATCAGACATAGTTTAGAAATTAGCCTTCTTCTTGCCTCAAAAGGAGTAGAATCAAAGGAGATTTCACAACAATATTTACAAAACACTCAAACACAAACATATTGAAATACAAACATTAAACACTTAAACCCTCGCAGGTACAACCTGCACAAGGTAGCCATTATAGAAATGGGGTTTCCCAAAGACGGTCATAGACCTGGGTTCAATGCGATACAAAAAACAATGGTCCCTGACCCTTTTTTTTAAGAGAATGATACGTATCACACAGCACAGTTATTGTTTGGAATTATTTTAGAGCATATGACCAATTAGCTCAAAGTAATCAATACAATGGTTTATACAAAAGTGCAACAACCAAGGGGTATACAACAAGGTTTTATTCACATCATTGTCAAATCAAACGTATACTAAAAACAATTTGAAAAAGAAAAGAAGGGGGGGAGAAGGTAGCTCCAGTGGAACGTGCGAGAAAGAAGGTGCTCTAGTGTATAGGAATTAAGAAGGGAAATTCAGACAGTATAATAAGAAATTAAAGATCATTCCAAAAGGCGACTGATAATTGATTCACAGTCAATAGTAACCTGGCCACATTTAAAACAATCAGAATTCTTTTTATATTCAAATTGCAGACATATAAATGTATCCTTATATAGCACGTTGGGTTTAGGGCTTGTGATCCAGGTTGATTAAATGAGTGGGCGTCGACGTTTCGACCCGACTGGGGGCACAGAGGGTAATTTAAAACCTCAGCCTGCGGGTCTTCTTCAGGACAGGGGTGGAGCAACCAGAGTTAGGTGTGTCTTCCTAGTAGCACACCTATGGGGTTAAAAAGGGGGGGGGGCAGTTAGGGTTGTGCACCTAATAATGTGATCTCTAATGCTGAGCAAAAAAGTTCTAATAGCTTACCCGCAGGATTATCTGGCGGGGTGCGGGGATTCACTCCCGTCTAGTGAGTCATGGTAGGCGTCCCCATCTGAAACCAGATGGACTGTTTAATGTCACACTAATAACAGGGCTAGGACAAACTCCATGTTAGAACAAAGATAATGCACTTACCCGTAAGTAAAGGGTAACGCAATCCAAGCAATAAGGCTTGATTCTGTAAAAAATGCGGATACACCATGAGTCAAAAAGATGCCTAAATCAAGCAATAGTGTACCCATATACTGGTGAATGATATGGCAAGCATTTCTGAATTCTTTACCTTATTGTTTCGTAAACAAAAACGAGCGTCCGCAGTCCGCACGAGTTGTAAGAGACTGCCGTGCTCACCGCGAGGACGTTATTTAAAACGCACCGCTTGCGTGAGCCTCACGCTGATGGCGCGTTTATTCGAAATAGTGAAAAGACTAATTCCGCTCAAGGGTTACCGCTCAATGAAATAAAATGGGGGCCAATTCACAAGCAAGGTTGGTTTGAAATGAGTTATTTAAAAAACAAACACAAACAGTTGATTATTATTTACATATTGTACAGGAGAGGGAAGGGGGCGAGGGAGTGTTAATGCCCACAATAACCTCAATGACAATTAACATATAAGGAACAAACATTAAAGGACAAACTACCAATAATTTATAAATACATGCATAATATACTGAATAGAAAAACATAAATATTTACATGACATTTAACAGATAAAAGCAACCAATTATATAAAGAGTTGCAGAAATTACACAATTTGACTCATTGTCCCACAATGTAAGTGAGAGAAAACAGTAAATAAAGCGACTGATGACTACAAAGTCGCATCTAGAGGTCAAGATACCCAAGGAAGAAATAAGGAAAGTAATCAGCCATTATTCAATACTGCCACTTGTCTGCTAATTTCCTCATACTCGTTGAGGCCCCGTGCCACAGTATCGAAAAGATGTATCCAATGGCATTCCCGTATACTCAATATATTAATGAAATTGCCTCCTCTGGGGTTGGGTTTAACCCTCTCTATGACCCACCATTTGAGACTGTCTGGTGCATGACCAAAGGTAGTGAAATGGTCAACCAAAGGTGCTCCCTGCACTTGACATCGTATGCGACTGCAATGTTGTAAAATGCAGCATTTAACCTTCTGGGTAGTATGGCCTATATACATAAAGTCACAGGGGCAAGTGATCGCATAGATAACCCCTGTGGTGTTGCAGTTACTATGATCCTGCAGTGTATGAGTATACTCATTATGAGTGAAATGTGTGACCTCTAGGATATTACTGCATTGTATACGAATATCCCCCAGGCCCCAGCACTACTTTGCATAGAGTCAGTTCTGAATAAACGACCTGCACCACACAAGGTCCCTACAGAATTCATTATTGAACTTCTGGAGGTAGCTATGACCAGAAATTTCTTCTATTTCCAGGGCCATTACTATCTGCAAACGAAGGGCGTGGCAATGGGGGCTAGCTTTGCCCCCAATTTAGCGATCATCTATATGGATGAATTTGAAAAAAGATATGTCTTGAATGGAGACAACCCTTATAAGGACTGCATAAATCTATGGCGCCGCTATATAGATGATGTGCTTATTATATGGAAGGGCAGTGAGGAACAACTGATGTCGTTTCATAATTGGCTTAACACATGCTCCAATGATATTCAATTCACTTTGGAATATGATAGGTCATCTATCAACTTCCTAGACATAACCATTAAAGTTGAATTAAACAAACTATATACCAGTCTTTTTAGAAAGCTTAGCGAACGTAACACACTATTACGCTATTCGAGCCACCATCCACGCAATCTCAGGGATAACCTACCTTTTGGCCAATTCCTGAGATTGCGACGGAACTGCTCTAAAAGGAGGATTATTTTGAGGAATCTACAGGACTAATGTCTAGATTGCTCGAGAGAGGATACCCTATTAGACTTCTCAAAAAGGCTCGTAAACGGGCTTGGCACAATCATAGAGAGTTCCTCCTTGTACCCAGACAAAAGAACAACATAAATGAGGAACGCATAGTATGTGCTACGACTTTCTCTACCAAGAGCAATGCCGTGAAAAAGATTGTCAATCGGCATTGGCATTTAATTTCGGATGAACTAGGTAATATGCCACCACCCTTGCACGCTTTAAAAAAAGGAAAGAACGTGAGGGATTATGTTGTTAAATCCTTGTTACCCGAGACATGTATCCCCCGCCAAACTACACTTTGGGGTATCCCCCCCATTAGAGGCCATCGGAAATGTGGTAATTGTAAAGCCTGTACTTTGACCCTAGAGGTCACACATTTCACTCATAATGAGTATACTCATACACTGCAGGATCATAGTAACTGCAACACCACTGGGGTTATCTATGCGATCACTTGCCCCTGTGACTTTATGTATATAGGCCATACTACCCAGAAGGTTAAATGCCGCATTTTACAACATTGCAGTCGCATACGATGTCAAGTGCAGGGAGCACCTTTGGTTGACCATTTCACTACCTTTGGTCATGCACCAGACAGTCTCAAATGGTGGGTCATAGAGAGGGTTAAACCCAACCCCAGAGGAGGCAATTTCATTAATATATTGAGTATACGGGAATGCCGTTGGATACATCTTTTCGATACTGTGGCACGGGGCCTCAACGAGTATGAGGAAATTAGCAGACAAGTGGCAGTATTGAATAATGGCTGATTACTTTCCTTATTTCTTCCTTGGATATCTTGACCTCTAGATGCGACTTTGTAGTCATCAGTCGCTTTATTTACTGTTTTCTCTCACTTACATTGTGGGACAATGAGTCAAATTGTGTAATTTCTGCAACTCTTTATATAATTGGTTGCTTTTATCTGTTAAATGTCATGTAAATATTTATGTTTTTCTATTCAGTATATTATGCATGTATTTATAAATTATTGGTAGTTCGTCCTTTAATGTTTGTTCCTTATATGTTAATTGTCATTGAGGTTATTGTGGGCATTAACACTCCCCTCGCCCCCCTTCCCTCTCCTGTACAATATGTAAATAATAATCAACTGTTTGTGTTTGTTTTTTAAATAACTCATTTCAAACCAACCTTGCTTGTGAATTGGCCCCCATTTCATTGAGCGGTAACCCTTGAGCGGAATTAGTCTTTTCACTATTTCGAATAAACGCGCCATCAGCGTGAGGCTCACGCAAGCGGTGCGTTTTAAATAACGTCCTCGCGGTGAGCACGGCAGTCTCTTACAACTCGTGCGGACTGCGGACGCTCGTTTTTGTTTACTGAAACAATAAGGTAAAGAATTCAGAAATGCTTGCCATATCATTCACCAGTATATGGGTACACTATTGCTTGATTTAGGCATCTTTTTGACTCATGGTGTATCCGCATTTTTTACAGAATCAAGCCTTATTGCTTGGATTGCGTTACCCTTTACTTACGGGTAAGTGCATTATCTTTGTTCTAACATGGAGTTTGTCCTAGCCCTGTTATTAGTGTGACATTAAACAGTCCATCTGGTTTCAGATGGGGACGCCTACCATGACTCACTAGACGGGAGTGAATCCCCGCACCCCGCCAGATAATCCTGCGGGTAAGCTATTAGAACTTTTTGCTCAGCATTAGAGATCACATTATTAGGTGCACAACCCTAACCGCCCCCCTTTTTAACCCCATAGGTGTGCTACTAGGAAGACACACCTAACTCTGGTTGCTCCACCCCTGTCCTGAAGAAGACCCGCAGGCTGAGGTTTTAAATTACCCTCTGTGCCCCCAGTCGGGTCGAAACGTCGACGCCCACTCATTTAATCAACCTGGATCACAAGCCCTAAACCCAACGTGCTATATAAGGATACATTTATATGTCTGCAATTTGAATATAAAAAGAATTCTGATTGTTTTAAATGTGGCCAGGTTACTATTGACTGTGAATCAATTATCAGTCGCCTTTTGGAATGATCTTTAATTTCTTATTATACTGTCTGGAATTTCCCTTCTTAATTCCTATACACTAGAGCACCTTCTTTCTGCACGTTCCACTGGAGCTACCTTCTCCCCCTTCTTTTCTTTTTCAAATTGTTTTTAGTATACGTTTGATTTGACAATGATGTGAATAAAACCTTGTTGTATACGCCTTGGTTGTTTGCACTTTTGTATAAACCATTGTATTAATTACTTTGAGCTAATTGGTCATATGCTCTAAAATAATTCCAAACAATAACTGTGCTGTGTGATACGTATTATAATAAAAAAAAAAAGGGTCAGGGACCATTGTTTTTTGTATCCCTTTACGGATGTGGTCCACACTCAGCCACCTCAGTGTCGTGGCATGCAACATTTCATGATATATTGACTGCAGCCATGCTATTCGTCATGCAGTGTCACTTGCATTGTCAGTGTGGATCACAGACACGCCACTTAGCTGGGTTTGGCACATGTGCATGGGTTGATTGTGGGATTGGTGATGTGTGGGAAGGGTCCCCTCTGGTCACATAGTCGACGGGGGCCTACTTGCTGTTTCTAGGTGTGCTGCAGTGTGCCAAGGGGATCAGGTACATGATCCAGAGTCATTGTGGGTGTGCACTGTGCTATACTTAATTGTGCATGTGTGACATTGTGCCCATCTCCCCCCGTCCCCCCAGTCCCTGGTCGTTACTCACCCTGTTGCTGTTGTGTCAGGTCATGCTGAGCAGTGTCCGGTGCCCCAACTCCTGCCACCGTCTCCCCACTGATGACTGTGGACACCATTTCCTCCATCTCATCCAGCTCCTCCTGTGGCGCTGGACTCCCACCTCCAGTCTGCATTGCTGCCTTCTGGTTGTTGCAGAGTTTCTGCTTGGTCTTGCGCTTCACATCATTTCAGCGCCTCTTGAGCTCTTCCATTGTCCTCCTCAGCACTCCGACTGCATTCACCTTGTCCAGGATGGACTGCCATGTTGCATTTTTTGTTGCCAATGACCCAGTGGAGGGGGCAAACAGTTGTTGATGGTGTTCTATCACCTCCGTGATCAGGATCCTGTTTTCCTGCGGACTGAACCGCGTCTTCCTCTTCTTCTTGTCCTTGCCCTTCCCTGTCTCCGAGGTCCCAGGCTGCTCCTCTGGGGGGCTTGTGGGGTTCTGGCCGTCCTCTGTACCTGCTCCGGCTGCCTCCACTGTGCTTCGCTGTAGTTCGGTTTTTGTTTGTGGGGTTTTTTTTCTGCTTTTGTAGTGATTTTTTCCGCCTGACGTGTGTGATTTGCAGGCCTGGCGCTGCTTTTCGCTGATTGTCTTATCGCGGTTGGGCCCATCGCAACTTTTTTCGCGTTCGGGTTTGGAGTTTCATCGCCGTCCCGGTAATGTTAACGCGGACATTTGACGCGTTATCGGGAGACTATTGCATGTTACCGCTGTGTTGAAAATACAACGTTAACACGGAGTTATTTTCCCGCGATAGACGGCGATATGAAAACTTGCGTTAACCTATGTGTTATTTTAAAATAATAATATGTTTGGTGCTGTGCAAGTAACATTCAGCACTGCACATTTACTCCAGGTCAGGCTAAGAAAAAATGTGTGCCGAGTTTGTCTAAAAGATTATAAAAGATGTGCATTTTGGGAAACAGCCAGACCACTTAGGGCTCTCAAACCAGTAGCTCGTGACCTACTGTAGCTCTCCAGCTACATCTGAGTAGCTGACCTGTGTACAGCCCACCTTATTAAATTAGAAATATTTTGCTTGGTTGAATTAATATACATATAACAAAATTGAAATTATATAACACTAATAGTAGCTCTCAATGCGTTTCATTGAGCATTAGTAGATCTCAGTACAGAAAAGGTTGGAGACCCCTTTTGCTTGCTGCTTAGGAAGGGTTAGATGTGGTCCTATTTACTATTATTTGATGAACAGCCAGAATTTTATACAATTTGCTTTTAGCTTCAAAGCAGTGAGGGTTGGCCAGAGCTTAGCAATGGACTTTGAACGAAACAGACCTTATGTCAGTCTCCTTGACACTAAGAGAGGACTAGCTTATGTTTTTGCTTATGATTTGAATATGCTACTTCACTTGATCATTAACTAACATTTGCTTTCTGTAAAGATTCATTTGATTATAGCATAAATTACCAGAACTGAAAACAGTGTCTCCATCTTTTTCTTAATGTTATTGGCTGTATATGTGACAGCAAGATTCTCCCTTTCCTGCGTCTAGACCCCGATAAATTAGATGATTTTGGTTGTCAACAAAAACAAACATGAAATACAGAGCTGCTACAAAAGTAAGCAGGCAGAAGCAGCCATTTCTCTGAGGAGTGGATTGGTAAACACTAGGCTCAACTCTTAGTGCACTACCTCACTCACCTCCACTTGGCACCCCAACAACCAATTGTTATGCTCTAACCACAAACAAAGTGAACTAATCAATTTAACCTGTGCTGTAGGTCTCCTTAAACCAGAAGTTCTGAACTCCACTCCACAAATCTTTGGACGACCGAATAGGATGAGCTCCATTCACTTCTGAAAACAAACGGCTCCCTACGAACGAACTGCAAAAGGAGGAACGTAACTCAAGACAAACCCACTAATCACCCTGTGACTCATCGCAGCGAGTCTAATACATGGATGTCTATAAATGTTGAGTATCAGGAAAAGCATGGAATAAAGATACTATTGGAAGAAGCACCAGTAATGCCCCTATCCATCAAAGCTGACAGTGATGTAGCACAAGTGGGATTGTCTAACCCAGTCAGCACCATAGAAGAGGGGCTAGACAACTGCTAAAGAGGGTGGGGCAACAACAAAATGCAAGGCCATCCATCAATGATGATCAACAACTCCTACACAGAGGCGTAGTAACCCCTCCCCCACCCCCGCATTAGCATGCTGCAGTGGAAGTAGGGTTTTTAGGGCTCCTCTTCTTTGAAACTTGGCAGATAAGAGATCATAATTAACTGAAAGGAAGGAAGAAAGGTGGGTTGCAAGAAAACAGAGAGAAGAATGGACGAGTGGATACATGAGAGGATGAAAGGATGGATGGATGGATGAATGGATGGATGGATGAGTGGGTTAAAGTATGGGTTGACGAAAGAATAGATGGATGAGTGGATAAAAGGTTGGATGGGTAGGTGAAAGCATGGGTGTGTAAAAGCATGGATGGATGAGTGTGTGAAAGGATGAATGGGTGTGTGAAAGGATGGATGGATGAGTGGGTAAAAGGTTGTGTAGATGGGTGGATGAAAGGACGACAGAGTAAATGGAATCTGAGGTGATGGATGGATGGATTAATGGATGGTAAATGGAAATATGAGAGGATGGATGGGCGGATCAGTGGGTAAAAGTATAGCAGAGTAAATGGAAATCTGAGAGGATGGATGGATGGCAAAGTAAATGAAAATCTGAGAGGATGGATGGATGATGGATGGATGAATGATGGATGAATGAATGAATGGACAAAAGGAATAATTGATGGCTGAAAGGCTTTATTGATGGGTGGGTAAGTCAAATTATGGCTGTAAGGGTGGATGGATAGATGGATGGATGGATGGATGAATGGATGCATGCATGTGTTGATGATGACTGTGAATGGATAGATAAATGGATGGAATGGCCAATGAATGGATGAATGGTGAAAGGTTGAATGCTGGATGAAAGAATAAATGGATGACAGAATATAAATATGAAATGGTGGATAGCAGCAGGTAGATGAAGGGTGAAACGATGATTGGTAGATGATTGGATGGAAGTGACAAGGGAGATCTTCGACTGAGGTTTAGGCTTACTTACTTCGCATGGTTGGTCCTGTCAGAGCTTTGGTTCAAAGTGGGGGGTATTTTGATTTTCTGGCTACTTCCTTGCTCCTACATGTAGACAAGTGTGCAGGAGAGGCATGATTCACTGAGTGTTAGGGCAGTTGTAGGCTTGGTGAAAAAGTGAGCAGGTCTTTCAACACAATTTGAGCTTCACCAGGTGTAATCTGGTGTATTTTGCAACCTTCTTTAGAGGCCGCTGTTTTATTGGGTCAAATCTTTGCCTGGCCTTTTGTGCCACTAGCAAATAATGCATTTAGAAACTGATCTAGTAACTGTCCATCGCATAATTGAGTCCTGATCCCTGTTATTTTAAAGTTTGACAAATATCAGGTTAGGGTTGACCCCAGAGAGTGATTTTGGGAATATTCACTCCACAATGAATAGGTCATACAGGGATGCCTCAGATAACAGCTGACCCACCAGGGACTCAATACAAGGTTCAAGAGGTCCATGCTCATTGTCCTCATCTGCCCTTAAGATGAGGATGTTTGATTGGCATGCTCTTCCTTCGAGGTCCTCTGGCCTATCGTCAGCTGTTTTTAGGGCCCACAATAACTCAGAAACTTGACCGCCTATGGTCATGATGGCATATGTGGCAGAGCCGATCCAGTTTTCACTTTCTGTTTTCCGCCCACAAAGTGAATCAATGTGGGTCTGCTTACAATACAATTTCACAGTGACATTAATTACCATTGATGCAGTGAGGTTTTGAAAATCATAATACATGACACACTTATAGTTAGAGCATACGAAAAGGTTGAAATTTTACATTACATGCAATAGATAGGGATACATGAAATAGAGACAAGAGTAGTAGAAGCACCGTAAAAGTGTGCTTTTAAATAATGAGATGAAGAAAACATATGTAGAATACCATTAATACATATAAACGAAGGTGCACTAATGAAACATGCTTATAAGTGGAAGTTTGTTATGTTACCCAATTTGTAAAGCGCAACGTATACCTGAAGGTGTCTAGGCGCTGATTCTGTGAGCCACGATGAGCAGAGCAAGAGAACCTACTGATTGAAAAGCCATGTTTTCAAATGTTTCCTAAACTGAAGCAAGGAAGGGGCCGACTTTATGCTGAATGGCAGGAGGTTCCAGGATGTAGCTGCTCTGACCGCAAAGCTGCTACCTCCCCATTTAGCTTTTTTAAATCTAATAAAATTAATTCCACACATGCCTGATGATCTTAGATTTCTAGTTGTGGTGTACCAGCTAAAGACTTTCTTCAGGCAGTTGGGTCCAGAGTCATGGAGCGCTTTATAGGTCTGACAGAGGGCCTTGAACTTAATTCTATTTTTGACCTTCAGCCAGTGAAGGTCTTTGAGTGCAGCGGAGACTGAATGGTGCCTGGACACTTCTAATAAAAGTCTGGCTGCAGAATTCTGGAGAACCTGCAATTTATTCAGATATTGGGCCTGCAGGTTTGTGTTGAAATGAAGTGGCTTAGTAATATGGTGCCTATTGCTAATATGCGTCATTTAAACAAATTGTTGCAAAAATATGCAAACAATCAAATATAAACTTGATATTTTACAGAATGACATTCGAAATGTGATAGATTATAAAAACATTCAAACAAGATTAGAATTTTGAACTTTGAAAAACGTGCATTTACGAGATTATTGAAAAAAATTGTGGTAGTAGGATATTCCTAACATTAGAAATTTTCATGTAATAATATTTGTGAAAGTTTATACATTTTAGGTGAATTGATTTAAATTCATTCCAATTAATATGGAGTTAAGGTTTAGTTCATTTAACTATGCAATGCTAATTTAGAGGCCTTCATTTCGAGATGCTTTTTCACTGGTATTGACCTTTCCCTGATCCATTACAATGGATCATTCTTTGCAAATTGTAATGTAACTTATTTGTTATGTACACTACAGTCACTTGACATTTCATTTCTTTTTCAAATGTTCACAGCAAAATGTTCCTGTGAGAATAGAATTTTAGCTATGATCATAAACTGCAACTTTGTATTTCTTTTTAGCAACATTAAGCCTATGTGGACTCGCAAAGTTTCATTTCTTATGGCAAGCATGACTCAATGAGTGAATCATTTTAGGTGGCATGATGTGACTATAAGCCATGTGATGGTCTTTCACTGATAAGAATTTATAAAAGAAGAAACCCCAAAGGAGGGGCAACGCATCACACACACAGAGGCGCAAGCGCAGATGCAGATGTACGGAGACACAATGGCCTTTTAAGCACACATCTTACAGACTTTTCTTTCGAGGTGCTTTCAGAAGCATGCCACATTGCATTACGGACTAAGATGCAATTCAATTCTTGAACTTTTGCTAACTTTGGATTGCCTAGCCTATGCTACAGTTGGTGGCATATGGACTGAGTTTTATGCTAACCTTTTCTTAGATCTCATTCATACTTTGCTATGGACTCGCCCTTAACGGACTTTAACTGAATCCCTTCCATCCCTTTAGAGATTGAGCTGTTAGTCTATGAGTTATCCTTCTGTCTATTCGGTAGTCGGACTCTGACATTATGTGGCTATTATTGTTTTGAAAACGCCTGCTTAAAAGCTTGGCATAGTTATTTAAATTGTTATATTCCTAACTGAGCTGCTAAAGCAATTGGGATTATGATGAATTTTGCATCTAAAATACAATAATAAATTCATTCCAAACCTTCTTGGGTCTATTATTGAGTCTTGTTGATTCGTAATTTTATTGTATTGAATGCATTGCTGAAAGAATCAGCAAGCCCTGACGGAACATCAGGTGTTGCTTCTCTTATTCTGTGTAGCGACTGCATAGTTATTGGTATGCATAAATCTTACTCGTCTTAATTTCTTCAGGAGGTTGGGACTTCCAGTTGCTATCTTTTATATTTACAGTATGGCCTTGAGAGTGCTGTATCTAAATTTGATTTCTAATTTGTCAGTTGGCTGTCAATTAATGGTCCTCATTTTACAGCTAACAGTGAGTTTAGACATACTAATTTCCACCCCACCTATCGGAGGAGAAAGATTCATCAGAGGATAATTGCCTCTGTGGTTAAAATTTTTGGATTGAGCATCTAATCGTAAAGGGCCAAGTACGATTGGTGGAGTAAATGAGTGTAGAATAATTAGCAAACAGAACCAAATTGTACATATAAAATAAAAAAACGCTTCTGCAGGATCAAATCTGGTAGCAGAGCTATGGTTCCGCCTAGAGAAGTGAGATTTTGGGGAGCCTAAAAAAGTTCTTAGTTGAATCCCAAACAGTCCACAATTTTTGGTTTGGCAAGAAGAAGGATTAACAGAATACTGATGGAGTATTGCTCTGGATAGAGTCATCGTGTAGCAGCAAAGGAGTGTGAGTATCAAAAGGGATGAGCGTGGCTATTCGCTGTGCTTAAAGATTGCATTTTTTTAAATGGCTGTGTGTTGTTGAGTGGAGTGAAGTAGTTAAAGTCCATGTATGAGTGTAGCGCTTTATTGCAAAGTGGAAGTTGTATACAGGTCTGCTGTGGCCTAAGATCTTTAAATGTTACCATGGGTTGTCTTAGTGTAGAAGACACTGAGAAAGTTGTCTGCTGGTTTATGGTGTTGATCGTGAGACGTCATCGACAACACTTTAGAAAGGGTTTTCTGGTGTGTTAGTGGTGAACGTTTGGTATGATTGGTCTCAAGTGCTCAGGGACAAATTAAATCAATTAATGGTAGAATCCCACTGGTCATAGTTTCATCGTGGTGAAAAAGTCCAGAAAATGTAGTTACCTTGTGATTACGGATATCCTTTAGTGGAGCAGACAGTTTATTTGTTGCTTGAATTGTATTGTCATTTTGAGAAAATAAGCAGGGAAATTGCGAAGAAGAGTAAGCTGCTGCGAAAAGTGAGATTTGGGTCACAGAGTGTCACGCTGTGATAGGTCGGTTGGTGTAAAGTCTGACTGGGATTGGTTGACTACGTCACAAGAATCGCACTGTTATTGGTTGAGATTTCAGAACAAGTGGATTGTGCGAGAATAACATTTCTTGAATTTACATAATTAGATTTTGAATGCAAATTTGAATAAAGATTACATTTGTAAAAGCTTTGCGAAAATTGGTAAAGAAAGATGAGACTGCATTTGCGAAAATGAAGGTAGAAGTACCACCCAAGGAAATATTGTCATGACGGATAAAATATTACATCCATGTCTGTGGCTTGAGTTCTTGCACACCCTTACCGAGATAGACAAGAATTAAATTTCCCTAGTTATGAGACATTTAATTCGAGGATTTTGGAAAATCTAAGAAGGAGACTATATGAGATGAAAGATCCTATTAGACCAACTGTAATTGAGGCTTTAAATACCTGGAAGCATATTGCTCATCAGAAGGACAAAGAGAAAAACCATGGGAGGTTTAGGAGAACTATGTATCATTACGCAGAAGCTAGATGGGATGCACAACAGGAATTGTGGAGAGCAGATGAACTACACGAGACAAGATTGTATCTGGTGTTAGAGGTGGAGGAATATGCAAGAAAAATGATAAAAAGAAGAATTTAGTGACAGATAAGAGAGAAAAAGGAAATGGAGAAGAGAGTGGCATAGACGACGAACTCTTAAATGACTTATTATTAAATCGCCCACCACCTTATAATAAGTTGCCAAATAGAGACCTGATGCAAGTAAATACACATGGGGGACTGAATGCTACCTTGATACCCAAAATTCCAAAAGAACCAATAACTATTTCTCCTGTAGGTGGGAGAACAGAGATGCCAGTTCCAGTAAATGTGATTGATTCAAATACTCCAGCTTTTTTAACTGTTTTCGTTACTATTGGACCAGTTGTACCCTTTTACAAGTCTTGGTCACAGGAGAATACGATTCACAATTTGACTACACCTACTGGATTAAATGCAGTACATGGAGGTTCTTCAGATGTGGGGATACAGTCATTGATTCTTACGCTGATGGTTTTGAATCTGAATAATGCTACTGCTGCAAATGTTGTCAATATCACGATGCAGAGAATGGAGTAGAGATTTCCAACATGTTATTGTCCCAAATCAAATGAAATTCGTCGAGTGAATTTTAATGCTCCTGATATGACTGTGCCAAAATGAGTATTCCAGTTATGGATAATTCCATGCTGAACATACGATCTGGGACAGGTACAGATTTTACAAATGGAAGTCTAAATTTAAATAATATGGGAGAAGAATCACGGTTTACTCCTCAGGAATTCAAAGAATGTATTAAAGGATACAGCAAACACAAGGAGATGATGGACGGAGCGCTGAAACTTTTTAGACAATCACCGCCAGTCACAGATCTGGGTTGAATCAATCATCATTCTTTAGCTCACTTCACCACCCCAGTTCAGACACAGCTATATGCAAATCAGTCTTGGCCCTGTGCCTCATGGGAACAGTCCAGACCGAACTCCCAAGCCATATCTTCCGTGGACCGGAAACAAGCATCCTGGGACTGGTTTCGGGGTAACACCCCTCTTCAGCCAGGCTAGTTTGAATCCAGTGGCAAAGTGAGCAAGGGACCCGCGTCTGGGCATACCCTGCCAACTTAGGGCGAACAAAGCAAACACAAGGTGATGATGGACGGAGCGCTGAAACTTTTCAGACACTCACCCCCAGTCACAGATCTGGGTTGAATCCATCATCATTCTTTAGCTCACTTCGCCACTCCAGTTCAGACACAGCTATATGCAAATCAGTCTTGGCCCTGTGCCTCATGGGAACAGTTCAGCCCGAACTGCAAAGCCATGTCTTCCCTGGACCGGAAACAAGCATCCTGGGACCGGTTTCGGAGTAACATCCCTCTTCATCCAGGCTAGCTTGAATCCAGTGGCAAAGTGAGCAAGGGACCCACGTCTGGGCATACCCTGCCAACTTAGGGTGAACAAAGCAAACACAAAGGATACAGCACCACGAAAGACCAGAATTCTGCAGTGGTTCAGTTTCAGTACCAGTTTCCCCAATAAATACAGACCCATTTCAGCCTTTGGCTAAAAGTCCTATTGACAGTTTAGATTCAGTTGCAGATCCAAGTTTAGCTCAAAATTAAATTCAGACGATAAAACCACTCATGGATGTGAGCCAATTAAAAACTGAATTTGAAAAAATTACTCAAGAGTCACTTAGTTGTTCAAGATTAGTGACTTATCAGGAAGATGAACTAATGTTCCTCTATAAAAGTATCACAAGGTGAGCAAATGTGGCTTATGAGAGATTATTTGAATTGGCTCAAAAATATGGAATAGACATTAGAGAGTCAAAGATGTTACAGAACAGTTACAGGATGTATTTTTCTGATAAGGACATTGAAAACATGAGAGCTCCAGGAAAGAAACTACAGATAGTGGCGATGATGACATTAATTAGAAAATGAGAAAAATGAGAAGGTAGATGGTCAAAGAAGAAGCAGGTGAAGCAAGTTCGAGAGCAGGCACCATATGATCTCTCAGGTGGTAGAATAGGGGATCCAGAGGAGGAGGATATGTTCACGTACCATGGAACAGACAAGACATTTTGACATTTACGAACGATTTCCCTAGGTTACGAGGAAAACCAGTCGAATGGTATAGGCAAGTAAGACTATTTGTGAAAATTTCAAAGGTTTTGTGGATTGATCTGAATTCACTATTTGAAACAGTGGTTCCAGCAGATTTGTGGGCTGAATGTAAAATTGCTGTGGATTGGGCAGAGGGAGAGCCTCAAAGAAATATGGAACAGATGCACCATCTCCAGAGGTAATGAGGAATATCGGCAGGCGATAACTCACCTGAAGACTATGGTCTCTTCTAAAGAGATTGATTGGATGCAGGTTGACAAAATGGCCCAAGAGCTGAAAGAGTCAGTACATGTTTTTTATGAGAGATTAGTACAAATTTTTAAACAGTATGGTGGATCAGACACTATTGCAGAGAGAGATGTATGACAATTTGTTTATAAATTTGTTATGGGTTTGAGACCTGAGATTTCTGAAAGGATCAGACAACAAATACCCTGTTGGCAGAGTAAATCTGTATATGAAATATTGTGTTTTGCAAAATATTGTTCAGATGATATTGATTTGAGGCACAAAAAACTTAAGGAGAAATTAATGCTTACACAGATAAAACCGATGCAGAAAGGGCAGAATTCGTTGGGTTTTGAAAACACAGGACAGACACAGAGAAGTTTTAATCAGGTTCCAATGATGCAGTGTGTTAATGGATTACAACAGCAGAATTTTCTGCCGCAAGGTAGAGGTCGTGGGGGTCTGGTCAATCCTAAAACAGGTATTGAGGTGTCATTTTTTAAAAAGACAAATCCGTGTCACGCTTGCGGTAAGCTGGGACATTGGCAACGTGAGTGTAAGGCTGTTTTAAATAACATAGGAAAACAGATACAGAATGTGGATTATGTACAGTCTCAAGGTAATAACATGGGACAGGCTCAACAGATGCAAGGACAGAGAATGCAAAGTTCAAATGTAACACAGCAAATGCAAATGCTGCAAGCTCCAATGCCACAACAGAATGTTCAGGTACAAAGATACCAAGCGAATTAAAATTCTTACAAGAATCAGAATGTAGCTCAGTAGTATTTGATTGAGCTGGATGACAATGATTCAGAACCCTTCGCATGACTGTGCCTGAGGGGGGAGGAGGACTGCGTGCTTGGTGCAGCCTTTGAGGTAAACCAGAGTGGTCCCTATGTGGATGGAGAAGTAGTAGTGAATACTATATCATTCCTTGTAACACTGGTGCTACCCGCTGTACTGTAAGAACAGCAGATGTTCCAAACCTACCCCTTTCAGGAGAAAGTATCCTAGTTGTAGGAGTTACTGACAGAAAGATATCGACCCCAATTTCAGAGCCGGTGACTGTTAAAATTGGATCCTTTGAGGATCATCATCGGTTTGTGGTGTGTGATACAAGTCCAGTGAATTTGCTTGCACGTGAGTTACTTTGTGAACTGAATTGTTTCATTCATTGCACACCCAGAGAAATTGAGTTCCATATGAATGACAAAGACGTGGTTTTTAAACTTGCTCAATAGAAAACAAGTGTCGGGATGTATCCTCTCCTGACATGTGAGGATATGCCTGAAGATTTGAGAGAGACAGTTCAACCTGAAGCCTGGGACTTTACAGGTAAAGCTATTTGACTAATCAAAGGTGTTGATCCAGTCCGAATTACAGTGAAACCAAATGTAGTGTTTCCTAGAACACCAACATATAATTTGTCTCCTGATACAGTGACTGGAATTACTCCTGTGATTGACTCAATCCTTGAGCAAGGAATTCTGAGAGAAATCAGAGGTAGTCCATGTAATTCACCTATCATGGGCTTACAGAAGATGAATGGCAAGTATCGCATTATGCAGGATTTGCGCAAGGTGAATACTATTATGGATCCATGTTGTCCTGTGGTACTGAATCCAACTGCGATTTTATTTCAAATTCCATGTGAGGCCCAATGATTTGCAGTCATTGGGCCTGATTCTACAGAACTAACTTACGTCAAAATCCTAAACTTACAACAATTTTGGTATTCACAGAATGAACTTACACATTTAGGTATTCACAGAATGAACTTACACATTTGGGTATTCACAGAATGAACTTACACATTTGGGTATTCACAGAATGAACTTACTACCATTTTGGTATTCACAGAATGAACTTACTCATTTTGGTATTCACAGAAGGCACTTACTCATCAATGAGTAAGTGCCTTCTGCGAATACCAAAATGTGTAAGTTACACAAAATGAGTAAGTTACACAAAATGTGTAAGTTACACAAAATGAGTAAGTTACACAAAATGTGTAAGTGCCATCTGTGAATACCAAAATGAGTAAGTTCATTCTGTGAATACCAAAATGAGTAAGCTCCTTCTGTGAATACCAAAATGGTAGTAAGTTTAGGATTTTGTCGTAAGTTAGTTCTGTGAATCGGGCCCATTGACTTGTGCCTGCCTTCTTTTCGATTCCATTGCATGAAGATAGTCAATTTGTATTTGCACTTCATTTCAGCAGTCATGTTTTGGTATGGTGCCGAGTTCCACAAGGGTATACAGAAAGCCCTTCAATATTTAATCAGCTACTTAAAAAGAATCTTGAAACTTTCACAATGCCTAATCATTCCATGTTAGTTGAGTACATTGACGACTTACTGGTAGCGTCAACAATTAGAGAAGCATGCAAAACTGATACTATTGCTTTACTGAATCATTTGGCAGAATATTGACATAAAGTACCTCCAACTAAGCTACAGTTTTGCAAAACTGAAGTCCTGTACTTAGGACATCACATTGAGAAGGGAGTGAGGAAAGTTTAGCAAGAAAGAATATCAGCAATTCTTAATATGAATCCGCAAACTACTCAAAAAGAAGTCTGCATGCTCTTAGGAATTGTGGGCTATTGCAGACAGTGTATTCTGAGTTTTTCCTTAACAGCCACTCCTCTTGAGAGGTTGACACACAAAGACTTGTCAGATCCGGTACCCTGGGATAGTGATTGCATGACAGCTTTCACAGAGCTGTGAAAGACCCTTTATAGAGCACCAGCTTTGGGAATGCCTGATTACAATAAGTGCTTTGTGTTGTTCTGCAATGAAAGAGAAGGTTGCGCTCTTCATTGTTGACACAAATGCATGGAAGCAATCATAGGCCTATTGCCTACTTTTAAGCAACCCTTGATCCTGTTGCAGCTGCTTTGCCTGGATGTCTGAAAGTGGTTGCAGCTACATGCGTGAGTCTTGAGCAGTATAAAAGTATTGTGATGGGTCACCCACTGACAGTGTTTGTGCCCCATTCAGTGGAAATACTGTTGACCTGTATACGGACACAGCATTTGACCAAAAGTCGTCTGACTAAGTATGAACAGGTTTTGTTGGGTGCAGAAAATGTGACTCTGAAAAGACGTACGGTGCTGAATCCAGCAACCTTGATGCTGTTGCCCAGAAATGAGAGTGTGATGGATGAAGCAGAACATGAATGTTTAGATGTGACTGAGTTGTGCACAAAACCTCGTCCGGATATTTCTGATGAACCATTGCTTGAATCTGATCATGTATTGTTTGTTGATGGATCTTGTTTGAGAGACAATGAAGGAAATTTGAAAGCTGTGTGTGCTGTGTGTACAGTGGGAGGTGTGGTGGAAGCATCCTGGCTGCAAGGAGTGTTTTTTGCGCAAGTTTCAGAGCCTATAGCTTTGACACGGGCATGCACTATTTCAGAAAAGCTTTGAGCTACAATTTACACTGATAGTTAGTATGGCTTTGGAGTCGTACATGACTTTGGGCAATTGTAGTCACAGCATGGGATCATGACATCTTCTGGTTCGCCTATAAGGAATGGAGATTGTGTGAGGAACCTTTTGCAGTCTCTACAATTGCCTACACAAATTGCTGTTGTGAAGTGTGTTGCTCATCGTCAAGGTACTGACTATGTTACAGTTGGTAATCGGTATGCAGATGAGATGGTGAGATATTGTATGTTGAATGCACACACATTCAATTAAGAGATTCTGAAAAACATGTCTAATGTTACTGATTGTACCTTGAAGTTATCAGCTTTGAGGACCTGGGAAAAGGTTAGAAAGATGCAGGATGATGTGACAGAAGCAGAACGACAAGTTTGGGAGCAAGAAGGTAGTACCAAAAGAGAGGAAGATGTTTGGATTTTCATTGATGGCAGACCAGTATTCCCTGAGAGTTGATTGTCACCAATGGCAAGACATTATCATGGTCCTGCACATGTTGGGAGAGATGCAATGATGCACCTTTTTCATAGGTGTGGTACATTCCCAAATTTAGAGCTACTGCAGAGACCTTGTGTCACCTATGTGTGATATGTCAGCAACAAAACCCAGGAAGAAGAACACAGGTTGTCATAAGTCACATTGGTAAATCAGCAGGTCCTTTTAATCAAATGTGGATAGACTTTGGAGAAATGCCTCCTAGTAGTGGCCTGAGATATGTTTTGGTTATTGTTTGTACATTTTCTCAATGGGTTGAAGCCTATCCAACTCGAAGGAATGACAATTTGACTGCGGCTAAGCTTTTGTTAAGGAAACTGATTCCATGTTTCAGATTTCCAGCTTCTCTTGAGTCAGACCGCAGAACTCATTTTAACAGTAAGTCCTACAAATGTTATGTGCAGCACTACAGGTTGAGAGGTTGAGCAGAAGCTTCATTGAAGATACCAACCAGAGGCTTCTGGGTTGGGGGAACAGTTCAATGGCACATTGAAATCCAGACTGGTGAAAGTATGTGTTCCTACGTCTTTGAAGTGGCCAGATGCATTGCCTCTTGTGTTGATGAGTTTGAGAAGTACTCCAGACAGGAGAACAGGACTATCGCCTCACGAAGTGATCATGGGACGAGTGATGAGGCTGTCAGCAAATCCCACTACTGCATTATTCAATATTAAAGATGATCTTAATAGGGACTACTGCAATGACTTCGCTGATGTGGTATGTTCTGTTTCTCACCAGGTTGAAGAAGCTGCCCTTGTTGTCCAACAGGAGCAGAGCCATGACCTCAGTCCTGGCGAATGGGTAACGGTTAAGAAGCGCGTGCTAAAAACATGCATGGAAGATCGCTGAAGATCCTTTTCAAGTAATACTTGTCACCAACATCGCAGTGAAGTGTGGGGGTCTCCTGAGCTCAATACACGCAGTTCATACTCGCAGATATGGCAGCGCCCATTCCTAATATGCCGGTGGTAACAGCCAGACAGATGGATCAGGTTAGCCAAGCTGTTAGGGACCAGCAAGCTACTGGGACAGCCCTCGTTTGGCATGAGGGGGGTTTGAGAGAGTCAACTGTAAGTGCTGAAAGGTCACATTCGGGGAAGTTGATTACGAGTGGTATGGACTTCAACAAAGGGCATAGTGCACAGAGAAAGTGAGTTGCACCTGGAGACTGCTGCCTCAAAAGAGGTGACATTTTGAGAGGCTGTCTGACCACTGGACGAGTACCACCAATGATTCCTGAAAGTTCTGAGCCTTCAGACCAAAGTGACACAGATAATGAGTCAACAGCTGTAAGGAGATCAAAAAGAGCAAAGCTACCAAGTCAGGTGTATGCATCTCGTGAATGGACTTATCTGGCTGCTAATGAGTGGGAACAGGAATTTTACAAGTTTTTTGCTAACAATGTATGTTGATTTGAACCTTCCTGAAGCAAAATGTGTTATTGATTTGAATTTCAATTTGGATGTACCAATTAAGGGACTGACAGTTCTTTTTGGATTTATTCATCAATGAAGCTGAGAGTTTCTCCATACATGAGAAGATTTTTACCTTTGTCATAAGTTTCTTTGGAGAGAGACTTTTGCTGAAATTGCTCAAACCATTGCTGCTATTTTTGATTTTCTTTAGGTAAAGGTCTAAATCTTGAATAACCATGCAGTCTGATTTTGGAATTTGGATACTTCCAAAGGCAAACGTGTATATACAGCAATTCTTTTTATTACTGTTTTGATATTAGTTGCAATGCTTATTTTCCTAAATTTGCCACATTATGTTTCTGTGAAAGATTCAAAGCTTACTATTTCTGTTGAAGTTACAAAGAGAAATGTTTCTGATTTAATTGACATGAATTATGTTTTTTTACATAATAGTTCTTTGAAAATAGACTTTAGCTCAAATGTTTATTCTATTTTACTAAAAGAATAGACAAATACTATGGATGTTGGTGATTGCTACATTTGTATGCAAATACCTTCATCAGTTGCTGAGGGTGCGACATGCCAACACTTCTGCTGACAAATAGAATCATTTGCAGTGTACTAGCTAGTTTGTTTTGCGGTACAGATCAATTGATGTATTATTATTCAAATGAAGATCGAATCTCTTCTAAAGTTACTGTGCTCATACATTTAAATCTGCGTCCTAAAGTATCTACCATTGAGACTATCGGTTACATATTTAGACCGACACAATCTTTTAATGTGGCATATGCACAAAACAAGACAAAACAGAAGTTGTATATTGCATTACGAGCAGAATAGCTCGTCCCCTATCTGTTGATTTCCAGATCACCCCTACAGACACTCCGCTAATCCCAGCCAAAACAGTACATAATCTGGTGGTGCTGATGGACAATAATCTTCAATTGGACTCACAAGTAAACAAAACAGTTGGCACCTGCTTTTCTCTGATTAGAGCTTTACGAAAGATT
The DNA here is from genome assembly GCA_963921515.1 of Calotriton arnoldi. NCBI lineage: Eukaryota > Metazoa > Chordata > Amphibia > Caudata > Salamandridae > Calotriton > Calotriton arnoldi. Next base: position 224,701 of record CAWUFW010016381.1, on the reverse strand, counting down.
CTCCCGCTACTGCCAGTCTCAGCCAGAATACAAGTAGTAAGGAGCGTTATTCTGAGCAGGCTGGACTACTGTAACTCCCTATATCTTGGAGCTCCAAATTCTTTGATACTAAAGTTACAAAGAATTCAAACAATAGCAGCAAAGCTAGCTTTAAACCGGCAGCGCAGGTCCTCTGCATCTTTGGCCCTAAGAGATCTTCATTGGTTGCCGATTCGGCAGAGGATACATTTTAAATCTCTCTGCATTGTTTTTAAGGCAGTACATGGTCTGGGTCCTAGACCACTACAGAGAAAATTATCGTGGTATACTTTCCCAAGAAACCTCTGTTCGTCAACAGCAAATTTGGTCAACACTACAAAATTTAAAAGAACTAGGACAGGAGGGAGAGCCTTCAGTTCCGTGGCCTCACGGATGTGGAATGAACTTCCAACCGACATTAGGCAAAGTGAGAACTTAATGCAATTCAGGAAGAAGCTGAAGACTTGGCTGTTCCCGAGGGAGGAGTAATACACAGATGTAGTGTTACCAACTCACCCCGCAGTCTCACTTTGGTTCTTTCCCTCCCTTCAATTTTCTGTATACCTCATCTAAGGGTGGCCGTCGCACTACACCATATAACAACTAGGTACTTTCTCAGCGCCAGGATACTCGTTGGGTGATAGTGCGCTATATAAATTCAGTTTACATTACATTACATTACTTAGAAATAACCTGACATGCAAACTAATATGAACGGAAAATAATTATATAGATTTAGTAGAAAATAGTCAAAGTCATAAGAAAAATAATGTTAGTATTTTGCCCGAATTAACTTCTTGGAGTCTGCCACAAGAAGAAAACAAAAGTTTAGAAGGAATGGCTTAATTAGCTTTAGATTGTAAATGCAAAGGTAAGCTGTGTATATATCGAAAGAAATCAAATGTCAATTGAGTTTTTGTTTGGATTTAGTGAATGTGAGCATACATTTGAAATGCATGAAAACTGGGGAAGATAATTAGAAGGTGTAGCTCCAATTTTCCCTGGAATATATTATGTCTGTGGGAAGAGTGCTTATTATAAGTTACCGAAAAAAATTGTATGGAAAATGTAATATGGGAATAGAGTTTCCTAAAATTTATCATGTTAAGAAGTTAAAAGAAGAACTAATAAATTACCATGCGAGAGCAAAGAGAAGTGCAAATGTGAGTGAAATTGTAAGTGATATATTTGGATTTCTAATACCACAATAGGAGTACCCTTAAATTCTCAGACAATTAGAAAGGTCTCTTCTATTGTTGATAAACTTGCCACAAGTACAACTAGAGGGTTTTCGATTGTAAATGAGGAGATGTTATTTATACGATTGATGGTGATTCAACATTGACTTGCCCTTGATATCTTTCTCACGAAGGAGGGCGGAATTTGCAGATTATTGAAAGTTCAACATTGCTGTGCCTATATACCTGACAGGAGTAAAGACCTGCAAGATTCCATTAAAATATTTCTGATTTCAACAAAGGACTGAAAGATTTAAAAGCAGATGGTATTTGAGAGACCATTAATAAAGGATTATCAAGTGCTACCAATTGGTTGGGAAACCTAGGAAATGTATTAGTGATTTCTATTTTGAGACCTGTAGTGGTGATCTCTTTATGCATATTGTTGATGATATTATGTATCAAATTATGCAGATACCAAAAGAATAAGACTTGTGGAGTGGAAAAAAACAAAAGCTGATCTTGAGTTGGAAAATGCAGAATGCAATTTTTATGATTAAATAAAAACTTTGAAAGAAAGCAGAAGAAAGAGATTCAAGACAACACACCCGTAATCAGTGATAAGATCTGATGAGAGAGATAGGGTGAAGGCTTGATTCGCCATCAGAGGGGGGCTTGATGCAGTGAGATTTTAAAAATCATAATACACAACACACTTATAGTTACAGCACACAAAAAGGTTGAAATTTTACATCATACACAATAGATAGGGATACATGACCTAGAGATAAGTGTAGTAGAAGCACCGTGAAAGTGTGCATTTAAACAATGAGATGAAGAAAACATATGTTAGAATAACATTAATACATATAAACGAAGTTGCACTAATGAAACTTATGCTTATAAATGGAAGTTTGTGTTAAAACGAAATGCTTACTAATATGGTGCCTATTGCTAATATGCCTCATTTAGAAACATTTGTGCAAAAATATGTAAACAATGAAATATAAACTTGATATTGGACAGAATGACATAAGAGATATGATAGAATATGAAAACATTCAAACGAGATTAGAATTTTGAACTTTGATAAACTTGCATTTATGAGATTAATGCGAACATTTTGTGGTAGTAGGATATTCCTAACATTAGACATTTTCATGTAATAATATTTGTGAAAGTTTATATATCATATGTGAATTGATTTAAATTCATACCAATTAATGTAGAGTTAAGGTTGATTTCATTTAACTATATGATACTAACATAAAGGCCTTTTTTTTCTAGATGCTTTTTCACTGGTATTGACCTTTCCCCTGCTCCATTACAATCAGTCGTTCTTTGCAAATTGTAATGTAACTTATTTGTTATGTACACTACAGTCACTTGACATATTTAATTTCTTTTTCAAATGTTGACAGCAAAATGTTCCTGTTGGAATAGAATTTTAGCTATGACCATAAACTGCAACTTTGTATTTCTTTTTAGCACCTGAGTGGACTCGCAAAGTTTTTTTTCTCATGGCAAGCATGGCTCGATGTTTCAATCATTTTAGTTGACATGATGTGACTATAAGCCATGTGATGGTCTTTCACTGGTGGTGTGATACTACGCCTCTAGGACTTTACCAAAGAACTTATAAAAGAAGAATCCCCATTCTTAACATTAGACATTTTCATGTAATAATAATTGTGAAAGTTTATATATTATATGTGAATTTATTTAAATTCATTCCAATTAAGGTAGAGTTAAAGTTTATTTCGTTTAATTATGCGATGTTAACTTAAAGGCCTTCTTTTCGTGATCCTTTAACACCGGTATTGACCTTTCCCCTGATTAAATAAAATAGATCGGTCTTTGCAAAATAAAATGTAACTTGTTTGTTCTGTACACTACAGTCACTTGACATATATATTTCCTTTCTAAATGTTCATAAAAAAATGTTGCTGTGGGAACAGAATTTCAGCTATGAACGTGAACTGCGTATTTCTTTTTTATCAACATTAGGCCTATGTGGACTCACAAAGTTTCATTTCTCATGGCAATCATGGGAAATTAGCTTGATGTTGCAATCATTTTAGATGACATGATGTGACCATAAGCCATGTGATGGTCTTTCGCTGGTGGTGTGATACTATGCCACTAGGACTTTACCAAGGAACTTATAAAAGAAGAAACCCCAAAGGAGGGGCAACGCAACACACACGCAGAGGCGAAAGCGCAGACGCACGCAGGCACCATTGGCCTTTTTACGCACACAGCTTACAGGCTTTTCTTTCGAGATGCTTTCAAATGCATGCTACATTGCATTACAGATTAAGATGCTATTTGATTTTTTTACTTTTGCTAACTTTGGACTACCTAGTCTATGCTACAGTTGGTGGCATATGTGCTGAGTTTTATGCCGAAACTTTCTTTGATCTCATTCATACTTTGCTATGGACTCACCCTTAATGGATTCTAATGGAATCCCTTCCATCCCTTTACAGATTGAGCTGTTAGTCTATGAGTTATCCTTCTGCCTATTTGGTAGTCGGACTCTGAAATTCCGTGGCGCCTGCTTAAATGCTTGGCATAGTTATTAAAATTGTTATATTCCTAACTGAGCTGCTTAAGCAATTGGTGATTAAGATTAATTTTGAATCTCTTATACAATAATCAATTTGCTCCAAATCTGCCTGAGTCTATTATTGAGTCTTATTGATTCGTCATTTGATTGTATTGATGTTTTAAATGCATTATAGAAAGAATCAGCAAGCCCTGATGGAACATCAGGTGTTGCTTCTCTTATTCTGTGTAGCGACTGCAGAGTTATTGGTATGCATAATTCTTACTCGTCTTAACTTCTTCAGGAGGTTGGGTTTTCCAGTTGCCATCCTTTATATTTAGTGTAAGGTCTTGAGAGTGGTGTATCTAAATTTGATTTCAAATTTGTGAGTTGGCTGTCAATTAATGTTCCTCATTGGACAGCTAACAGTGAGTTTAGACATCCTAATTTCCACCCCTCCTATCGGAGGAGAAAGATTCATCAGAGGTTCATTGCCTCTGTGGTTAATAAATTCAGATTGAGCATCTAATCGTAAAGGGCCCAGTATGATTGGTGAAGTAAATGAGTGTAGAATAATTACCAAACAGAACCAAATTGTATGTATAAAAAAAAAACAGTTCCGCTGGATCACCATGGAAGGCAGCACATTTCCTATCCTCTTCCTTTCAGTCAAAAGCAGGGAAGGATATTTTTTTCCTTAAGTGGCTTGCCCTGCTGTGAGGTTGATGGGTATGCAGTTATGTCTGAAGCATTGCTGTGGCGGAGCAGGGGGAAAGGGTGACTTAGAGGAGGTTGCCCTGAAACACAGAAAAATCACTCAGTTCTTCTGTCTTGTCCTAGGTTGCATGTCCTAAGATGCATGTCCTAGGATGAAGGTGATACTAATTATGAGTGTTTACCAATGATCAATGCTCCACCCCTCAACCACATTAGATATGCGGCTTGACTGAGTAATCCCTTTTGCCAGATCCAGATACGTGTACTGTTATATTTTAGAAGTTAGTAATTTGCCTTGCAACTATTCATTTATTATATATATTGAGGTTTTCGTCTACTTAATTCTGTTTGGTTTGTTTGTTTTTCAGCTTTAAGAAAGCGACATTGCGCTGTGAAACACATGCTGGTTGTACAAAAATGTTGGTTGTTCAAATACCTATGATGTTATGTAACACAGAATGTTGCATTGGATTTTATATGTGCTGAACTCTTTTAAGAAAATACAATCAAAGGCTTGTTATAGCTAACAAACTAATATAATATCATTTATATAAGTTTAGGTCCCTCATAAAAGTTGTTCTTTATATTTTGAGGTAAACCAGGGAAGGTATCCGGCTTTCCGTGAGGCCACGGGGCAGGGGACATTATTTCCTCTTTTCCTCTTCATCCTACAAAAGTGCAACCACATCTCTATAAAACACATACATATGTTTTGACTTCTATCTAGTACATCAATAATTGCATTTAAGATATGATATCCAGGTAATTTTGTTATTCAGTTTTTGAAGCTCCAGAATACCAAAGTCTTTGGTTTTTTGGTTACATACAGTTCAGTATGTTAGCAAATCATAAGCAGTTTTCACCTTTAAAATGGAGGAACCATCTTTGTCGACAACAACCCACAATTTATTTTGCAGTGCGTTTACAATGACCTTTCTGTGTCAACAGAAAATAAAATCCTCTGAAGCTGTGTATCCTGGTTTTGCCTGTCAGACAGTCCAGGAACAGGAAGTGGCCCTATCCAAGCGCGAGGCTTGTTTACGCTCATAATCTGAATTATAATAATGGAAAGCAGGCAGGATGCCATTTCATGCTGAAAACTGAAGGGGGCATATTATCAAGAACGGCGTTAAAATTATCGCCGCTTTAGCGGCAGAAAACTGCAGCTAAAGCGGCGATAATGGGCTTGATAATATGCCCTTTAGAATTCCAATAGAAGCCCATGTTGACACCAGAACATGGGCTTCTATTGGAATTCTCAAGGGCATATTATCAAGCCCATTATCGCCGCTTTAGCGGCAGTTTTCTGCCGCTAAAGCGGCGATAATTTTAACGCCGTTTCTTGATAATATGCCCCCAGGTGTCTTCTATTGAGGATGTTGCTTTTTCTTTCGCCAGAAAAGTTTATTCCATATAAAAGGAAAATAATAGAAGTGGAAAGTGTGTATATAGTAAGCAGTGACTGAAGAGATGGACTCAAACAACAATTTATCTGCAGCTCGATTCTATGCACCCCCATCGGCCTAAATCGGTAATGCCTTCATTAATCAACAAAACACTGGGGCCGATTCCGATCTCGGCCGGTAGGGCTCTGAATCGGATTCGGCTTACCCGGATCCGATTCGGAGCCCTATTTCCCGACCTATTCGTACGCGCGTCCGGACGAGCGAGTACGATGCGAAATCGCCGACCAACTCGTCTGGGCGTCCCGACCGCTCCGACCGACTCATACCCGGGTCTAACCGCACCGACCGACTCGCTCGGACTCGACTCGCAGCGCGCAATGGAGACGTTCCCCGGCCGGGTAAGTACGATGCGCGCCGCGAGCAGTCCGACCGAGCCGCGCACTCTGGCTCGAAAGAGCAGTCGGAGCCGTACTTTGGGGGTCCGTGCCGGACCCCCCTGTATGTGTAGCCGCGCGAGTCGCACACAGGGGGGACCCACGGGTCCCCCCTACCTGTGCGCGTACGGCGCAAGTCGCTTCGCCGCGTACACGCTGTAGGGGGCGCCCTTGTCTGCCTCGCACCCATTGAGTCAATGGGAGCCCGCGTACGCGTTGTACGACAGGCTCCCATTGACTTCAATGGGAGTCCGACCGAATCGAGTCCGATGGCATGCGTGCGCATCGTACTCGTTTGGTCAGGCTGCATGGGTCCGATTCGGTCGGAAATCTCTCCGGGTCCGGCTCGGTCAAAGAGATTTCCGGCCCGAATCGGAATCGGCCCCACAGTGCCTTGGATAATCATGCTCTATTCACGTGGAATTAGAAATTCTGGCAACTATTAATGGATTCATGGGTGTTACTGCAAAGGTTTTGTATTTTTGAAAGGTTTTATAGGCTGAGAGGTGCTATGCTGCCTTTTCTGCCCGCTTTCCTGCAGCTGAATATGGATGCCGTACTTCTGCTTGAACACTGTGGAGTCACTGATGCTGTGGGTACATTCATCTTGTGAAGATGCAATACTCTTATCATGGTCACAGCATGAGGAAATGTACATCGTTCCTGAGAGGACACAGACAGGGTCGATTTGGACAGAAAATAGGCCCAGGCTCCAAAATAAAAGTATCCCCCTCTAGTGAATCAGATAGCTATTAAGCATTGGCAAAGTCAATAGGTGTAGCTTTAATGTGCTAACGCATGGGAACAGCATTTATGAACGCCTGTATTTGTGCATGCTATTGGACTGAAACCAGAACTTCTGGCTTCGTCAAAGCTTTTTTTAATGTGAAAATATAAATGAGGAAAAACAATGTATAGAGACCAATAGAGAAAACAATGGGAAAATAAACACAGAGTGAACAACCAGAAATAAACATGCAGGGAAAGTCAATAGGAAAGACGCAAAGGGAAAAAACAGAGGGGTAGACACGGGAAAAAACAAAACATAGATGAAAAGGCTCAACGGGGAAGATACAGGCAGGAGAACACATACTGTGGACAGGGCAAAGTGTGAATGGCAAGCAAGGTACAAAATATTGTTTCATGATAGGTCACAAAACACTTCTGTCAATGCCTGCCTGCAAGGTTTTCTGTTATGACTGATACGTAATCATAGCAACCAAAAATATTTTACGAAAGACAACAGGGGCAGACTACGAGCACAAATCATCTGAAGAGAGAACCCAAGACACAAGCCAACAAGTACAAATCTATATTCAAAAGGGAACGCTATATGGGATCAAAGAGTTTTTTGAGAGTTCAACAAATCAAATGTTGATCCTCATTGAACAAACACATAATAGTTTCTTCTTTCAGTCCATCATGAGACAGGAGCCATAATTTAGTATCCAAAATAGTTTTTTTGTTATTTTTTAAAGTCTCTCAACCCAGCCCAGTCAACGCGTTTCATCCTGAAAAGGACTTCATCAGGGGTAATCAACCCTTTGTGTTTGCCATTTCAGGAAATTTTGCGATAGACCAGAATACAAGTGTGTTCATAGAAAGAGTCCCTCCCAAGTGGGTTCTGTGAAAACCACAGAGCAGTGCAGTGGTTAGTTTGTAAAATAAAAAGTGCCAGGGCTCTCCTCAGGAGGCAGCGCTAACAGGAGAAATGTGTTGGTGCAAACTGCCTCCTGACTAGAGCCCTGGCACTTACTAACCTGGAGAAGACTTGGCCTAATGGGTAGAGCTGCCGATTTCCGAGTTCGAGTCTCGGCATGGCTCAACATCCTGTGAGTCTTGGGAAAATAAAGTGTGTTCTAGATAAGTGTGTCCTTAACTTGTGCTATAAGCACTGGTGCTGAGGATTAGGTGCCAGTGCTGAGCACTGGAAAGCACCGGCTCAAATTAAGCACTATATACATTTATCCCAGGAGAAGGCAGCGGATGCCTGGGACCTTCAGTGGCAACAAGGATAACAGGGTTAGAAGTACTGGCTTCCCATAGGCCAGGGTCAGATTGGTAACGCGGGCACTCGGGCAATGCCCGAGGTGCTGGTATCCGAATTCCAGCTGTGGGCTGCTTTTCTGAGCAGCCTGGGGGGCCGAGTTGGGCAGTTTCTGCATCGGTCGGATGCTGCCAGCGGCCCAGTGGGTGGGTGCCTGAGTGGTCTTTTTGGAGGTAGATGGGCGTCCATTACCTTCCTTTTATCAATGGGCAGAGGTGTCACTCCCTTTCTCTCGCTGGGCCGGCCCATTAATATATGCAGATTGAGCGGGGGCAGAGGGCCTGAGCAAAAGTGGCCTCACTTGTTTTCAGGTGTCTTTCACCAGTGTAAACTAATCTGTGCATTTTTTTTAACCCGCCCCCCCCCCCCTTACCCTTTTTTTTTCATAAAATTTCGCCTAAGCAGTGTTTTGCGTAAAGGCAATATGCAAATGTGGGCCACTTTTTTTAGCGTACCCGGGCTGATTTTTAATTCCAATCCAACCCTGCCATAGGCACCTGAAGCCAATACGGCAGTGCTTAGGGGGAGCAGCCCCGCAAGGGTGCAGGATGGCCTGACCTGGAGAGCCTGGATCTCGCTGGGATGGCCGGTGTTCTAACTAGATCTGCTCCCCCGTCGGTTTTTGCCTCCCCTACGTCAGAGGGAAGCTTAGAAATACAGCTGCTACCTGTATGTCGGTGCCTGCCCGTCTGTCTATGCCTCCCCTAAAGCACTGCAGATATTTCTGCCTTTGCCTTACCGAAAACTGTTATGGCATGTGTGAAGAAGCACACAAATACTGTTTAAAGCAATATGTTTTAATCTATTTTTGTAACATAACATATGCAGATATGAAAGGAAAATGTTTGTTTTCACTAATTCTTTGGGTTTCAAGTATTTAAATTTGGACACAAGAAGCTTTTTTGTTTGAATAATAACATAATTCTATATAAATATGTGTATATTTATACATATATATATATATATATATATATATATATATATATATATATATATTGTTCTCCAAGTGTGTCCTGTGCTTGGGAACGCACTCCATTACAGGCTGAATTAACAAATTCTATGCATCCAGGGGAACCAGCAATTTTATTCCTGAGTGTGCACTACGGATACCAGAATTCTTTAGGAACTTACACACCTGAACCCACTGGAGGGAAATAAAATTGTTTAAAACACGAGTGCACCTTGGGTCTTTGTTTGCAGAAGCTGTTAAACTGCCTTTGAGAAAGGAGCTGGGGGCTCTGAAACGCGTCAGGCGAGGAAAGAATTCAGGAAGCAACTTGCCGGTTCCCCTGCATGTAAAGATTTGGAAGAATCAGCCTGCTTTGGAGTGCGTCCCCGAGCACAGGGCACCTTTGGTTTGCATATTTCAACACGGCAGCCTGGCCGTGGGGGCAGCACCACCCAACAACAATATGGGGCGCATGGTAAAGAAACTGCTTTTACCTGAATGCGGCATCGCAGTGCTTTTAATATTGGACTGTGCAAGCTACTTTCTGAGACCCACTGGAGGGATTAAAATATAATGAAAGTCGACAGCTGCGCAACACCTACTACAGGACTCTAATTTACCTAATGTGCACTACGGATACCAGAATTCTTTAGGAACTTACACACCTGAACCCACTGGAGGGAAATAAAATTGTTTAAAACACGAGTGCACCTTGGGTCTTTGTTTGCAGAAGCTGTTAAACTGCCTTTGAGAAAGGAGCTGGGGGCTCTGAAACGCGTCAGGCGAGGAAAGAATTCAGGAAGCAACTTGCCGGTTCCCCTGCATGTAAAGATTTGGAAGAATCAGCCTGCTTTGGAGTGCGTCCCCGAGCACAGGGCACCTTTTGGTTTGCATATTTCAACACGGCAGCCTGGCCGTGGGGGGCAGCACCACCCAACAACAATATGGGGCGCAAGGTAAAGAAACTGCTTTTACCTGAATGCGGCATCGCAGTGCTTTTAATATTGGACTGTGCAAGCTACTTTCTGAGACCCACTGGAGGGATTAAAATATAATGAAAGTCGACAGCTGCGCAACACCTACTACAGGACTCTAATTTACCTAATGTGCACTACGGATACCAGAATTCTTTAGGAACTTACACACCTGAACCCACTGGAGGGAAATAAAATTGTTTAAAACACGAGTGCACCTTGGGTCTTTGTTTGCAGAAGCTGTTAAACTGCCTTTGAGAAAGGAGCTGGGGGCTCTGAAACGCGTCAGGCGAGGAAAGAATTCAGGAAGCAACTTGCCGGTTCCCCTGCATGTAAAGATTTGGAAGAATCAGCCTGCTTTGGAGTGCGTCCCGAGCACAGGGCACCTTTTGGTTTGCATATTTCAACACGGCAGCCTGGCCGTGGGGGCAGCACCACCCAACAACAATATGGGGCGCAAGGTAAAGAAACTGCTTTTACCTGAATGCGGCATCGCAGTGCCTTTAATATTGGACTGTGCAAGCTACTTTCTGAGACCCACTGGAGGGATTAAAATATAATGAAAGTCGACAGCTGCGCAACACCTACTACAGGACTCTAATTTACCTAATGTGCACTACGGATACCAGAATTCTTTAGGAACTTACACACCTGAACCCACTGGAGGGAAATAAAATTGTTTAAAACACGAGTGCACCTTGGGTCTTTGTTTGCAGAAGCTGTTAAACTGCCTTTGAGAAAGGAGCTGGGGGCTCTGAAACGCGTCAGGCGAGGAAAGAATTCAGGAAGCAACTTGCCGGTTCCCCTGCATGTAAAGATTTGGAAGAATCAGCCTGCTTTGGAGTGCGTCCCCGAGCACAGGGCACCTTTTGGTTTGCATATATATATATATATATATATATATATATATATATATATATATATATATATATATATATTCACTGAAAAAACCAGAGGTTTTAGGGACAGTTATAGTTAGTTGGACATTGCACTCGTACAAAACCCGTGAAATTCCCCGTTATAGTTAGTTCAGCTAACTATAACTCGCGCCCCGCAATGCACTGCTGATGACGTCACATATTACATCACTCATGACATGGTCAGTGACATCACTGATGACATCACTGATGACATCTCAAATGACATCACTGATGACATCATCCAGTGACTGTGTGTTTCTGTAAAGTTTAAATATGTTTAATATATATAGGGAAAGGCGTATTCAAGAATGAGTGGGTGTATAAGTGTCTGAATGGATGATTTAGTACGTGCGTGACTGACTCTACAAGTGAGTGATTAAACGTATCTTACTGAATGCATGGGTTAGTGACTAAACTGTGTGAATGTCTGTATCCGTCTGTTGGTGTGTAAGTGGGTGCATGGATTTGCGAATAGCTACATGAGTGTCTATATGGGTTATTTATTGGTTCTATGAGTATCTGTATGGGTGCCTGAGTGTTTGTGTGGATGGGGTGTGTGCGACTGTGCATAGATGTGTGAGTGGGTGATTCACTGGGTGGATGGTTTCAAGAGTGCATCTGTGATAGACTGTATGGGTGGGTAAGTGTGTGTAAGAGTGTGTTAGTGAGTGAATGTATGTCCCAGTGGTACATGTGTGAGTAACTAAATATGTGAAAGGCAGTATATATGTGTATTGGAATATATAAATAGCTATAAGCGAGAGTGAGTGATTGTGATAGTGGCTGTATGGATGAGTGTGTGCTTGTATCAGTGATTGTATAAGAGCGTAACAATGTGCTAGTATTTGTATGATTAAGTGAGCTGGTGTGTGTATAACTGTATAGGTGAGTAAATGGCAGTGTGTTTAATTATTTGCATGACTGACTAGGTGTGTGAGTACCTCTATGGATGAGTGGCGGTGTTTGAGTGTCTATATAGGAGTAAGAGTGCATATGATAGTCCTGTACTGAGTGACCATAAGTATGAGTGACTGTACGGGTGAGTGAGTGGATGTGTGTGTGTAGACCTAAGAATCAGTGAGTGGGTATGTAGTTATTGGTGTTGGAGTGTCTATGGTTTTGCGAATGGCACTCTGTAATTTAGATTGGGTGTATCAAAGGTTATATTAGGGTGTGAGGAGCTGCATCAGATTATCACGTGGATGATGTCATCAGTGATGTCATTTGAGATGTCATCAGTGATGTCATCAGTGATGTCACTGACCATGTCATGAGTGATGTAATATGTGACGTCATCAGCAGTGCATTGCGGGCGCGAGTTATAGTTAGCTGAACTAACTATAACGGGGGAATTTCACGGGTTTTGTACGAGTGCAATGTCCAACTAACTATAACTGTCCCTAAAACCTCTGGTTTTTTCAGTGAATTTCAAAGGTTTTTTAAATGCTAATTTCTAACTATAACGTGTCTGAAACCTATGGTTTTTTCAGTGAATTTCAAAGGTTTTTAAAATGCTAATTTGTAACTATAACGTGCCTGAAACCTACGGTTTTTTCAGTGAATTTCAAAGGTTTTTTAAATGACAATTTTTAAATGTATTAATTTTTATATTAATTTTTTTCATACTGATTTACTACATTTTTAGAAACAATTTCTTTTACATATTTTATTTTTTAAATTACATTGTAATTACATTATACATTACATTACAAAAAATACTTTCTCAGAATGAATTACTTTAGTTTAAATACTTTGCACATAGGCAATAGACTTTTAAGTACAGTAGTTACAGTTGTTGCAATGGGCAACACATTTTCAAACACAATGCAACATTCAGCTCAATGTGAATTTCTAGTTAAATGCAATTAGTTACTTTATGGATTACTTTTCTAACCACAGGACTGGATCCTAGATTCAGTCCTGGTACATCTCCTGTAAACAGTTGAGTAAAAGCGTTTTGGTTACAGTCGTGATTTTTAAGGAATATTATTGTATTTTAAAAGTTGACACTTAGAAACTTTTTCTCATAGAATCACCAATGTTATCCTATGGAAGGAAATTCACTTAGCAGGTAAAAACTGTTATCGTTACTTTTTCTTACTCAGTGTTGGATCCTGGATCCAGCACTGGTGCATCTCCTGTAAACAGTTGAAAGAATGCGTTTAAGTCATACAGGCGATTTTTAAGGAATATTTGTAGTTTGTGAAAATCGACACTTTGAAACTTTTCTGCTGAAAACCAGACAATGGACTCCTATGGAAGAAAATATAAGTTACTGGTAAGTACGGTTAAAATTACTTTTCAGGACCAGTACTGGGCTGAAAGATACAGCACTGAGGTCTCTCCTTATAACAGGTGAGTAAATCGGAATTCGTATTTCGGCTGATTTTAGAGGAATATTTGTATGTTTCAAAAATCAACACTTAGAAACTTTTTCAGCAAAAAGCAGGCAATGATATCCTATGGAAGGAAATTCAAGTTACTGGTAAGTACGGTTAAAATTACTTTTGAGGATCAGTACTGGGCTGAAAGATGCAGCACTGAGGTCTCTCCTGATAACAGATGAGTAAATCGGAATTCGTATTTCAGCTAATTTTAGATGAATATTTTAAAGTTCCAAAACTCCACACTTTGAAGAATTTCCAAGTGAAACCAGTCAATGTTAGCCTATGGAAGGAAATTCAAGTTACTGGTAAGTACGGTTAAAATTACTTTTCAGGACCAGTACTGGGCTGAAAGATGCAGCACTGAGGTCTCTCCTGATAACAGGTGAGTAAATCAGAATTCGGATTTCGGCTGATTTTAGAGGAATATTTGTATGTTTCAAAAATCAACACTTAGAAACTTTTTCAGCAAAAAGCAGGCAATGATATCCTATGGAAGGAAATTCAAGTTACTGGTAAGTACGGTTAAAATTACTTTTGAGGATCAGTACTGGGCTGAAAGATGCAGCTCTGAGGTCTCTCCTGATAACAGGTGAGTAAATCGGAATTCGTATTTCGGCTGATTTTAGAAGAATATTTTAAAGTTCCAAAACTCCACACTTAGAAGAATTTCCAAGTGAAACCAGTCAATGTTAGCCTATGGAAGGAAATTCAAGTTACTGGTAAGTACGGTTAAAATTACTTTTCAGGACCAGTACTGGGCTGAAAGATGCAGCACTGAGGTCTCTCCTGATAACAGGTGAGTAAATCAGAATTCGGATTTCGGCTGATTTTAGAGGAATATTTGTATGTTTCAAAAATCAACACTTAGAAACTTTTTCAGCAAAAGCAGGCAATGATATCCTATGGAAGGAAATTCAAGTTACTGGTAAGTACGGTTAAAATTACTTTTGAGGATCAGTACTGGGCTGAAAGATGCAGCACTGAGGTCTCTCCTGATAACAGGTGAGTAAATCGGAATTCGTATTTCGGCTGATTTTAGAAGAATATTTTAAAGTTCCAAAACTCCACACTTAGAAGAATTTCCAAGTGAAACCAGTCAATGTTAGCCTATGAAGGAAATTCAAGTTACCGGTAAGTACGGTTAAAATTACTTTTGAGGATCAGTACTGGGCTGAAAGATGCAGCACTGAGGTCTCTCCTGATAACAGGTGAGTAAATCGGAATTCGTATTTCGGCTGATTTTAGAAGAATATTTTAAAGTTCCAAAACTCCACACTTAGAAGAATTTCCAAGTGAAACCAGTCAATGTTAGCCTATGAAGGAAATTCAAGTTACCGGTAAGTACGGTTAAAATTACTTTTGAGGATCAGTACTGGGCTGAAAGATGCAGCACTGAGGTCTCTCCTGATAACAGGTGAGTAAATCGGAATTCGTATTTCGGCTGATTTTAGAAGAATATTTTAAAGTTCCAAAACTCCACACTTAGAAGAATTTCCAAGTGAAACCAGTCAATGTTAGCCTATGATGGAAATTCAAGTTACCGGTAAGTACGGTTAAAATTACTTTTCAGGACCAGTACTGGGCTGAAAGATGCAGCACTGAGGTCTCTCCTGATAGCAGGTGAGTAAATCGGAATTCGTATTTCGGCTGATTTTAGAGGAATATTTTAAAGTTCCAAAACTCCACACTTAGAAGAATTTCCAAGTGAAACCAGTCAATGTTAGCCTATGAAGGAAATTCAAGTTACCGGTAAGTACGGTTAAAATTACTTTTGAGGATCAGTACTGGGCTGAAAGATGCAGCACTGAGGTCTCTCCTGATAACAGGTGAGTAAATCGGAATTCGTATTTCGGCTGATTTTAGAAGAATATTTTAAAGTTCCAAAACTCCACACTTCGAAGAATTTCCAAGTGAAACCAGTCAATGTTAGCCTATGATGGAAATTCAAGTTACCGGTAAGTACGGTTAAAATTACTTTTCAGGACCAGTACTGGGCTGAAAGATGCAGCACTGAGGTCTCTCCTGATAGCAGGTGAGTAAATCGGAATTCGTATTTCGGCTGATTTTAGAGGAATATTTTAAAGTTCCAAAACTCCACACTTAGAAGAATTTCCAAGTGAAACCAGTCAATGTTAGCCTATGGAAGGAAATTCAAGTTACTGGTAAGTACGGTTAAAATTACTTTTCAGGACCAGTACTGGGCTGAAAGATGCAGCACTGAGGTCTCTCCTGATAACAGGTGAGTAAATCAGAATTCGGATTTCGGCTGATTTTAGAGGAATATTTGTAATGTTTCAAAACTCAACACTTAGAAGACTTTTTCAGCGAAAAGCAGGCAATGATATCCTATGGAAGGAAATTCAAGTTACTGGTAAGTACGGTTAAAATTACTTTTGAGGATCAGTACTGGGCTGAAAGATGCAGCACTGAGGTCTCTCCTGATAACAGGTGAGTAAATCGGAATTCGTATTTCGGCTGATTTTAGAAGAATATTTTAAAGTTCCAAAACTCCACACTTAGAAGAATTTCCAAGTGAAACCAGTCAATGTTAGCCTATGAAGGAAATTCAAGTTACCGGTAAGTACGGTTAAAATTACTTTTGAGGATCAGTACTGGGCTGAAAGATGCAGCACTGAGGTCTCTCCTGATAACAGGTGAGTAAATCGGAATTCGTATTTCGGCTGATTTTAGAAGAATATTTTAAAGTTCCAAAACTCCACACTTAGAAGAATTTCCAAGTGAAACCAGTCAATGTTAGCCTATGAAGGAAATTCAAGTTACCGGTAAGTACGGTTAAAATTACTTTTGAGGATCAGTACTGGGCTGAAAGATGCAGCACTGAGGTCTCTCCTGATAACAGGTGAGTAAATCGGAATTCGTATTTCGGCTGATTTTAGAAGAATATTTTAAAGTTCCAAAACTCCACACTTAGAAGAATTTCCAAGTGAAACCAGTCAATGTTAGCCTATGATGGAAATTCAAGTTACCGGTAAGTACGGTTAAAATTACTTTTCAGGACCAGTACTGGGCTGAAAGATGCAGCACTGAGGTCTCTCCTGATAGCAGGTGAGTAAATCGGAATTCGTATTTCGGCTGATTTTAGAGGAATATTTTAAAGTTCCAAAACTCCACACTTAGAAGAATTTCCAAGTGAAACCAGTCAATGTTAGCCTATGAAGGAAATTCAAGTTACCGGTAAGTACGGTTAAAATTACTTTTGAGGATCAGTACTGGGCTGAAAGATGCAGCACTGAGGTCTCTCCTGATAACAGGTGAGTAAATCGGAATTCGTATTTCGGCTGATTTTAGAAGAATATTTTAAAGTTCCAAAACTCCACACTTCGAAGAATTTCCAAGTGAAACCAGTCAATGTTAGCCTATGAAGGAAATTCAAGTTACCGGTAAGTACGGTTAAAATTACTTTTGAGGATCAGTACTGGGCTGAAAGATGCAGCACTGAGGTCTCTCCTGATAACAGGTGAGTAAATCGGAATTCGTATTTCGGCTGATTTTAGAAGAATATTTTAAAGTTCCAAAACTCCACACTTAGAAGAATTTCCAAATGAAACCAGTCAATGTTAGCCTATGAAGGAAATTCAAGTTACCGGTAAGTACGGTTAAAATTACTTTTGAGGATCAGTACTGGGCTGAAAGATGCAGCACTGAGGTCTCTCCTGATAACAGGTGAGTAAATCGGAATTCGGATTTCGGCTGATTATAGAGGAATATTTGCACAATGGTGAAGGGAGGGGCGGGGCCTGAGGTGACATCTGTGCAAACGCGCCCCGTGGTGCGTTTTAAGTTGGGGGATTAAGTCCCTTGAATCATGAGGGTCCCTACGGGCCAACTAGCCCACCAGGAACCTCCAGTATGCGCCAGGGGCTGCGTTGCAGAGACATGTACAGAGGCCACACCCCTTTACACCTCTCTGCAACGCAGCTCTGTGGCGCTTTCTGGACGTACCTGTTGGGCTAGTTGGCCCCCAGGGACCCTCAGGATTGAAGAGGATTTAATTCCCCATCTTAAAACGCGCCACGGGGCCTGTTTGCACACATGTCACCTGAAGCCCCGCCCCTCCCTTCACCACTGTGCAAACGCGCCCCGTGGCGCGTTTTAAGTCGGGGGATTAACTCCCCTTGAATCCTGAGGGTTCCTGGGGTGCAACTAGCCCACCATATACCTCCAAAAAGCGCCATAGAGCTGCGTTGCAGAGAGGTGTAAAAAGGGCGTGGCCTCTGTACACCTCTCTGCAAGGCAGCCCCTGACCATACTGGAGGTTCCTGGTGGGCTAGTTGGCCCCCAGGGACCCCCAGTATTCAAGGGGAATTGCCCTCTCTGCAAACGCGCCAGGGGGCGCGTTTGCAGAGTGGTGAAGGAAGGGGGCGGGGCCTGTGGGCCCGATCGTTTTTTTGTTTTTTTTGGGGGGAGGGGGGCCGCGTGGCCCCCCTCCCGGGCCACTACTTGCCCCGGGGACCCCATCCCCCGGGGCTGGCCCTCTCGTTGGGGACTGTGGGGGTCCCCAATACCCCCACAGTCCCGCCGGCTCCCCGTGTCCTACGGGAGCCGGCATTAGCTTACACATGGGGAGCAGCTAACATGCTGCTCCCCATGTGGAAAAGCAGTCGGCTTTGGATATTGGAAGAGAGAGCAGGTTTCCTGCTCTCTTCCAATATCCAAAGCAGTTTGCAATGACAGGACGGGAGCCGCGAGGCTCCCGTCCTGTCATTGCAAACAGCAGTGTCCCGGGGTAGGCACCCCGGGACACTGCAGGAGCCGGCCCTGGGGGTGGTGGTCCCCAGGCCCATCAAGGGCTCCAGGAGGGGGGCCGCGCGGCCCCCCTCCCATTCAGTGCACAGCCCCGGGGAGGTGGTGGTCCTCGGGCTCTGGGGGTCCAAAACGGACCCCCATTGTAATTTTTCTTAGTGCCCCGGGAGGTGGTGGTCCTCGGGCGTGTGGGGGCTGGAGCCCCCACACAGGTTTTTAATTAAAAAAGAAGCCCCGGGAGGTGGTGGTCCCGGGGCTGCGGGAGGGCTCAGAGCCCTCCCGCACCATTCTACATAAAGCCCCGGGGGTGGTGGTCCCCGGGCTTGGGGGCCCTTAGAGGCCCTCCACACATAAAATTAACCCCCCAGCATGCCCCCGGGACTTGGCCCACCATCGAAGCGCGGGAGACCGCGCTTCGATTTTTTTATTCGGCAGGGTTCGCGCTCCCTGAGCGCATCCTGCCGATTTAAAAAAAAAAAAAAATTTTATTTGCCCAGGGGTCCTTGTGGGACCCCTGAGCAGACCTAGGGGTCAGGGTGTTTCTACCCTGCCCCCTTTGTGCGCTTTGCGCACTTGTTTCTGTCCCTCGGTTCTACCGAGGATAAAATGGCTGCCAACACTTCCTGGATTTGGAGTGTTGACAGCCAATTAACATAAAGCTCGTGCTCGGGAGGATCCGCGGCCCTAGATATATCTATCTTTTTACTTTTCATTTTCTCAGCAACTACTGAACGGATTTACACCATTTAACAAAAAGGGTTCTTTCTGAACCAAGAACTACCTCTTTGCCAAATTTGGTGTAATTCCGTTCAGCAGTTCGGGCTGTAGCCGTGTCTAAAGTTTCCTATGGAAAATTGCATGGGGAAAACGCGTTTTGGGACCCCCTTTTTCTCGGCCCCCGCTTGACGAATCCCCGAGACTTTCAGGGTAGGAGCGGACCGGAGCGGGCCACAAAGTTTGAAAATTTTGCGAAGATACGTCAACCGGCAAGAGAGTTATTTCAAATAGAATGTCGCGGATTTCCTATGGATAATAGGTTGTAACTATAACTATCTACTGGCGACCGCCAGTAGATAATATATATATATATATATATATATAGTTGTTATATGATAAATATATTAAAATACATTTAACAGTGAGAAAGATGAAACCAGCAAAGTACAATCAGCATTCCATTTTTCAAAGGTTGATAATGAGTACCATTAATTTGAGCAATAGAAACAAAGAAGTAGAAGGAGTTAACGCCGCCGTAGCGTAAATATTTTGACGTTACGGGCGCTTTTTTTATTGCCGTATTTACAATTTCCCGCTAACCGCACTTAGCGGCAGTTTTCTTGCGTAAACGTGCGTTTTTCGGATCGCCAGTTCTGTTATTGGGACTTAACGAAAATGAGATGCAATTTAGGCGTTCCCGTGCAAAAACAGCCGCTAACCCCAGTTCGCGATATTTACAAGGAATTCCTTGTATGGTGCAAAACCAAAAAAACTGCATCTAACTCCAAGAGGCAGTTTTTAAGACCAGAAAATAGCTGGTCTTATAAATGGTGCAAAGACTTGGAGACTCATTTCAGAAGGTTGTGGTGCTGGACAGCGCTGCAAGGAATGTTACTGCGCTGCCCTGCGACAAAACTACAGGACAGGAATGCACACCATCAATAGTATAGGGTGCATTGCTGGGCCTCATTCATGAAAAGTGTTGCATCGCTGTGACAAAACAGCGTTGCAAACCTTTTCACTACGCCCTTCTTGTGACACCATGGATGCGCTGTATTTACTGTACAAAAATAACAATTGATGGACAGAATGCAGAACAATGTCGTACATTCACCCCAGTACAGAGATCTGGGCCTAAATCCATCGTTTTTTTGCTCACCATGCAATTCCAGTTTGGACCCAGCCATATGCAAATCAGTCTTGACCCTGCGCCCAATGCGAACAGTCCAGCCCGAACTGCCAGGCCAGTTCCTCCCTGGACTGGAAACAAGCAGCCTAGGACCGGTTTCGGGCTTTCAGCAAAAACAACAATTGATGGACAGAATGCAGAACAATGTCGTACATTCACCCCAGTACAGAGATCTGGGCCTAAATCCATCGTATTTACTGTACAGCGCTCCATGTCCATGTTAGGGAAGAGGTGTGGCGCCGCGGCCAGGGCGACTGACGCTGGAATCTAGGGCTCACGGTTCGACCCCCGGCACCGGCGGCAGGTCAGCCCAGCACCATGTGACTCTGGGCAATAGCTTGCTTAATCTTCCCGACGGCCCCCAGCGCCGGGATGCCTTCGGGTAGCTGTTTGCGCTTTACAAATACTGGATTTACATTTATGTCGCAATTAATTACTGAAATCTTGATGTATCTGTCAGCGCAAAAGTCACGCATTGCTGCAGTTGTGTCACAAGCATGACGCAACTCCAGCAATGCATGGGGCCAGCCTATCCCTGTGGCACTGCGTCACCCTTACGCCTGCCATGAGGCAGGCGTAAGGTACTGACATAGTGGCGTCCTACAATTGTTGTAGTGAAATCTGATGGATTTCACTGCGCCGCTCCTATGAGGCTTTGTTGCTTGGGAACGCCCACCCTGCATACATCATACCTGATGCAGGTATAATGTGGCACAGTACTTCACAAGGTCACGCATATGCCTAGATGCGTCACTTTGCAAATACGGCGCAACGTGGTGCAAGAATCACGCTGCAAGTACATAAGAAAATCACGCACCGAAGGGGCTCATGATTAAGCCCCCTTGTCTTTTTCCCCTAAGTTGGCGCACAATGGCTGCCATGCGCCAACGCAGGCACCCTTGCGCCATGGTTCAAGGGTGACTGTGTTGCGGAGTTGATTGATGTTGTGGCTTCATCTCTTCTCGAGACATCTGCAGGTGGGGCTGGACTAGTGGAGGGCGGGAGGGAACCAGTTGCCCTACTTGGAATGTTGTTTACCTGGTCTTTTCTTGAGGGGTGCCAGGGTGTTGGTGCAATTGGAGATCCATTGGTGGAGGTTGCGTGCTGCGGTGTTGGCGTCTGTTAGCCTTGGTGGAGTGGTGGTGCTGAGGGAGTTGACAGTAAGTTATTCGGTGGCCTTGATCGACCCGCGACTGGGGGGGGCAATGATGGCGATGGTGTACGGTGGGCGTGGTGAAGGCGTGATGTAAACAATGATGGTCGGTACAGGAGAGTCCTGTGGTGTGGCTGTAGTTGAAGTTCCCGCTGGTGGAGAAGACGGGCTCGAGCGCGTGTCAGGCTATGTGGGTTTGTGCGGTGACTAGCTGGTTGAGTCCGATGTTGGCGAGGTATCCCAGGAGGGGGCTGGTGTTCTGGTCACTGGGGTTGTCCAGGTGGAGCTTGAGGTCTCCGAGTAGGATGTAGTCGGTGGATGGGAGAGCCTGGGGTGCGATGAGGTCTACAATGGCATCGGTGAATGGGGGCTCATGGCCCGGGGGGCCTGTAGATGAGGGTGCCACGGAGGGTGGTGTTGGGGTTGGTACGGATCTGGAAGTGGAGGTGTTCCATGGTCACCTTCGGGTCATTAGAGTGCATGGTCAGTCGGAGTGTGCCATTTCCAGACAATGGCAATGCCTCCTCCTGGCCTCTCTGGGTGGTCTGTGTGAGTGAATTTATAGCCTTCGTGGATGGTGACGGCAATGTCCGGTCCAGAGCAGAGGTTGGTCCAGCTTTCCATGAAGAAGGCGATGTCTGAAGAGGTGGCGTAGAGGAGGTCCCAGATTTCTGTTGCGTGTTTGTGGAGGGACCGCACATTGAGGAGGATGCAGTTGAGCCAGTCGGCTGTGCTGTTGTTCGGCTGGGCGGCAGGAGGCGCTGGTGTGCTGATGTCGCAGAAGGTGCGTTTGTAGTTTCGACAGGTGCAGGGTGCAAGAGAATTCCCCAGTGTTGCTAGATGGCAGGCGGTGTGGCGTCCAGGGTTGATGGCGAGGAGGGTGCTGGCGTCGTAGCGGTGGAGTGTACGAGAGGAAGGGTCCTTGGAGCTGGGCGGTCCAGGGGCGGACGGACGCAGACAGGCTTGCCTTTAGCGCACAAGCTCCCATAGAGAAATTGGAGTGTGTGTAAATGTGCACCGTGTGGCAGGCACCACACAGCGCCTGCCACACAGTGCAGAGATTTTCATGGGGTCACCATTGGTGCCCCCCAGCGCCACACCCAGAGGCCACAGAGGGATGGGGCCCCCAAAGACACTTTCCGACAGCAGACCCATGTCGGAAATGCCGACATGGAACTGCTGTCGGAAAGTGCCATTATAATGCCGATGGCGGAAACGCCATCTGTTAGGGATTATGAGGCCCTTCTGACTGGCCAACGGGCTCCTTGAGCCCAACAGAAGCCAATCGCATTGACCTGCAGATTTGGACTCCATCCGCCGTCATTGAAATACGGCAGTCGGAGTTCAAACCAAGGATGTTGGTCATTAAGCCTCCGATGGGCGGTCAGAGGCTTACTGACCAACAACCAAATCAGCCCCCATGCGTCTATTTTTTAAATGTTTTATATTGTTTATTTCTTAAAATATTTTTCACATTATTTTTAATATATGTTAAATAGTTATATATAGTATATATATTATTATTTAATATAAATTTTACAAACATTATAGTGCATTAGTTTGTATTTATTTTTATTTATAACAATTGTTTTGACAATAAATAATTTAATATTTTTCAATAATGTTATTTAATATATAACTAGAACCGAAAATACAGTTTTATAAAGAATAATTTAGAAAGTCATTTTTTTATACATAATTATATTTTTGTGATATTTTCCATTATTTTTTCATTATTTTGAAACAGTTATGTATATTTTCTAACAACAAATTAACCAAAGTAATCTGATTATATAGTACAAAATATTATGTATATTATAATATTAATTACTATATATTGTACAATTTTTTTCAGACATTTGTATAACATTTTTAACAATTTTTGCAATGAAATACATTTTAGGCACATTTTTTGAATAATATTGTTTTATATCGAGTTCAATGGTACACATTCTTTTTTCTATTTTAATAAGGTGTCCATTTTTTTTTTTGTAAGTTGTTTCCTTCATCTATCTTTGTTATTGTTTGGGCACCTTTGGAGAGAGAAGCTTGCATTTGGGAGCTGCATCTTATCGGTTAAGGTAAGTTTATTTTAAAATATTTTAAAGATAATTTAAGAGTAGAGGGGAGGTAGTTAGGTATAGTATATGGTTTGTACTGTCTTTTTGTGAATCTTGATATGCGGTGTAGTAAGTTGGTAGTTATATGTGTAGTATACATAAAAAAATACCAGCCGAACGCGTGTTTTCCGACCGACTCGAACACTCTACCGAACGAACAAGTACGATGCGCATAACAGCCCAGATTCCGAGCGAGCCGTACTTACCCATTCCAGCTCCTGTTCCCCGCCAGAGCCGGATCCGTAAACGCCGAATCGAGTCGCACAGAACCAAATACACAGCACCTTCCGGCCGGACTAGTACGATGCGTCTTCCGTATGCGACGAACTCATCGCTACGTCCGGCACGTATGAGCATCCGGGAGAGCTGCACATAAGCTCCGATTCGCGCCACAAGACGATCCACGGCGACGAGACGAACAAGCCAGTGACGAGTACGAGTCAAAGCCACGAGAAACCCGAACGAGACGACCCAACCATGAATCCCATCGTGCAGGTCCTACCAATACTCTACATCTATTACCGGGACCGGTACGGATGCGTACGGCGCAGACGGTAAGTCAAACACCCACAACACAAACAAACGACACGTACCCGAAATATGTCACACACACATAGGGATGCACAAATGACGTACACTAGCAACAGCAGAACCATAGGGGTGGGATGGCCATCACCAATGCCATACACACCCATGGGGGATGGATGCCTACCACTAACACCACCCCCACTCATGGGGGGCTGGATGCCTACCACTACTACCATCCCCACTCATGGGGGGCTGGATGCCTACCACTACTACCATCCCCACTCATGGGGGGCTGGATGCCTACCACTACTACCATCCCCACCCATGGGGGGCTGGATGCCTACCACTACTACCATCCCCACTCATGGGGGGCTGGATGCCTACCACTACTACCATCCCCACTCATGGGGGGCTGGATGCCTGCCACTACTGCCATCCCCACCCATAGGGGGATGGATGCCTACCACTAACACCACCCCTACTCAGGGTGGGCTGGATGCCTGTCACCACTGCCATCCCCACCCATAGGGGGCTGGATGGCTGTCACTACTACCATCCCCACTCATGGGGGGCTGGATGCCTACCACTACTACCATCCCCACTCATGGGGGGCTGGATGCCTGCCACTACTGCCATCCCCACCCATAGGGGGATGGATGCCTACCACTAACACCACCCCTACTCAGGGTGGGCTGGATGCCTGTCACCACTGCCATCCCCACCCATAGGGGGCTGGATGGCTGTCACTACTACCATCCCCACTCATGGGGGGCTGGATGCCTACCACTACTGCCATCCCCACTCATGGGGGGCTGGATGCCTGTCACCACTGCCATCCCCACCCATAGGGGGCTGGATGGCTGCCACTACTGCCATCCGCACCCATAGGGGGATGGATGCCTACCACTAACACCACCCCTACTCAGGGTGGGCTGGATGCCTGTCACCACTGCCATCCCCACCCATAGGGGGCTGGATGGCTGTCACTACTACCATACCCACTCATGGGGGGCTGGATGCCTACCACTACTACCATCCCCACTCATGGGGGGCTGGATGCCTACCACTACTACCATCCCCACTCATGGGGGGCTGGATGCCTACCACTACTACCATCCCCACCCATGGGGGGCTGGATGCCTACCACTACTACCATCCCCACTCATGGGGGGCTGGATGCCACCCACTACTACCATCCCCACTCATGGGGGCTGGATGCCTACCACTACTACCATCCCCACCCATGGGGGGCTGGATGCCTACCACTACTACCATCCCCACTCATGGGGGCTGGATGCCTACCACTACTACCATCCCCACTCATGGGGGGCTGGATGCCTGCCACTACTGCCATCCCCACCGATAGGGGGATGGATGCCTACCACTAACACCACCCCTACTCAGGGTGGGCTGGATGCCTGTCACCACTGCCATCCCCACCCATAGGGGGCTGGATGGCTGTCACTACTACCATCCCCACTCATGGGGGGCTGGATGCCTACCACTACTACCATCCCCACTCATGGGGGGCTGGATGCCTGCCACTACTGCCATCCCCACCGATAGGGGGATGGATGCCTACCACTAACACCACCCCTACTCAGGGTGGGCTGGATGCCTGTCACCACTGCCATCCCCACCCATTGGTGGCTGGATGGCTGTCACTACTACCATCCCCACTCATGGGGGGCTGGATGCCTACCACTACTACCATCCCCACTCATGGGGGGCTGGATGCCTGTCACCACTGCCATCCCCACCCATAGGGGGCTGGATGGCTGTCACTACTACCATCCCCACTCATGGGGGGCTGGATGCCTACCACTACTACCATCCCCACTCATGGGGGGCTGGATGCCTGCCACTACTGCCATCCCCACTCATGGGGGGTGGATGCCTACCACTACTACCATCCCCACTCATGGGGGCTGGATGCCTACCACTACTACCATCCCCACTCATGGGGGCTGGATGCCTGTCACTACAACCACCCCTACTCATAGGACGGGTAATGCATGACACAACTAGCATACTCCCACATAAGGACTGTCTGTAAATTACATCCCACCCCCAACACCATGACAAGCGTGTGTGGTCTGTGTCAAATGCATACAACACTGAACATGACATTGAACATACAATGTGACCCCCTAACACATGTGTCACACATAATTGTGTGTGTGGCCTACACAATGCAAGCAGACCATGACCACTGTGGCAATGGGGCCCAAAGCCCCATCACCACAGTGCCCAAAAGGTAAGTGTGTGCTCCATAGCTGAAGCACATTTTGAACAGTGTGGCAATGGGGCCCAAAGATTTATCACCACAGTGCCCAAAAGGTAAGTGTGTGCTCCATAGCTGAAGCACTTTTTGAACAGTGTGGCAATGGGGCCCAAAGCCCCATCACCACAGTGCCCAAAAGGTAAGTGTGTGCTCCATAGCTGAAACACATTTTGAACAGTGTGGCAATGGGGCCCAAAGCCCCATCACCACAGTGCCCAAAAGGTAAGTGTGTGCTCCATAGCTGAAGCACTTTTGAACAGTGTGGCAATGGGGCCCAAAGCCCCATCACCACAGTGCCAAAAGGTAAGTGTGTGCTCCATAGCTGAAGCACTTTTTGAACAGTGTGGCAATGGGGCCCAAAGCCCCATCACCACAGTGCCCAAAGGTAAGTGTGTGCTCCATAGCTGAAGCACATTTTGAACAGTGTGGCAATGGGGCCCAAAGCCCCATCACCACAGTGCCCAAAAGGTAAGTGTAGTCCTGGTAAAAGCTGCAAAAACAAAACTGCATGGATTATTCCTGGCCACACAACACCAAACACTACAGTGGCATTGTAGTGCTTGTGTCCCATAGCAACATAGATTGTGTGAGGCAAGCAGTGCAGTGCCAATGACACATCGTTCTGGCCATGTGCACACAAACATCAGCCTTGGGGGCCCACATTGTCTACATTCACAAATAACACAATGACAGAAGTGAGCATCCTAATGCAGACCCACATATCTGCACCAATGGACACACAAATGTAGATATCCTGTGGAGACTGCAGATGTCAGGTGAACAAATACCATACGATGGCAGCAATGGGACATACTAACCATGATCAATGTGCTGACTGATGACCTAGCAGTCCCAGGGCCAGCAGGGGAAAGCCACCAAACAACATACAGCCAATGGCAAACTAAAGATATGCCAATGCAGTGGTGCAAATGCACAAACATAAACAGGCAGACTCACACTGCATATCATACACAACAGGTGAGGGGGGTTGTGTGCCAGTGTCCCCAGGCAAACACACAACACCTGAGGAGGCCAGATTCACTAATACACAGATGTCATACAAAAGTAACTCATGGATTGGATTCCCCTATGTGGGCAAACGGGCATTGTGAGATGAGAGGGAGCCCAAATTACACATGTCACACAAGCTTGTAGGAACAGCAACAAACACAGCAAGAGGCAGAACCACCACAGCACTCCCCCCAGGGACCCCACATTGTGGTGACACTAGCCTGCATTACAAACACACTGTGATGACAAAGGTAGATGTCATCCACACTGTGAACCACAGCCATGTGTCCGGAGCAACAAACTACCATCACACCTATACAAGCACAAAGCACTCAGCATGGCCTGCCAGCCAAGGAAAATATGGAGGTAGTGCCCCAGCCGTGCAACAACTCACATTTGCACACACTCAACGCCACACACCTTGAACTCCACCAATGTGCAGCAGTGAAGCTCACATGGACTGCTGACATTGCACATGCACCCATGACAATCCCAGGGGTGGTGGGGGGAAATAAGGTGCAGAAACACATCACACATGGCCAGGCAACAATACTTGTGAATGTCTGACACACTGCACAGTATGCCGTACATGGGCATGATGTGAAATCCACCCCAAACAATGGGATCCTGGCCATAGTCACACACCAATGAAGAAGCCAAGCTGACCCACAAAGGACACACATAGACAACTTCCAACATTGTAGCTCTGACCCTGAGGAGTGGCAGCAGTCACACACACAACGTGTCACAATCACTCAAAGCATACACAAACAGAAAATCACATTACTCGTGTAACCAACAAGTGCCAAGAGGAATCCTGACTGTGTCCCATCTGCGTTTGCCCACATCCCCAGCCCTGACAACAAAGACAACTAGGGATGACAACCTCATGAACATTAATTTGCCATGCACCCACATCCCGGAGTAACCAGGTCCAAGATGCTGGATGAACACAGAACAACTCAGCAAGCATCACAAACAGGAACATCCGTAGGGACACAGCCTGTGTAGGAAAAGGAGAAGGGAACACGCACAGACATGCCTACACAACACACAACATGGGCACAGCCTATATCACGGAATCACGCACTGCCATGAGGGCACTCCACTCCTGTGGAAGGTCAGCTGTGCCAAACCTTGTCTGTGCATGACTCAAACATGTCAGCAGAACACTCGGTCAGTGAGTCAACAACTACAACACACTGAAGGCTCTGCTCATATCAGCCTGGGCACGGGAGTGTCACGTCAGTCATCTGCATACACCCAAGACACGTGTCAAGCAACTTGCACTGTGTACACAGATGAGTCCTCCAAATTTGATGTGCTAAACTGCATGTCCATTGGAGACGGGCACACAGTCAGGGTACTAGGAACATTGGACAGTGGTAAGCCCACCAGATGTGCATCAGTGTAGGACAAAGATGGTAATCTACAAATGCTAAACGTACATCCCTGTGTCAAATGCTGAACATTACACCCTCAGACTGCAGCAAAGGATGCTATAGATCCAGACTAGATTAGGACACATATCCCATGGACCACATGGAGCCCATCACAGCAAAACTTCATTTACCTGATCTGAACACTATTACAACAGCAAATGCATGATTCTACACATCTACATCATGTACCTCCAAAGATTAACCACAAGTAAACAAAAAGAGGCTTTATTCAGCAAGTGTGCAACTCAAATCAAAAGTCCAAAATAAACTAAGGCCAATGGCCAGTCCAAATATACAGTCCCAACAGGGTGATGTGTGACAACTTGTCAACAATTGCTTGCCTGCACAGGTACGGACAGGGGACATCCCCCTTGGAGGGGCATACGAGGGGCAGGCCAGGCACTGTAGAGACAGGATCAGGGGATGCCAGAAGGAGGCAGTGAAGGGGAGGTGGGTGCAGGAGTGTCACCGGCAACTGCAGTGGAGGTGTCTGACTCAGGGGGGGCTGGCACCACCGCAGGGCTCAAGTCAGATGGAGTTGGTGCTGCAACCACTGCAGTGGGCTGGTCAGATGGAGTGGACTGGGTCTCCAATGCAGTGCCCGAGTCAGACGGGGTGGTTGTGGACTCCACCGCAGTGCATGACTCCAAGGTAGTGGAAGGGGGGGCAGAAGAGCTGGGCAGGACAGAGGGGGGACACGGTCTCCACACCAGTGGCACAAACAGGCAGAGCGTCTGGTTTTGGGGTGGAAGAGCAAGTGGCAGGGGGGGAGGGCCTAAGCAGTTTGGGGATGTGGTATCGGTGTGTGGGGGAACCTGGGGCAGGGTGTGGCGGTGGAACCTGTGGAGTGGTGGCCTGGGGGATGGAGGTGAGAGACTGGGTGGTTGACTTGCAGGGCGGTGGTGGGGTCTTGCTCTTCCGGGACCGGGGGGACTTGCGGGTGGGGGGCTCACTCTGCCTGCGCCTGGGGGAGGGTGTCCGGGGGCGAGGGGCACTCCCCTCTGTGTGGGTGGACTTCCTCTTCCCCCGGTATGCTGGATCAGCGGGATGGGAGGGGAAGAGGCCGAGGTCACAGAGGAAGAGCTGCTGATCAGGTGGGGTTGCAGGTGAGGCAAGGGAAGGGGTCTTGGAGGGAGAGGATCTTGAGGATTGCGGAGTGACTGTGGTTGCCTGTGTGTGTGTGTGTTCCCCATCCCCTGTGTCTGTGGTATCAGTCCCCTGAGGATGCTTGTGTGCACATCTTGCCTTACTCTTGGGTGTGTCTGTGTTGCTCGTGTCTGTGTGTTTGGGTGACTGTGCAGGTGTGCATGTGCTTTGGACAGGTAGGGGGGCAGGAAGTGTGGATGGGGCAGAGGTGGGAGGGGTGAGGGACTGTTGGAGGAGGGACACTGCTGCCGTCAGGGAGGAGTCCATGGACTTATTGCTCCTCTGTAGGGCAGACATACCCGTCGAGATGCCCTCCATGAACGACACCAGCTGTGTCAACAGAGTGGTGTGTGCATGGAGGACACTCAGCATTGCTGTCTGCCCTACATGGAGCTGCCGAAGGAGGTACACAGACTCCTCACTCAGGGCAGCAGGCGACACAGGGGCAGGGGATGCGGTGCCTGGCACGAAGGAGACACGCTCCCGAGTACGGGAACCTCCACGGACCTCAGGAATGGGAGCCAATGGGAGGGCGGTGGTGGTGGTGGTGGTGGTGGCGGGGCCAGACAGACTAGCTGGCCTTTGGTGGCTGCTGAGACCCGCCTCCACAAGGGAGTCATCCTCCGAGCTGCTGTGGTCCTCAGCTGAGGTGGATGGTGCTGAGGACTCCTCGGTGTGGCTCCCCTCGCCCTCCGTGCCACTGGGTCCCTCTGACCACTCGTCCGATGCTGACCCAGTCTGGCTCCGCTGCTCCTCCTGGTCCATGGAGCTGTCCCCTCCTGTGGCCGTGGATGTATCTGCAAACAATTAGGGAAACAGACAAACATCAGTCACCTGCACTGACCGCACACACCACAGTAAGCACAGCACATTACAGAGCAAGCCCTGGCATCCTTAGTTGAACATTGCCTAAAGTCTTCACACAGATTCGGGGAAGCCAATTGTCAGTCTGATGGTCAACCATGGGACTCACACCCCTCCTGCCCTTGCACCCATCTGTCTGGTGCCTGTCTGATGGTAAGACCCCAGTGTGGACACATGCACCACCTACACAGTTGTTGGACATTGCAGGGAACACGGTGAAGTATGTGAACATGCACACATCACATCTCTTGCCACTGAGTCAGTGCAGGTGTCCGGATAAAGGGATGGCCAGAGTCTAAATAGAAATGCATGTGATGCATACCAGCACCAGACACCATGATGCACCCATGTCCGGATAGTCAATGCCACAATGGGGTGCATGTTGCACATGTCACTCCCCTGCAGGATCAGTCTCAGGAAGTTTAATGCCATGACACAGGAATACGTGCAAAGTCATACATTACTGTCTCAAGTCACATGGCCATGGCAGCCAGCCAACAACAGTCTGCACTGTGTCACAATCCGAGGGCATGGGGAATGCAAGTTATGTGACTGACAAGTGCACATGTCCATCCCCCAAATACCACATCATCTGTACTACTATTTGTCCACGTCATACCAACTTGACATATGGGGGACATGAAACACAACTCTCTGAACATGAGCACCTCACAGTGTGCTGTGAATGACAATACAGCTGCCTGAAAGTCACAGTCGCAAACACCTGTGTGCACAGTCAAGTGATCAGACACCTATAAGTCACAGAAGTATTGTCTATCATGGTCACATCTCTGATGGCATGCTGAGCCCTAACTGATAAACATACCAGTAGTCCTGACAACGAAGACACAGCACAATGAGACAGAGGCAGACACCTGAGGGTACATTTCACTGATCACATCATGCCAGATGATACACTGGAGTGGGAGTACAGAGTGTATTGCATGCCCTGGAGTAGGCATGACTGTCCAGCTCCACCTGTAAGAGGGATGAGTCCTGGACAGTAGGCAGGTGGCTAAGCATGTGTGACACACTGGATACACATACTCCTGAGGCCCAAACATTGTTCCCACCAGCAGCATGGGTGTGTGCCAAATTCCCCAGGGACATGTGGTGAGTCAGAGCAGCAAGCGGACCACATATCAAAGTTACACCCAGATTACATGTCAGAACTTAGGCATTCTGTAAGCAATTGACCCACCCATGAATCGCACAACATAGTCACGGCAACAAATGCTGTCCCCCACCTTCAGCAAAGCAAAATGCAATGACACAGTCCCCAAATGACACAATTTCCTGACTATAAGGGCCACACATATGCGTATCAGAGGAGAAGTGGGCATGTCACAAATGAGGGACATGGGTCCTGGACCACATGACTGATGTACTGTGGAAGTTTAACCAGGCCAGAGGAGGGCACATAGCATGTCAGACAAAGTGCACAGTGCAGTCATGGACTCACCCCCTCCTTGCTGCTGTCTGTCCTTCAGCTGCCCATCCAGGTCAGGGAAGACCACCGCCAGGATCCGGAGCATGTGGGGGTCAGGGTCCGGTGTCCGCCCCTCCTGCGAGGAGGCGACAGCTTCAGCTGGACCCTTGCGATCCTCCGGGTCCAGCCACGAAGGTCCTGCCACCTCTTCTGGCAGTTGCGGATCCTGCGCCTGTAGACCCCCACGGATCTTACTTTCCGGGCGATGGTCAGCCAGATTTCCTGCTTCTGGTGGGCATCAACCTGTGAGGATGACAAAGTGAAAAGGCCATTACTACACATGCAACATATACGTGCATCACACAGTTGGATATACATGTCTCAATCACAGGGGCATATGATGTACACAGGCAGTGCAACAATGGCTATGAACAGTTTGCCAGCAGTCACTACATGGTATCATTGCATGGGAAGTAAACCTAGTTGGAATGCACTGTTACTGCACTGTACCAGTTCAGTGCATGTAACTACACACTTTGGGGTGTGACAACTACTCAGTGGGCATGCTAGCCAGTGGTGTGCACACTGAAAGTCCTGCTAGTCAGACAACATGCACAATTAGTGAGGCAGTGGACAGCACGCTCACCTGCTCCCCTGGTTTCCCATACAGCTTGCTGTACTGTGGAAGGAGGCTGTCCAGCAGGGCCTGGTTCTCCTCAAGGCTGAAGGCTGGGGCTCTCTCCACAGTACGTGCCATTGCAGGAGCCAGAGGATGCATAAACAGCAGCAGTGTTGGTGGCAGATGTCGTCCTGGAGCATGTAGTGCAGGCAAGTGAGCTCTCAGGGGAACAGCCAGCATTATATGTGTGCTGCAGAAGCAGATACTGTCGCATGTGTCCAAAGTGATAGGTCCAAGTCGTTTGCATCTTCTGAATCTGACCAATCCATGGAATAGCAGCACTAATACACGCCCACAGCATCCTTCAAATCTTCAACTTCATGACACCCATGATTTTGCAACATTGTTGTGGCTGGCCAACTGAATTCACTGCATCAGATTCGTTGGAGCTTCGAAAACGCGTCCGTTGCCATGCCAGGCCCCAGCCAATGTGTGCGCACCGTTCGGTCCACTGCTGTACAACGCGTATTTCGGGATACAACGCGTACTACCCGCACACATCATATGCAATGGGCTGGCCGGGCACACCGATCGGTCCACTGCTGTTCAACGCGTACCCGCACACATCATATGCAATGGGCCGGCCGGGCACACCGATCGGTCCATTGCTCTACAACGCGTACCCGGGATACAACGCGTACCCGCTCACATCATATGCAATGGGCCGGCCGGGCACAACGATCGGTCCATTGCTCTATAACGCGTACCCGGGATACAACGCGTACCCGCTCACATCATATGCAATGGGCCGGCCGGGCACACCGATCGGTCCATTGCTGTACAACGCGTATTTCGGGATACAATAGATGCAATGGGCCGGCCGGGCACACCGATCGGTCCATTGCTGTACAATCGCGTATTTCGGGATACAACAGATGCAATGGGCCGGCCGGGCACACTGATCGGTCCATTGCTGTACAACGCATACCCGCTCACATACAATGCAATGGGCCGGCCGGGCACACCGATCGGTCCATTGCTGTACAACGCGTATTTCGGGATACAACAGATGCAATGAGCCGGCCGGGCACACCGATCGGTCCATTGCTCTACAACGCGTCCCTAGACAGGTCACACGCATATGTCACCATGCTGGTCACTGGTGAACCTATGCCAGCCACATATACTTTCCAGGGACTCAGGGGCACACCTACAACACCACACCCAGTCCACACTGTATTTAAGGCATGTGTGGCAGCATAACCTTATCTGTGTATGGGGGTGAACATGTGGTTTTTGGGGTGGCATTTGGGGGCAGACACACCCAGGCTGTGCACGTGTTCATGGGGACAGGGTCCTTTGTGTGTTGTGCACCTGACCACTGTGGTGTGCAACTTTTCATTTTGGAGCATATGTCATGGTCACATTTCCAGGTTGTGTATGTGTATGACATGTCACATACCCCCAGGCTCACATGTGGGAAGGCATGTACGTCACAGGGTGGCCCATTGCCACAATAGTGATGTCCCTCCGCAGTCTGTGTGCATGTTGTGTTTCACATGTCTCTGACTCCATGTGCACAATGGGAGACAGTCTCCACATCCACGTGGTTTGTGCATGAACTTTGATGTTGTGTGTGTGTGTGTCACAGACGTCCATGTCTGTCCTGCAGAGGCTACAGGGGCCACTACCTGTGGGTGTCATGTTAGTTTTTCTGACGTGTACATGATACGCAATCTCAGTGTCCATGTGGCAAGACAGGGTCCCTGGGAATCTACCTGTCAATGAGCTGTGATGCCTGTGGAGCATCTGTCCAGACATGTCATTGTGGTATGTGTGTGGGACGTGAGAGCAGTAAATGGGTACTGTGACACAGCCTAATGGTTTCCCATAGCACACCCTGGAACCTGTTGTCAACACTTGTTGAACAGAGATGTTAGATGATGTCCATGTAGGTGCCATATATGTCCAAACAGAACGACACACACATCAAGTACTTGTGTTTGTTAATGATGTATCATGTGAAATTGAGTATGGTGAACGGCACATAGTTGGGGTGACTGACAATCTTGCTTTCTTCACCTATGCACTGCAGGGCTCCTGCTGTCCATCAACCATTCCCAGACCTGGCAACGATGGTGGAACGTGACATCATCCGACGGTACCGGTTCACCAGGCAGCTGATTGAGGATTTGGCTGTGCAGTTGGACCCACATTTGCAGCCTGGCCGTCCGTATCCTACAGCGCTGACCCCCAAGGTGAAGGTGATGGCAGCCCTACACTTCTTTGCCACCGGTACCTTTCAACACACTGTGGCGACTGCCGGTGGGATGTCACAGACTATGTTCAGCCGTGTGCTACGCAATGTTTTGGGGGCAATGTTGATATACCTGAACCAGTACATCTATTTCCCAACACATCAACGACTCACTGACGTCAAGAGTGACTTCTATGCCCTGGGGAGGATGCCACATGGAATTGGCTCCATTGATGGGACACATGTGGCTTTGATACCACCACAGGCACATGAGCAGGCATACCGGAACCGTAAACATTACCATTCGATCAATGCTCTGGTGGTATGTCTTACAGATATGACCATCACACATGTGTGTGCCCGTTTCCCCGGTTCTGCACACGATGCCTACGTGATGAGGAGTAGTCGCATCCCAAGGATGATGTCACAGATGCCGATCCAGCGTGCCTGGCTTGTTGGTGTGTACTGACTTTGTACCATTGTGTGTGTTCTGCTATGTTGTTTTCCGCACACATTTTCAAATCGGCTAATGTGCAATTGTCTGTCTGTAGGTGACTCGGGATACCCCAACATGCCGTGGTTGCTGACACCCCTCAGGAACCCTGTGACACCAGCCCAGATGCGCTACAATGAGGCACATGGTCGGATGAGGAGGGTGATTGAGCGGACCTTTGGTCTTCTGAAGAGCCGCTTCCGCTGCCAGGACAAGACAGGAGGGGCCCTCCCATATGCCCCAGCAAAGGTGTGCAAGATTGTCATCGTCTGCTGCATGCTACACAACCTGGCAGTGCGGAAGGAGTTGCCTCTCATCCTGGATGACGATGACCAACGTCCGCCACCTGTGGAAGATCCTGGCCTGGGTCACGATGCCAGTGATGATGGTGATGTCCGCACACAGCTCATCACCAACTTCTTCAGCTGAATGTGAGTCTCCAGAGGGTTGTAATGTCAATGATTTGAGTTTGCATGATATGTGTGTGTGGTGCTCTGGTGCTGTTTGAGTGTGGCCATGTGCTACTTGACTGGATGCGTGCAGCGATGTGTCCTTGCAGGTGGTCTGTACTGCCCAACAGTGTTGACATGCTAACTTGGCTTTGTGTAGTTATCTCGTGACATGTATTAGACATGAGTATTGCCGTTCTGTGCTGTTCTTCAGTGGTTTTGACTGTGTGTCATGTCTGTCCTTCACAGGGTGCTGCCGGAGTTGTTTGATCAACTTGGATCCCACGAATCCATGATTCAACTTCCAAGGTGGAAGCAGTCGTTTCCCTACAGGTGATGTGCCCCACACCCCTGGACTTTATTTCTTCTACAATTGTTGACTGTGTGGCCACTGCCACGTGGGATTACCTTGCATCTGTAGTGGAAACAACATGTTGCAAATGTGTAATAAACCTGTGCTTCACTTTGGGATGTGCGTTGTCTGTGGTCACACATCTGACTGACATTTGCTTACTGCACCTGTAGTCTAGTTGACAGACTGTGAATAGGTGGCGTGTCTGTGCATTCCACTGTATTTAGTTGCAACATCAGTATAGGTGATGAGTCTGATGGCCCTGGTGTGTATGTGTTGTGTGGCCCTAGTGGTGTGTCTCCCTCATATGTGTCACGTCGCCATGACTGACATGACGGTGTTGGACTTGCTGTAGCAGTTAACAAGCACATTGGAATCACAACAGAGGCAGATATGGTGTATTGGTGAGTTTATTTACATACAGGTGTGAGAATGGTGCACAGGATGGTGGGTGCTGTACATAGAAATTGGAATCCAAAGTTCCCATGTGATTCGGAAGTCTTGGTAGCTGAAATGTCCAGAGTAAAGTCCACAGTCATCTGATGAATTTGGCCAACTAGAGCTCCCCATGTCATGTGGGAGAGTTGGGTTGGCTTCGACAGGGCGTGCAGTTTGCACAGAGAGGAAAAGTTCCAGAACAGGTGTTGGCTTCCTGGGGGATGTAGATGGCCATCGGCCTCTCAGTTTGGCCTCCTCGGACGGCCCCTCTTCTTGGGGGGGACCCTCAGGTGCAGGCTGCGGCGGTGCAGGGGACTCTCTGCCAGAGTCCTCCTCCCTCCCTGTGGCATTTGCAGTTGTTTCAGCAGCAGATGTTGTGGGCACACAGGGAGGTGAGGCCATGTTGGTGCTGATCTGGCGGAGGCATGTCAGTATGTCCCTATGCACCGCTGTCAGTTGTTCCAATGTGTCCTACTTGGACTCCATGCCAGACATGTGTGTCTCGACACGTGACATGTGTGTCTCAACACGGGACATGTGTGAGTCCAAGCGGGCATGATGGGCAGCCTGCTGCTGTTGTATGTCCTTGAGGATCCCCACTACCTGGCTGACCTCTCCGGTGCTAGTCTGGTACGCATCCGCGATGCGTGCCAGTTGTGGGTCATCATGCAGTCCAGACCCCTCTGCAAAGAGCGACCTATGTCTACCACCCCTCCCACCACCCCTGGCAACACGTGCAGGACCTGCGGTGGCACGCACAGGTGACCGTGGGCCCACTTGGGTGTTGTTCCTGGGCTCGTTGTCACCAGCTACAGTTTGGGTCTGGGTCCCTGCGCTGTTGTCATCTGTGGTCCTTGGTCTGTCCGTGTTGGCAGGGGTGGCCTGTGTGTTGGCAGTTGTTGAAGGGGTGGGTGCAGGGGGTGCAGATGTTGGTCCTGCTGGTGCTGCATGATGACTCACACCGGAGGGTCCAGCTGGTTCTTCGCCATCCGAGGAGTGCAGAGGCTGATCCACACCAGTGAGCTCAGTGTTCCCCGGAGCCTGGGACAGGGACTCCTCCTCGTCTGCTGCTGTGTCCCCATCATCACCTGTTTTGGGGAGAGACACAGATTGTATGTTATGTTTCTACTGGCATCAATTGTTCAAACACCTGACAGTTGTGACTGTACCTCTGGATGTGGGCCTGGACATTGCATTCTCCTAAATTGTGACAGTCAGAGAGTGATATTGGTGTAGCACATTGTCCTGCCAACCTGTGGCATGTCAATGTGAATGTTGAGGTGTGTGCATGACCAGCATTGGTGGTATTTGCTTGCCATCCGGGCCTCCTTCTCCCCCCAGCCCAGTTATCCCACCATGAAGCGTGCATCCATTGCAGGGAGTGCAAGTTGTCTTTCAGGATGTCAGTCGGTGGTGTCCTGCTGTTGGTTGTTGCACAGTTCCCAGCAGGGCCTTGTGCTCCCCCCAGCAGTACCCAGTGCCAGCCATCTTGTGAGTCCTTTTCCACTCCCTGTGATGTGAGCATGGTTCAGGGTGGTGTTGATGGGCCAATTGTGAGGCTGACCAATATCTGTGACTACCACTCCCATCATGCTATTGCCTACACCCCCCTTCCCAGCATGCCCATACTTCCTTCCTTTTGAGTGGACTTCACTGTGTGTGAGTGTGACAGCAATGGCAAGATGGCTGGCAGTGTGGTCCTGTTGTTTGTTGGTGCCAAGTTCCCAGCAGGGCCTTGTGCTCCCCACAGCTGTGGCCAGTGTCAGACATCTTTGAAGTGGCTTTTGTCTCCCTTTGAGGTGTGCATGCTTCAGTGCTAACTTGCTGGGCCATGTGGGTGTGAGATGTTGATCTGTGACTACCACTCCCATCATGCTATTGCCTCCACCCCCTTCCCAGCATGCCCATCCTTCCTTCCTTTTGACTCTGCTTCCCTGTGGGGTGGGGTGCCTGTGCTGACAGGATGGCTGGGAGTGTTGTCCTGGCAGTTGTTTGGCTACAAGTCCCAATAGTGTCCCTGTGCTTCACACAGCATAACCCAGGGTGGTCGTTCTTTGTGGGATCTTCAGTTAGGATGTGAGGCATTGCATTCTCACAGGTGGGTTATGTGGAGTTAGTGTTGAGGGGGTGTGTGAGTGGAGGTGCTTGTAACTATGGTCAGTGCTGTGAGTCCTCCTTCCCACCCAGCCAGATATCCCACCATGGAGCGTGCTTCCATTGCAGGGAGTGCAAGTTGTCTTTCAGGATGTCAGTCAGTGGTGTCCTGCTGTTGGTTGTTGCACAGTTCCCAGCAGGGCCTTGTGCTCCCCCCAGCAGTACCCAGTGTCAGCCATCTTGTCAGTTGTTTTCCACTCCCTGTGATGTGAGCATGGTTCAGAGTGGTGTTGATGGGCCAATTGTGAGGGTGAGCATTATCTGTGACTACCACTCCCATCATGCTATTG
The DNA here is from genome assembly GCA_963921515.1 of Calotriton arnoldi. NCBI lineage: Eukaryota > Metazoa > Chordata > Amphibia > Caudata > Salamandridae > Calotriton > Calotriton arnoldi. The sequence goes on along the minus strand of CAWUFW010016381.1, from coordinate 185,424 downwards.
CCTACACCCCCCTTCCCAGCATTCCCATACTTCCTTCCTTTTGAGTGGACTTCACTGTGTGTGAGTGTGACAGCAATGGCAAGATGGCTGGCAGTGTGGTCCTGTTGTTTGTTGGTGCCCAGTTCCCAGCAGGGCCTTGTGCTCCCCACAGCTGTGGCCAGTGTCAGACATCTTTGAAGTGGCTTTTGACTCCCTGTGAGGTGTGCATGCTTCAGTGCTAACTTGCTGGGCCATGTGGGTGTGAGATGTTGATCTGTGACTACCACTCCCATCATGCTATTGCCTCCACCCCCTTCCCAGCATGCCCATCCTTCCTTCCTTTTGACTCTGCTTCCCTGTGGGGTGGGGTGCCTGTGCTGACAGGATGGCTGGGAGTGTTGTCCTGGCAGTTGTTTGGCTACAAGTCCCAAGAGTGTCACTGTGCTTCACACAGCATAACCCAGGGTGGTCGTTCTTTGTGGGATCTTCAGTTAGGATGTGAGGCATTGCATTCTCCCAGGTGGGTTATGTGGAGTTAGTGTTGAGGGGGTGTGTGAGTGGAGGTGCTTGTAACTATGGTCAGTGCTGTGAGTCCTCCTTCCCACCCAGCCAGATATCCCACCATGGAACGTGCTTCCATTGCAGGGAGTGCAAGTTGTCTTTCAGGATGTCAGTCAGTGGTGTCCTGCTGTTGGTTGTTGCACAGTTCCCAGCAGGGCCTTGTGCTCCCCCAGCAGTACCCAGTGTCAGCCATCTTGTCAGTTGTTTTCCACTCCCTGTGATGTGAGCATGGTTCAGAGTGGTGTTGATGGGCCAATTGTGAGGGTGAGCAATATCTGTGCCTACAACTCCCATCATGCTATTGCCTACACCCTCCTTCCCAGCATGCCCATACTTCCTTCCTTTTGAGTGGACTTCACTGTGTGTGAGTGTGACAACAATGGGAAGATGGCTGACAGTGTGGTCCTGTTGTTTGTTGGTGCCCAGTTCCCATCAGGGCCTTGTGCTCCCTACAGCAGTACCCAGTGTCAGCCATCTTGTCAGTTGTTTTCCACTCCCTGTGATGTGAGCATGGTTCAGAGTGGTGTTGATGGGCCAATTGTGGGTGTGACCAATATCTGTGACTACCACTCCCATCATGCTATTGGCTACACTGACTTCACCAGCATACACAGAATTCCTTCCTTTCAGTGAGCTTCCCTGTGAGGTGGTGTTCTAGTGGTGGTTAAATATCTGGAAGTGTTTGTTGGTTCTATTTGTGCCACTGCCTTGCTGTATTTGTTGTTAGGTTTGTACATGTCATGACACAGTTACATATCACTATGAGATGGGAGGTATTGTGTTTGTCTGACTAGCATTCACATCTTGGGATGAATATATTTTGGTTGCTGTGTATTTGCTAAGGGTGCATGGTTTGCCTATCCCCTTGACTGTGATGTGTGTGTGTTGTCACACCATATTGTGTATATTAGTTGTGTACTTACCAGGCACTGGGATGTCTGTTAGTCCGTATACGCTCACTGGTGGTAGGATGGCACGCACCTTCTCCTCCCAGGGCCTGAGGTATACTGGTTTTGCAGGAGGGCCACTGCCGGTGTGCTGGCTGAGGAGGTAGTCCTTTTTGAGTAGGTCCCGGACCCTCCTGCGCACATCATACCACCTGTTCTGGATGTCTTCCTTTGTGCGCAAACACAGTGATTGTGCGTTCACCCTGTCGACAATCCTCGCCCACATCTTGGTTTTCTGCGACATGGGGGTCTGTTGTACCAATGTACCAAACAACTGTGGCTCTACCCTCAGGATCTCGTCTACCAGGACTTCCAATTCACTATCTAGGAATTTATGGTTCTTCTTTGGGGGCATGGTGATGGGTGGTGGTGGTGATTGATGTGTGTGTGTGTGCAAGTGGGGGTGTGTGAGTGTAGGTTTAGCTGGGTGTGTGTGAGGGTGCTATTTGTAGGTGTGGTGATGGTGTGTGGCTTGTGTGATGTATGAGCTGTGAGTGTGTCTGTGGTTGCTGTGTGATGGTGTTCTGTGCTGGCAGGTCAGTGGAATTTGCAAAGGATCATGGTAGGGATTTGTGGCCTTTATGTAGGTGGAGTTGGAGGTGTGTCCTTGTTCCATTTTTTTTCCTCCCTGTATTTATTGGCTTTGTGGTTGCTTGTTTGGCTCTTTTTAAAAAAAAAAATGTCCTTGGTGTTTTTGGTGCATGTAGGAGTCGTTCTTGTGTCCGAGTAGGACGCTGCAGTTGTCTGGTGTGATCTTGTCCGACTCGTTCCCGCTGTGTGTTAGCTTGGTTTCATATGCGGCGTACGAGTCGGTCGCGGAGTATTGGGTTGCTTCGGCTGGGTTTTGTATGCGTGTCGGTCGTACGGCTTGTGCTCCGGGCAAGTCGGTCGTGTTTTGCACGCACAGCATCGTACTACATGGGTCGGAGTTCGCGGGTACGTTTCGTTCGGGTTCAATCCGGGTGCGTGTCGGTCGGTTCGTTTCGCGTGATTTCCCGGCCGGATGGCTTGTTTCCGTCCGGCTCGGTCGGTCGTTTTGTATTCCGTCCGAGTCTGTCGGATTTCACATGCATTTCATCGTACTACCAGGGTCGTACGGCGCCGGTCCGAGTCGGTCGGACTAAATTCCCATACCGAGTCGGTCGGTATGTTTTCCGGCCCGAATCGGAATCGGCCCCCTAGTGTTGGAGGCTGAGGGGGCACCTATGGTGCCCCCCTGTTAATCCCTCCACCCTGTGGCAGACACCTTGAGATGCCTGCCACTGGGTGCAAGGATGAACTGCACCTCCTATTTTACAATGTGAGCATGCATTCCGGCCGAAATACATGCTCCCATTGTAAAGTATAGGAATGCAACCGAACAGTGTTTGGTCGCATCCTAATCAGTGGGTCGGGTCCGCCGACCGGGTATCGGTCGGTCCCGTGACCGAGACAATGTCGGGCAGAGGAAACTCCGCCGGACATCATAATCAGCCATTGTGTGTGGTCGCATTGTAATTAGGAGGTATGGACGGTCGGTCCAGTTTCCGCGATGGTGTCGAACATCCTAATAAGGCCTCTAGTGTTAATAATATATGTATGTGCGGGAGGGATTTGTGTTGTTTTTTTATTTTTAACTGATGGAATTGTTCCTGATTTGGAGTTCCAGGGTTGATGCGGTTACCATTTTTTTTTTAGGAAATGTTAATTTGTTTATTGTAAACTAATAAATATTTTACATTTCCTTTTTTTCGGTTTTCCTGAAGCATTTCAATTTTAATCTATTTTTCATGTTTTTTATGGTTAGATGCTATGGAGGATTATAAAATGTTTTTAAAATGTTAGTATTTTTAGGATTTAATTATTATTATTTTTTTAAGTACCCTAGCGGGTTGTGTGATTCATAGGAATTTAGGGTGGGAAGTAGATAAACTATAATTAATCAATAAATAATTTATATTTAATAATGTTTATTTAATTCAAAATTAATTGTTAATTGTATAATTAAACTTAATTTTTTATTTAAGTTTATGGAGCAGCTTGTGTGTTTTGTAGGGGTATAGGGAAGGAAGTTTGCGGTGCCTGCCACATGGTGCAGGGATCTGTGGGGGGCACCCTAGGTGCCCCCATGTCCCATTTCTGGGGGGAATGGGGGCCCACCATGGGCTCCCAAAGTCCCTTTCCGCCAGCCTTTTCATGGCAGGTTAACCGCCATGAAAAGGCCGGTGGACAGAGGCATTGTAATCCCTACGGCAGTGCCTGGCAGGCACCGCCAACATGGTAGGGACTACAAGCACCTCCACCGCACCGGCGGGCTCAAAGAGCCCGTCGGATGCGTGGCGGTCGGACTTTCCGACCACCATCAACATGCCCACCATTGTAATATGGCAGGCGGGAAACATGTCTCTGATGGAGGGGAGACCGCCACAGACAGCCTGTTGGTGGCAGTCTCCCCGCCATCATAATCTGCCCCATAGTTTTATATTTTAATTATAGTAATATTTATAGTTATTTTTATGTATTATCAATTGTTATAAATATTTGTTATTTTTTTATATTGAAAATATTTATTTTGATTTTTAGTATTTACAAAATAAACTTTTTTGTTTATTTAGTATTATTTCAAAACTGTTTTATTTTTAAGCTAATTAGTCTGTTTTTAATTTTCCACTTACTGGAGTGGGCTTTAATACATTTTACCCCTCTGCAATACAACTCTTTCCCTTTTGTTGCGCTGACTGGAGTGTGAATATCAAATTTTACTCTCCACCCTCTAACACATTTCCTACTGGTGCGCTGACTAGAATGGGAATACTAAATTTTACCCGTCCGCAATCCAACTCTTTGACTAATGCTGCATTGACTGGAGTGGGTATAGTACATTTTACCCATCATGAGTATAACATTTTGCCTACTATTTTATACATTGTGGTGGGAATAGTATATGTTTTAATTGAGACATTTTATAGTCTAATTTACATTGTTTAAATTTATATTATGTTTATGATTAATTAGAATTATATTTGTAATTATTAATATTTTTAATATGTAATATATTTTTACTAAAGTGTATTTTTTTATTTAGTTAATTTGTATTACTAATTAAAATGGTTTATTTTTTTAATGGACTGTGTATTGGATATATATATATATATATATATATATATATATATATTCTTTATATGATTTAAACAAACTATAACATTATAATATTAAATAAAATTAGTTTCATCATATTTTAAATTTGATGTAAATCTAAACTAATGTATATATTTATATATATGTGTTTGACTTTCTGAAAATAATTATATTTGTCTGCGTTTTTTAAAAACCATTATATATTTTTATTGTTATTGGATTTGTGTTGTCATTTGACTTATTTAATGCTTACTATTGAAATTTGTATATATTAAAAAAAATAGATTTGATTCAATGCTATTAGTGACAATGATAATTTTTTCATGAATAATTTTGAAATTTTCATTACAAGTATGGCATGACGATATTTTAGATATAGATATTTGTCATATTTTTGGATGGGGATATTTTGGTGGTCGATATTTTTTCGGTAAACTCTAGATTACCAAGCAGTCTGACAGAGAGCAGAAAGTAGTCGATATGGGGGCGTGCGCCATGGACGCATGAGGTGAAAGTGTAATCCCTGCCCCTCGGTGTGTCAAGCACCAGGGATCTCTCATGGTATTAACAGCTATAATGTCAGATAGCAGGAATCTGTTCCGGGGGTGTTGGACCGCGCGATACCCAGAGTTGTCAAGGTTCCTACCCCCCCAAAACCCCCACCCATGAGCACCCTATCTATTGCAAATAGCCGTTGCAAAAGAAAGCCGGAGTTTGTTCAATGTGGCAAGGAAGTCCGCCTTGTCACCTACTAAAGCACATACGGAGCCTATGTTCAAGACCTTATTGCGTATCCGGATTTTGCCTAAGACATATCTACACATTGGGTCTATCCATGTCCACAATGTGAGGACCACCAGGGATTTATAAAACTTGATGGCCACCCCACTCTTCCTCTGTGCCATGGGGGTAGTCGGGTGGGGGGGGGACTCGGTGTCTTACTGGCATGTATCACAACACCCATCCAATCCTGTCTAAGGGGCTGATTACGATGGCAGAAGGATCATCACGCCAGCCCGGTGGTGGCGATCCTTCCGTCAATTGACAGCAATTTTCCCACCGCTGAATTACGATGGCCGTGGGAATAGCTTTCGGACCGCAGCGGTCGCAAAGACCGTCCGCCACGAAACCGCCACAGGCAATCGTTACGTTTGCCTGGCGGAGCAGTCAGCATGCTTAAAATGGTGGCGGAGCCTAGCAGGCTCCGTCCGCTGAATTACGATGCTGGCGGAAGCCAGCCTTTCAGTGGCGGGTAAACCGCCATTGAAAGGCTGGTGGGGATTGGTTTTGGGGGCCCGTTGCGGGCCCCCATTGTGTTGGGGGGAGGTGTTTATGCACCTACATTTCAGTGCACTAAGTGGCAGGCACCGTGTGGTGCCTGCCACATAGTGAAGTGAAATGCACAACATGCTTTTTCAACATTGCGGCAGGTGCTGCTGTCAGCAGCAACCACCGCAATGTTAAAATGCAAGATGCGTCCGCCACGGTGGCAGTCGCATCATAATTTGGTGTGCAGAACCGCTGCATGTATTGCGGACGGTCCCGGTTACCACCACGATGGCGGACGGACTCCAGTCCGTCCGCCATCGTAATCAGCCCCTAAGTTTGTCATGCTCTGTGGGGGACAGGTGTGTTTCCTGAAGTATTGGGAAGTGCATCCGCAGAAAAGAGAGGATTTCATGCCTTTTAATAAAATGGGTCAGGCCATACACATTAAGGGAGGCTATCCACAAAGGGCAGGTTGGACCAGGCTGTGAGGAGGACATGTGTAAGGCTTCGGTGGGAGGGAGGGGAAAGGCGGGTATTACAAGGGGAAGAAGGGACCAGAAGTCGGGTACCTGTGGTGAACCAGTGACTATCCCAAATGCCTGCACCAAGTCCCCTGGCAGGGAGTAGTACAACTAAACTAGAACCCAGAGACATGTGTGCCTACTCCCTGCATAGTTGCTGCCTATGTTAAGGAGAACTGTAAGCCTAAAACACCAGCCACTGGCCGTCTCATCCAAGACAAAAGAGTCAAAGTACATAAATCGGCTTGGAAGCCTAGCATTGAAATTAATACGTATGAAAAAGTAGAACCCATGGATACTTTGATATCAGAGAGCTTATGAAGCAGGTTGTCTATAGCCAAAGATGATGGTGCCTGCACCAAGTATTCTGCTTCCGAAGCGGTGGGCAGAGCCACTCTAGAGACATCTTCACAGAATGGGAGTTGGTACATGGACTTCGTCTTGAGCTTCACATTTTTACACCTAGCTGGGGGCTAGGTCAAAAGGGGATACCTCCGAGCTAGTTTTACCTTCACTGCACTTTTCTTTCGGTGATCCCATACCAGGGGGGCGATTCCGATCTCGGCCGGAAGCGCACCTAACAGTATTCGTCCAGAAAAAATACAAGCCGAATGCGTTTTTCCCGACCGATTCGTACACTCGTCCGGACGAACAAGTACGATGCGTATAACAACCCAGTTTCCGAGCGAGCCGTACTCACCCAATACAGCCCCTGTTCCCCGCCCGAGCCGGATCCGTAAACGCCGATTCGAGCCGCACGGAACCAAATACACAGCACCTTCCGGCCGGACTAGTACGATGCGCATTCTGTACGCTCCGAACCCGTCGCTACGTCCGGCACGTTTGAGCATCCGGGCGAGCCGTACATAAGCTCCGTTTTGCGCCACAAGACGATCCACGGCTACGAGACGAACAAGCCAGCGACGAGTACGAGTCGAAGACACGAGAAACCCGAACGAGACGATCCAAGCATGAATCCCATTGCGCAGGTCCTACCTATACTCTACATCTATTACCGGGACCGGCAAGGACGCGTACGGCGCAGACGGTAAGTCAAACACCAACAATACAAACAAACTACACGTACCCGAAATATGTCACACACACATAGGGCTGCACAAATGACGTACACAAGCAACAGCAGAACCATAGGGGTGGGATGGCCAACACCAATGCCATACACACCCATAGGGGGATGGATGCCTACCAACAACACCACCCTACCACCACCCCTACTCATGGGGGGCTAGATGCCTGCCACCACCACCCCTACTCAGGGGGGGCTGGATGCCTACCACTACCACCACCCCTACTCAGGGGTGCCTGGATGCCTGTCACTACTACCATACCCACCCTTAGGGGGCTGGATGCCTGCCACTACTACCACCCCTACTCAGGGGGGCCTGGATGCCTGTCACTACCACCACCCCTACTCAGGGGGGCATGGATGCCTGTCACCACTACCATCCCCACCCTTAGGGGGATGGATGCCTGTCACTACCACCACCCCTACTCAGGGGGGCATGGATGCCTGTCACTACTACCATCCCCACCCTTAGGGGGATGGATGCCTGCCACTACCACCACCCCTATCCAGGGGGGCTGGATGCCTGTCACTACTACCATCCCCATCCTTAGGGGGATGGATGCCTGCCACTACCACCACCCCTATCCAGGGGGGCTGGATGCCTGTCACTACTACCATCCCCACCTTTACGGGTACGGATGCCTACCACTACCACCACCCCCACTCAGGGGGGGCTGGATGCCTGTCACTACTACCATACCCACCCTTAGGGGGCTGGATGCCTGTCACTACTACCATCCCCACTCATGGGTGGATGGATGCCTACCACTACCACCACCCCTAATCATGGGTGCCTGGATGCCTGTCACTACTACCATCCCCACCCTTAGGGGTATGGATGCCTACCACTACCACCACCCCTACTCAGGGGGGCATGGATGCCTGTCACTACTACCATCCCCACTCATGGGGGGATGGATGCCTGCCACTACCACCACCCCTAATCATGGGTGCCTGGATGCCTGTCACTACTACCATCCCCACCCTTAGGGGTATGGATGCCTACCACTACCACCACCCCTACTCAGGGGGCATGGATGCCTGTCACTACTACCATCCCCACCCTTAGGGGGATGGATGCCTGCCACTGCCACCACCCCTATCCAGGGGGGGCTGGATGCCTGTCACTACTACCATCCCCATCCTTAGGGGGATGGATGCCTGCCACTACCACCACCCCCACTCAGGGGGGGCTGGATGCCTGTCACTACTACCATCCCCACCCTAAGGGGTATGGATGCCTACCACTACCACCACCCCTACTCAGGGGGGCATGGATGCCTGTCACTACTACCATCCCCACCCTTAGGGGGATGGATGCCTGCCACTACCACCACCCCTATCCAGGGGTGCCTGGATGCCTGTCACTACTACCATCCCCACCCTTAGGGGGATGGATGCCTACCACTAACACCACCCCTACTCATAGGACGGGTAATGCATGACACAACCAGCATACTCCCACATAAGGAATGACAGAAAATTACATCCCCCCAACACCATGACAAGCGTGTGTAGTCTGTGTCAAATGCCTACAAGACTGAACATGACATTGAACATACAATGTGACCCCCTATCACATGTGTCACACATAAATGTGTGTGGCCTCCACAATGCAAGCCGACCATGGCCACTGTGGCAATGGGCTCGAACATCCCATCACCACAGTGACCAAAAGGTAAGTGTGGTGTCCATAGCTGATGCACTTTTTGAACAGTGTGGCAATGGGGACTAAAGCCAAATCACCACAGTGACCAAAAGGTAAGTGTGGTGTCCATAGCTGATGCACTTTCTGAAAAGTGTGGCAATGGGGCCTAAAGCCCCATCACCACAGTGACCAAAAGGTAAGTGTGGTGTCCATAGTTGATGCACATTTTTGAACAGTGTGGCAATGGGGCCTAAAGCACCATCACCACAGTGATCATAAGGTAAGTGTAGTCATGGTAAAAGCTGCCAAAGCCAAACTGCATGGATGAATCCTGGTCACACAACAACAAACACATCAGTGGCATAGTAGTGCTTGTGTCCCATAGCAACATAGATTGGTCGAGGCAAACAGTGCAGTGTCACTGAAACATCGTTTTGGCCATGTGCATACAAACATCACCCATGGGGGCCCACATTGTCAACATTCACAAATAACACAATGACAGAAGTGACCATCATAATGCTGACCCACATATCTGCACCAATGGACACACAAATGTAGATATCCTGTGGAGACTGTAGATGTCAGGTGAACAAATACCATACCATGGCAGCAATGGGACATACAAACCATGATTATTGTGCTGACTGATGACCTAGGAGTCCCAGGGACAGCAGGGGAAAGCCACCAAACAACATACAGCCAATGGCACACTCAAGATATGCCAATGCAGTGGTGCAAAGGCACAAACACAAACAGGCAGACTCACACTGCATATCAAACACAACAGGTGATGGGGTGTGTGCCAGTGTCCCCAGGCAACCACACAACACATGAGGAGGCCTGAATTCCAACCACACAGATGTGTATACAGTGCCATACAAAAGTTACTCATGGATCGGATACCCCTATGTGGGCAATCAGGCATTGTTAGATGAGAGGGAGCCCAAATTACACATGTCACACAAGCTAGTAGGAACAGCAACTAACACAGCAAGAGACAGACCCACCACAGCACTACCCCCAGGGACCCCACATTGTGCTGACACTAGCCTGCATGATAATCCCACTGTGATGACAAAGGTAGATGTCGTTCACACTGTGAACCACAGTCATGTGTCCTGAGCAACAAACTACCATCACACCTACACAAGCTCTAATCAATCAGCACGGCCTGCCAGCCAAGGCCAATATGGAGGTAGGGGTCTAGCCGTGCAACAACTCACATTTGCACACACTCAACACCACACACCCTGATCTCCACCAATGTGCAGCAGTGAAGCTCACATGGACTGGTGACATTGCACATGCACCCATGACAATACCAGGGGTGGTGGTGGGAACTAAGGTGCAGAAACCCATCACACATGGCCAGTCAACAAGACTCGTCAATGTGTGACACACAGCACAGTACGCCGTACATGGGCATGATGTGAAATCCACCACAATCAATGGGATCCTGGCCATAGACACACACCAACGAAGAAGCCAAGGTGACACACTAAGAACACACGTACACAACTTCCAACATTGCAGCTCTGACCCTGAGGAGTGGCAGCAGTCACACACACAACGTGTCACAATCACTGAAAGCTAACACAAACTGTAAATCACATGACTTGTGTAAACAACAAGTGCCAAGGGGAATCCTGAATGTGTCCCATCTGCGTTTGACCACATCCCCAGCCCTGACAACAAAGACAACCTGGGATGACAACCTCATGAACATTAGTTTGCCATGCACCCACATCACGGAGAAACCAGGTCCAAGATGCTGCATGAACACAGAACAACTCAGCAAGCATCACAAACAGGAACATCCCTAGGGACACAGCCAGTGTAGGAAAAGGGAAGGGAACACGCACAGACATGCTTACACAACACACAACACAGGCCCATGCAATGTTACCGGATTACACACTCCCATGAGGGCACTCCACTCCTGTGGAAGGTCCGCTGTGTCAAACCTTGTCTGTGCACGACCCAAACATGTCAGCAGAACACTCCGTCAGTGAGTCAACAACTACAACACACAGAAGGCTCTGCTCACATCAGCCTGGGTACGGGAGTGTCACGTCAGTCATCTGCATACACCCAAAACACGTGTCAAGCAAGTTGCACTGTATACACAGATGAGTCCTTCGACATTGATGTGCAAAACTGCATGTCCAGTGGAGCTGGGCACACAGTCAGGGAAATCGGAACATTGAACAGTGGTAAGCCCACCAGATGTGCATCAGTGTAAGACAAAGATGTTCATTTACAAATGCAAAACGTACATCCCTGTGTCAAATGCTGAACATTACACCCTCAGACTGCAGCAAAGGATGCCATAGATCCAGACTACAACAGGACACATATCCCATGGACTACATGGAGTCCATCACAGCAACACTTCATTTTCCTGATATGAACACTATTACAACTGCAAATGCAGGATGCTACTCATCCACATCATGTACATCAAAAGAAAACCCACAATTAAACAAAAAGAGGCTTTATTCAGCAAATGTCAAGGAAAACTCTGAAGTCCAAAAGAAACTAAGGCCAATGGCCAGTCCAAAATCACAGTCCCAACAGGGTGATAAGTGACAACTGGTCACCTATTGCTTGCCTGCACTGGTACGGACAGGGGACATCCCCCTTGGAGGGGCATACAAGGGGCAGGCCAGGCACCGCAGGGACAGGATCAGGGGATGGCAGAGTGAGGCAGTGAAGGGGTGGTGGGTGCAAGAGTGTCACCGGCAACTGCAGTGGAGGTGTCTGACTCAGGGGGGGCCGGCACCACTGTGGTACACAAGTCAGTTGGTGTGGGTGCTGCAACCACTGCAGTGGGCTGGTCTGATGTAGTGGACTGGGTCCCCACTGCAGTGCCCGAGTCAGACGGGGTGGTTGTGGACTCCACTGCAGTGCATGACTCCAAGGGAGTGGAAGGGTGGGCAGATGAGGTGGGCAGGACAGAGGGAGGGGACCCGGTCTCCACACCAGTGGCACTAACAGGCAGAGCGTCTGGGTTGGGGGTGGAAGAGCAAGTGGCAGGGGGAGGGCCTAAGCAGTCTGGGGATGCGGTATCGGTGTGTGGGGGAACCTGGGGCAGGGTGTGGCGGGGGAACCTGTGGAGTGGTGGCCTGGGGGATGGAGGAGAGAGACTGGGTGGTGGAGCTGCATGGTGGTGGTGGTGGGGTCTTGCTCTTCCTGGTCCGGGGGACTTCCGAATGGGGTCCTGTGTCTGCCTGCACCTGGGGGAGGGTGTCCGGGGGCGAGGGGCACTCCCCTCTGTGTGGGTGGACTTCCTCTTCCCCCGGTATGCTGGATCAGCAGGATCGGAGGGGAAGAGGCCGAGGTCACAGAGGAAGATCTGCTGTGTAGGTGGGGTAGCAGGTGAGGCAAGGGAAGGGGTCTTGGAGGGAGAGGATTTGGAGGACTGCGGAGTGACTGTGGATGCCTGTGTGTGTGTCTGTTCCCCATCCCCTGTGTGTGTGGTATCAGTCCCCTGATGATGCTTGTGTGCACGTCTTGACTTTCTCTTGGGTGTGTCTGTGCTGCTCGTGTCTGTGTGTTTGGGTGATTGTGCAGGTGTGCATGTGCTTTGGACAGGTAGGGTGGCAGGAAGTGTGGATGGGGCAGAGGTGGGAGGGGTCAGGGACTGTTGGAGGAGGGACACGGCTGCCGTCAGGGAGGAGTCCATGGACTTATTGCTCCTCTGAAGGGCAGACATACCCGTCGAGATGCCCTCCATGAACGACACCAGCTGTGTCAACAGAGTGGTGTGTGCATGGAGGACACTCAGCATTGCTGAATGCCCTACATGGAGCTGCCAAAGGAGGTACACAGACTCCTCACTCAGGGCAGCAGGGGACACGGGGGCAGGGGGTGCGGTGCCTGGCACGAAGGAGACACGCTCCCAAGCACGGGAGCCTCCACGGACCTCAGGAATGGGAGCCAATGGGAGGGCGGTGGTGGTGGTGGTGGTGGCGGGGCCAGACAGACTAGCTGGCCTTTGGTGGCTGCTGAGACCCGCCTCCACAAGGGAGTCATCCTCCGAGCTGCTGTGGTCCTCAGCTGAGGTGGATGGTGCTGAGGACTCCTCGGTGTGGCTCCCCTCGCCCTCTGTGCCACTGGGTCCCTCTGACCACTCGTCGGATGCTGACCCAGTCTGGCTCCGCTGCTCCTCCTGGTCCGTGGAGCTGTCCCCTCCTGTGGCCGTGGATGTATCTGCAAACAATTAGGGAAACAGACAAACATCAGTCACCTGCACTGACGGCACACACCACAGTAAGTACAGCACATCACAGAGCAAGCCCTGGCATCCTTAGTTGTACATTGCCTAAAGTCCGCACACAGATTCGGGGAAGCCAATTGTCAGTCTGATGGTCAACCATGGGACTCACACCCCTCCTGCCCTTGCACCCATCTGTCTGGTGCCTGTCTGATGGTAAGACCCCAGTGTGGACACATGCACCACCTACACAGTTGTTGGACATTGCAGGGAACACAGTGAAGTATGTGAACATGCACACATCACATCTCTTGCCACTGAGTCAGTGCAGGTGTCCGGATAAAGGGATGTCCAGAGTCTAAATAGAAATGCATGTTATGCATACCAGCACCAGACACCATGATGCACCCATGTCCGGATAGTCAATGCCACAATGGGGTGCATGTTGCACATGTCACTCCCCTGCAGGATCAGTCTTAGGAAGTTTAATGCCATGACACAGGCATGCGTGCAAAGTCATACATCACTGTCTCCAGTCACATGGCCATGGCAGCCAGACAACAACAGTCTGCACTGTGTCACAATCCTAGGACATGGGGAATGCAAGTTATGTAACTGACAAGTGCACATGTCCATCCCCCAAAAACCACATCATCTGAACTACTATTTGTCCACGTCATACCAATTGAACATATGGGGGACATGAAACACAACTCTCTGAACATGAGCACCTCACAGTGTGCTGTGAATGAAAAACAGCTGCCTGAAAGTCACAGTCACATACACCTGTGTGCACAGTCAAGTGATCAGACACCTATAAGTCACAGAAGTATCGTCTATCATGGTCACATCTCCGATGGCATGCTGAGCCCTAACCGATAAACATACCAGTAGTCCTGACAACGAAGACACAGCACAATGAGACAGAGGCAGACACCTGAGGGTACATTTCACTGATCACAACATGACAGATGATACACGGGAGTGGGAGTACAGAGTGTATTGTATGCACTGGAGTAGGCATGACTGTCCAGCTCCACCTGTAAGAGGGATGAGTCATGGACAGTAGGCAGGTGGCTAAGCATGTGTGACACACTTGATACACATACTCCTGAGGCCCAAACATTGTTCCCACCCGCAGCATGGGTGTGTGCCAAATTCCCCAGGGACATGTGGTGATTCAGATCAGCAAGTGGATCACATATCAAAGTTACACCCAGATTACATGTCAGAACTTAGGCATTGTGTAAGCAATTGACCCACCCATGAATCGCACAACATAGTCACGGTAACAAATGCTGTCCCCCACCTTGAGCAAAGCTAAATGCAATGACACAGTCCCCAAGTGACACAATTTCCTGACTGTAAGGGCCACACATATGCGTATCAGAGGAGAAGTGGGCATGTCACAAATGAGGGACATGGGTCCTGGACCACATGACTGATGTACTGTGGAAGTTTAACCAGGCCAGAGGAGGGCACATAGCATGTCAGACAAAGTGCACAGTGCAGTCATGGACTCACCCCTCCTTGCTGCTGTCTGCCCTTCAGCTGCCCATCCAGGTCAGGGAAGACCACCGCCAGGATCCTGAGCATGTGGGGGTCAGGGTCCGGTGTCCGCCCTCCTGCGAGGAGGCGACAGCTTCAGCTGGACCCTTGCGATCCTCCGGGTCCAGCCCCGAAGGTCCTGCCACCTCTTCTGGCAGTTGCGGATCCTGCGCCTGTAGACCCCCACGGATCTTACTGCCCAGGCGATGGTCAGCCATATTTCCTGCTTCTGGTGGGCATCAATCTGTGAGGATGACAAAGTGAAAAGGCCATTACTACACATGCAACATATACGTGCATCACACAGTTGGAGATACATGTCTCAATCACAGGGGCATATGATGTACATAGGCAGTGCAACAATGGCTATGAACAGTTTGCCAGCAGTCACTACATGGTATCATTGCATGGGAAGTAAACCTTGTTGGAAAGCACTGTTACTGCACTGTACCTGTTCAGTGCATGTAACTACACACTTTGGGGTGTGACAACTACTCAGTGAGCATGCTAGCCAGTGGTGTGCACACTGTAAGTCCTGCTAGTCAGACAACATGCACAATTAGTAAGGCAGTGGACAGCACACTCACCTGCTCCCCTGGTTTCCCATACAGCTTGCTGTACTGTGGAAGAGGTTGTCCAGCAGGGCCTGGTTCTCCTCAAGGCTGAAGGCTGGGGCTCTATCCACAGTACGTGCCATTGCAGTAGCCAGAGGATGCATATACAGGAGCAGTGTTGGTGGCAGATGTCGTCCTGGAGCATGTAGTGCAGGCAAGTGATCTCTCAGGGGAACAGCCAGCATTATATGTGTGCTGCAGAGGCAGATACTGTCCCATGTGTCCAAAGTGATAGGTCCAAGTCGTTTGCATCTTCTGAATCTGACCAATTCATGGAATAGCAGCACTAATACACGCCCACAGCAACCTTCAAATCTTCAACTTCATGACACCCATGATTTTGCAACATTGTTGTGGCTGGCCAACTGAATTCACTGCATCAGACTCGTTGGAGCTTCGAAAACGCGTCCGTTGCCATGCCACGCCGCAGCCAATGCGTGCGCACCGATCTGTCCATTGCTGTACAACGCGTACCCACTCACAACAGATGCAATGGTCCGGCCGGGCACACCGATCGGTCCATTGCTGTACAACGCGTATTTCGGGATACAACGCGTACCCGCTCACAACAGATGCAATGGTCCGGCCGGGCACACCGATCGGTCCATTGCTGTACAACGCGTACCCGCACACAACAGATGCAATGGTCCAGCCGGGCACACCGATCGGTCCATTGCTGTACAACGCGTACCCGCTCACAACAGATGCAATGGTCCGGCCGGGCACACCGATCGGTCCATTGCTGTACAACGCGTATTTCGGGATACAATGCGTACCCGCTCACAACAGATGCAATGGTCCGGCCGGGCACACCGATCGGTCCATTGCTGTACAATGCGTACCCGCTCACAACAGATGCAATGGTCCGGCCGGGCACACCGATTGGTCCATTGCTGTACAACGCGTATTTCGGGATACAACGCGTACCCGCTCACAACAGATGCAATGGTCCGGCCGGGCACACCGATCGGTCCATTGCTGTACAATGCGATTTCGGGATACAACGCTGCACTCGCCACAACAGATGCAATGGTCCGGCCGGGCACACCGATCGGTCCATTGCTGTACAACGCGTATTTCGGGATACAACGCGTACCCGCTCACAACAGATGCAATGGTCCGGACGGGCACACCGATCGGTCCATTGCTGTACAACGCGTACCTGTACAGGTCAGTCGCATATGTCACCATGCTTGTCACTGGTGAACGTATGCCAGCCACATATACCTGCCAGAGACCCAGGGGCACACCTACAACACCACACCCAGTCCACACTGCTTCCTAAGGCATGTAAGGCTGCATTACCTTTTCTGTGTATGGGGGTTAACATGTGGTTTCTGTGGTGGCACTTGTGGGCAGCCACACCCAGGCTGTGCATGTGTTCATGGGGACAGGGTCCTTTGTGTGTTGTGCACATGACCACTGTGATGTGCAACAGTTCATTTCGGAGCATGTGGCATGGTCACATTTCCAGGTTTTGTATGTGTGTGACATGTCACATACCCCCAGGGTCCCATGGGGGAAGGCATGTACATCACAGGATGACCCATTGCCACAATAGTGATGTCCCTCCACAGTCTGTGTGCATGTTGTGTTTCCGATGTCTCTGATTCCATGTGCGCGATGGGAGACAGTCTCCAAATCAATGTTGTTTGTGCATGGACTTTGATGTTGTTCGTCACTGGCGTCCATGTCTGTCCTGCGGAGGCGACAGGGGCCACTACCTGTGGGAGTCATGTTTGTTTTTCTGACGTGTACATGATACGCCATGTCATGCCAGAGTCCATGTGGCAAGACAGGGTCACTGGGAATCTACCTGTCAATGAGCTGTGATGCCTGTGGCGCATCTGTCCAGACATGTCACTGTGGTGTGTGTGTGGAACGTGACAGCAGTAAATGGGTACTGTGACACAGCCTAATGGTTTTCCATAGCACAACCTGGTACCAGTTGTGCACACATGTTGTACTGAGAAGTTAGATGATGGGCATGTAGGTGCGAGTTATGTCCGAACAGAACGGCACACACATCAAGTACTTGTGTCTTGTAATGATGTATCATGTGAAATTGAGTATGGTGAATGGCACATATGTGGGGTGACTGACAATCTTTCTTTCTTCAACCTATGCACTGCAGGGCTCCAGCTGTCCATAGACCATTCCCTGACCTGGCAACGATGGTGGAACGTGACAGCATCCGACGGTACCGCTTCACCAGGCAGCTGATTGAGGATTTGGCAGTGCGCTTGGCACCACATTTGCAACCTGGCCGGCCGTACCCTACGGCGCTGACCCCCAAGGTGAAGGTAATGGCAGCCCTACACTTCTTTGCCACCGGTACCTTTCAACACACTGTGGCGACTGCCGGTGGGATGTCACAGACTATGTTCAGCCGTGTGCTACACGATGTTTTGGAGGCAATGTTGAGATGCCTGAACCAGTACATCTATTTCCCTACACGTCAACAACTCACTGACGTCAAGAGTGACTTCTATGCCCTGGGGAGGATGCCACATGTCATTGGCTCCATTGATGGGACACATGTGGCTTTGATACCACCACAGGCACATGAGCAGGCATACCGGAACCATAAACATTACCATTCGATCAATGCTCTGGTGGTATGTCTTGCAGATATGAGCATCACACATGTGTGTGCCCGTTTCCCTGGTTCAGCACACGATGCCTACGTGATGAGGAGTAGTCGCATCCCGAGGATGATGGCCCAGATGCAGAACCAGCGTGCCTGGCTTGTCGGTGTGTACTGACTTTGTACCATTGTGTGTGTTCTGATCTGTAGTATTCCACCCACTTTTCCAACTCAGCTAATGTGCACTTGTCCGTCCGTAGGTGACTCCGGATACCCCAACATGCCGTGGTTGCTGACACCCCTCAGGAACCCTGTGACACCAGCCCAGATGCGCTACAATGAGGCACATGGTCGGACCAGGAGAGTGATTCAGCGGACCTTTGGTCTCCTGAAGAGCCGCTTCCGCTGCCTGGAGAAGACAGGAGGGGCCCTCCCATATGCCCCAGCAAAGGTGTGCAAGATTGTCATTGTCTGCTGCATGCTACACAACCTGGCAGTGCGGAAGGAGTTGCCTCTCATCCTGGATGACGATGACCAACGTCCGCCACCTGTGGAGGATCCTGGCCTGGACCACGATGCCAGTGATGATGATGATGATGATGGTGATGTCCGCACACAGCTCATCACCAACTTCTTCAGCTGAATGTGAGTATCCAGGGAGATGTAATGTGAATGATGTGAGTTTGCATGATATGTGTGGGTGGTGCTCTGGTGCTGTTTGAGTGTGGCCATGTGCTACTTGACTGGATGCCTGCAGCAATGTGTCCTTACAGGTAGTCTGTACTCCCCAACAGTTTTGACATGCTAACTTGGTTTGGTGTAGTTGTCTTGTGACATGTATTGGGCATGAGTATTGCAGTTCTGTCCTGTTCTTCAGTGGTTTTAACTGTGTGTCATGTCTGTCCTTCACAGGGTGCTTACTGAGTACTTTGGTCAACTTGGATCCCCCGACACCATGATTCAGCTTTCAGGGTGGCAGCAGTAGTTTGCCTACAAGTGATGTGCCACACACCCTGGACTTCATATCTTCTGCACTTGTTGACTGTGTGGCCACTGCCACGTGGGTAAACCTTGCATTTGTAATGGAAACAACATGTTGCAAATGTGTAATGAACCTGTGCTTCACTTTGGGATGTGCGTTGTCTGTGGGCACACATCTGACTGACATTTGCTTACTGCACCTGTGGGCTAGTTGCCACAGACTCTGAATAGGTGTGGTGTCTGTGCATTCCACTGTATTTCCTGGCAACATCACTGTGGGCGATGAGTCCGATGGCCCTGGTGTCTCTGTGTTGTGTAGCCCTAGTGGTGTGTCTCCCTCATATGTGTCACGTCACCATGACTCACACGACGGTGTTGTACTTGCTGTAGCAGTTAGCATACACAGTGTAATTTAGCAGATCATCATCACCATAACAGTATCCACATTTGAATAACAACAGAGGCAAGTATGGTGTACTAGTGATTTTATTTACAGAAATGTGTGTGTGTATAGTGCACAGGATGGTGGGTGCTGTACATTGGGATTGTGATCCAAAGTTCCCAGATGAGTTGGAAGTCTTGGTAGCAGAAATGTCCTGAGTGAAGTCCACAGTCATATGATACATTAGTCCAACTTGAACTCCCCATGTCATCTGGGAGAGTAGTGTTGCATTCGACAGGGTGAAACGTTTGCACACAAAGGAGAATTTCCTGAACAGGTGTTGGCTTCCTGGGGGATGTACGTGGCCATCAACCTCTCAGTTTTCCTTCCTCGGACAACCCCTCTTCTTTGGGGGGACCCTCACGTGCAGGCTGCTGCGGTGCAGGGGAGTCTCCGCCAGAATCCTCCTCCCTCCCTGTGGCGGTGTCAGTTGTTGCAGCACCAGATGTTGTGGGCACACAGGGAGGTGTGGCCATGTTGGTGCTAATCTGGCGGAGGCATGTCAATATGTCCCTATGCACCGCTGTGAGTTCTTGCAATGTGTCCCACTTGGACTCCATGCAAGACATGTGTGTCTCCACACGGGACATGTGGGAGTCCAAGCGGGCATGATGGGCAGCCTGCTGCTGTTGTATGTCCTTGAGGATCCCCACTACCTGTCTGACCTCTCCGGTGCTATCCTGGTACGCATCAGCGATGCGTGCCAGTTGTGGGTCATCATGCAGTCCAGACCCTCTGCAAGCAGCGACCTATGTCTACCTCCCTCCCACCACCCCTGGCGACACGTGCAGGACCTGCGATGGCACGCACAGGTGACCCGAGGCCCCCTTGGGGGTTGTTAGTGGTGTTGTCGTCCGTTGCTCCACGTTGGCCCTGGGGCCCTGTGCTGTTGTCATCGGTGGTCCTTGGTCTGTCCGTGTCGGCGGGGGTGGTCTGTGTGTTGGCAGTTGTTGGAGGGGTGGGTGCAGGGGGTGCAGATGTTGTTCCAGCTGGTGCTGCATGATGACTCACACCGGAGGTGCCAGGTAGGTCTTCGCCATCCGAGGTGGGAAGAGGCTGTTCCACACCAGTGAGCTCTGTGTCCCCCGGAGCCTGGGACAGGGACTCCTCCTCGCCTGCTGCTGTGTCCCCATCATCATCACCTGTATTTGGAAGAGACACACATTGTATGTTATGTTTCTACAGGCATCAATGGTTCACACACCTGACAGTTGTGACTGTACCTCTGGATGCGGGCATGTACATTGCATTGTCCTACGTTGTCACAGTAAGAGGTTGATATTGGTGTAGCACATTGTCATGCATACCTGGGGCATTTCAATGTGAATGTTGAGGTGTGTGCATGGCCAGCATTGGTTGTATTTGGTGGACATCCGGCCATCCTTCTCCACCTAGCCCAGTTATCCCACCATGAAGCATGCCACCCTTGCAGTGGGTTCAGGTTGACTCTCAGGATGTCATTCAGTGGTGTCTTGCTGTTGGTTGTTGCACAGTTCCCAGCAGGGCCTTGTGCACCCCACAGCAGTACCCAGTGTCAGCCATCTTGTCAGTCCTTATCCACTCCCTGTGATGTGAGCATGGTTCAGAGTGGTGTTGATGGGCCAATTGTGAGGGTGAGCAGTATCTGTGACTACAACTCCCATCATGCTATTGCCTCCACCCCCCTTCCCAGCATGCCCATACTTCCTTCCTTTTGAGTGGACTTCACTGTGTGTGAGTGTGACAGCAATGGCAAGATGGCTGACAGTGGTGTCCTGCTGTTGGTTGTTGCACAGTTCCCAGCAGGGCCTTGTGCACCCCACAGCAGTACCCAGTGTCAGCCATCTTGTCAGTCCTTATCCACTCCCTGTGATATGAGCATGGTTCAGAGTGGTGTTGATGGGCCAATTGTGAGGGTGAGCAGTATCTGTGACTACAACCCCCATCATGCTATTGCCTACACCCCCCTTCCCAGCATGCCCGTACTTCCTTCCTTTTGACTCTGCTTCCCTGTGGGGTCGTGTGCCTGTGCTGACAGGAAGGCTGACAGTGTTGTCCTTGCGTTTGTTTGGCTACAAGTCCCAAGAGTGTCCCTGTGCTTCACACAGCATTACCCAGGGTGGTGGTTCTTTGTGGGATCTTCATTTGGTATGTGAGGCATTGCATTCTCCCAGGTGGGTTATGTGGAGTTTGTGTTGAGGGGGTGTGTGAGGTGAGCTGCTTGTAACTATGGTCAGTGCTGTGAGTCCTCCTTCCCACCCAGCCAGATATCCCACCATGCAACGTGCTTGCATTGCAGGGAGTGCAAGTTGGCTTTCAGGATGTCAGGCAGTGGTGTTCTGCTGTTTGTTGGTGCCCATTTCCCAGCAGGGCCTTGTGCTCCCCACAGCAGTACCCAGTGTCAGCCATCTTGTCAGTCCTTATCCACTCCCTGTGATGTGAGCATGGTTCAGAGTGGTGTTGATGGGCCAATTGTGAGGGTGAGCAGTATCTGTGACTACAACTCCCATCATGCTATTGCCTCCACCCCCCTTCCCAGCATGCCCATACTTCCTTCCTTTTGAGTGGACTTCACTGTGTGTGAGTGTGACAGCAATGGCAAGATGGCTGACAGTGGTGTCCTGCTGTTGGTTGTTGCACAGTTCCCAGCAGGGCCTTGTGCACCCCACAGCAGTACCCAGTGTCAGCCATCTTGTCAGTCCTTATCCACTCCCTGTGATATGAGCATGGTTCAGAGTGGTGTTGATGGGCCAATTGTGAGGGTGAGCAGTATCTGTGACTACAACTCCCATCATGCTATTGCCTACACCCCCTTCCCAGCATGCCCGTACTTCCTTCCTTTTGACTCTGCTTCCCTGTGGGGTAGTGTGCCTGTGCTGACAGGAAGGCTGACAGTGTTGTCCTTGCGTTTGTTTGGCTACAAGTCCCAAGAGTGTCCCTGTGCTTCACACAGCATTACCCAGGGTGGTGGTTCTTTGTGGGATCTTCATTTGGTATGTGAGGCATTGCATTCTCCCAGGTGGGTTATGTGGAGTTTGTGTTGAGGGGGTGTGTGAGGTGAGCTGCTTGTAACTATGGTCAGTGCTGTGAGTCCTCCTTCCCACCCAGCCAGATATCCCACCATGCAACGTGCTTGCATTGCAGGGAGTGCAAGTTGGCTTTCAGGATGTCAGTCAGTGGTGTCCTGCTGTTTGTTGGTGCCCAGTTCCCAGCAGGGCCTTGTGCTCCCCACAGCAGTACCCAGTGTCAGCCATCTTGTCAGTCCTTATCCACTCCCTGTGATGTGAGCATGGTTCAGAGTGGTGTTGATGGTCCAAATGTGAGGCTGCCCATTATCTGTTACTACGAGTCCCATCATGCTCTTGGTTACACTGACTTCACCAGCATACACAGGATTCCTTCCTTTCTGTGAGCTTCCCTGTGAGGTGGTATTCTAGTGGTGGCTAAATATCTGACAGTGTTTGTTGGTTAGATTTGTGCCACTGCCTAGCTCAATTTGGTATTGGATTTGTACATGTCATGACACAGTTACATATCACTATGACATGGCATGTATTATGTTTATCTGACTAACATACACTTCTTGGGATGATTATCTTTTGGTTGCTGTTGATTTGCTAGGGGTGCATGGTTTGACTGTCCCCTTGACAGTGATGTGTGTGTATTGGCACACAATATTGTGTATATTAGTTGTGTACTCACCAGGCTCTGAGATGTTTGTTAGTCCATATACGCTCACTGGTGGTAGGATGGCCCGCACCTTCTCCTCCCAGGGCCTGAGGTATACTGGTTTGGCAGGAGGGCCACTGCCGGTGTGCTGGCTCAGGAGGTAATCCTTCTTCAGTAGGTCCCTGACCCTCCTGCGCACATCATACCACCTGTTCTGGATGTCTTCCTTTGTGTATAAACATGGTGATTGTGCGTTCACCTTGTCGACGATCCTCGCCCACATCTTGGTTTTCTGCGACATGGGGGTCTGTTGGACCAATGTGCCAAACAACTGTGGCTCTACCCTCAGGATCTCGTCTACCATGACTTCCAATTCACTATCTAGGAACTTTGGATTCTTCTTTAGGGGCATGGTGATGGGTGGTGGTGGTGATTGATGTGTGTGTGTGTGTGCAAGTGAGGGTGTGTGAGTGTAGGTTTTGCTGGGTGTGTGTGAGGGTGCTATTTGTTGAGGTGCTAATGGTGTGTGGCTTTTGTGTTGGATGAGCTGTGTGTGTGTCTGTGTTTGCTGTGTGATGGTGTTCTCTGCTGGCAGGTCAGTGGAATTTGCAAAGGATCATGGTAGGGATTTGTGGCCTTTATGTAGGTGGAGTTGGGGGTGTGTCCTTGTTTCATTTTTTTCACCCCATGTATTTATTGGCTTTGTCATTGCTTGTTTGGCCCTTTTTTTAAAATTTTTAAATTTGTGATTATTGTGCATATAGGAGTCGTTCTTCTGACCGAGTAGGACGTTGCAGTTGTCTCATGCGCGCCTCTCCGAGACGTTCCCGCTGTGTTTCAGCTCAGTTTCATATGCGGCGTACGCGTCGGTTGCGGAGTATTGTGTTGGTTCGGCTCGCTGTTTTGTATGCGTGTCGGTCGTACGGCTTGAGCTCCGTGCGACTCGGTCGGGTTTTCCACGCATTGCATCGTACTGCGCGGGTCGGAGTTCGTGGGTACGTTTCGTTCGGGTTATTTCCTGGTGCGTGTCGGTCGTTTCAATTCGCGTGGTTTCCCGGCCGGATAGCGTGTTTCCGTCCGGCTCGGTCGTTCGCCTTGTGTTCAGTACGAGTCGGTCGTGTTTCCCATGCATTTCATCGTACTACCCGGGTCGGACGGCGCCGGTACGTGTCGGTCGGACTAGATTCCCGTACCGAGTCGGTCGGTAGGTTTTCCGGCCCGAATCGGAATCGGCCCCTATATGTTTGTTTTGTCTTCCCTTCCCTTTTGCCCCGCCCCAGGCGTTGGTCTGCGCAGGGGCGTATTGAAGCAAGCCCGATGATGAAGCATGTCACAAATTTGTGAGTGAGGGCAGTATTTTTTCACAAAGCATGTGCCAATCTTTGGAATACACCTTCCCTACTCCTCATTGTGTGTGGAACTTATGTGCAAGGGGAGGCTGGAGTAGTGGAATTTTGCCTCTCCCCCTTCTGAGTGTGTGTGATCTTCATATAGTATATCATAAAGAGATATACTGTGCAAAGGTATTCCTTTATGAGTGAACAGGCGCTTGCTCTAGCAATCCCAAGGTGCTCTTACAGGGGCTAGTGTGGTCGAGCACCCTTACGCTTATCAGAGAGGAGTGTTAGACATCTGCAAATACACACAATAGTCAATAAATGATGCACATGACTCAAGGAGATCCACACCAATGTACAAAAACAATATACATCCATATATATATTTTGGCCCCATAATCAATACGATGAGGTGAGTACATTTTGCAAGAGAAAGATTTTTACGTTTAAAAAGTTGACAGAGGCTGCAATGTGGTCCTATGGGAGGAGAAACAAATACTGCATACAAGTTCTTTGCTGTGACTTACGAGACCAACCTCCAGGAATCTAAGGCGAGTATAGGGCAAGATCCAAGGCAGCACCAGCAGGTCACCTCTAGCTGCACTAGGGTGCCCGGGTGCAAATGGTCCAAACAGCATTAGGTTCCTGATGCAAATCAATGGGGATTTGTCTTCGTCAACAGAGGCTGCAGGTTTGAAATGGGAGGGCAGTAGGGTTGAACTAACAGGGGGGCTCAGGCTTCACGATGCTCAGGGATTTGAGGGCACCTTAGATGCTCTTCCTCAGACCAGAGGCGACGGGTGCAGAGGTGTCCTTAGGCTTCAGGTTTTTGTCACTGGGAATGGTCACAGTAGAGGGAGCCTGCAAACAAAGGCTGCAGGCGGCGTTGAGAAGTCTACAGCGGGGAAACCCAAGGTGGGCTCGGAGTTGGTTTTCAGACAAAATATTGAAAAAAATATTGTGTGACAGAAACATCATGTTTAAAATATTGTAATGTTAAAATATCACGGTATTTAACATTGATGTCAAAAATATTGAAATTAGGTGTTGTGTAAAATTTTGCTGTTAAAATATCGATGTTAACTATCATTGTATAAAATGTCAATTTTCTATTTAAAAATAGTTTGTATTAATATTTTTTATCTATTGTTATAGCAATATAATATGAATATATATCAATTTTTGTGTAAATGTATATGTTGTAAATAATTTAAATTATAGAATTATTTTATTTTTGTGTTTATTAATATTGTTTAAGAGCAGGATGTTGGGTTTATAGGGGATAAGAGTGGGGAGTAATTTAAAAAAGAATTGGTAATAATTTCACATTTTTCAATTGAATTTATTTAATGTATATAGAATTTGTAGAAATATAGGAGTGGGATTTGGGGATTTCAGAGGATAAGGCTGAGAAGTTATTTTTTAATTTGAAAAATAATTTTTTTGCATTTTAATCTCTTTAAACTTTTTTTAAATTTGAATGAATTTAGGAGTGGAATGTTGGTATTATAGGATAAAATGGTGGGTAATAATGTAAAAATGTAGAAATAATTTGTGTTATAATTTAGGGCCTGATTACGATAGCGTGCAAACTTACATCCGCCCGCCACCCTATCGGAGATGGGCACTGCCCGACAGGCTGTCAGCGGTCCCGACATAGGTATTTTGATGCAACTGCCACCACAGCGGTCGCAATACCTATTTTTTGAATTGTGGCGGGTGCTGCTGGCTGCAGCACCCACCGCAAATCAAAAAGGGACAATTTACATATCTCTGCACTACGTAGCAGGCACCATGTGGTGCCTGCCACATTGTGCCTCTGTGCAGGGATCTGTAGGGTGCCCCCCAGTTCTCATGTCTGGGGACCAGGGGGCAAGGGGGGCCCACTACGGGCCCCTCAAAGTCCCTTTCCGCCAGCCTTTTCATGGTGGGTTAACCGCCATGAAAAGGCTGGTAGAAACGGACATTGCAATCCCTATGGCGGTGCATGGCAGGTACCGCCAACATGGTAGGGACTTCAAGCCCCTCCACTGCACTGGGGGGCTCAAGGAGCCCGTCGGATGCCATCACCTCACACGCCATTGTAATATGGCGAGTGGGAAACATGTCTCTAATGGCGGGGAGACCGCCACCGACACCCTGTCTGTGGCAGTCTCCCCGGCATCATAATCAGCCCCTTAATTTTAAATTTTTTTAAATGTGAAATTTTGAAATTAAGGAACTGATGTTGGGTAATAGTGGAAGGGGGTGGGAAGTATTTAAATATATTTCAATTTTTACATTTTTTTAGGGTAGTTATAAATTTAATTATTGTTATGATGGGGAGTAATATTAGATATTACATTTTGTTGTAAGTTTTTTTATCATTATTTTAAAAAGTGGGTGAAAGTTAAGTTGTGGGATTATAGGGCAAATGGTGAAGTATTATTATAATATTTTAAATTATTTAAAAATATATAAAAAACAAATTGATGTGGGATATATATTTAAAGTGGGCAAATGTGGGGTATATTTAAAAAAATAACTACGATTGTTTTGAAAGGAGATTTATATTATATTTGTTCAAAATAATTAAGGGGTCGATTACGATCCGCCCGCCATTTTCGTCCGTCCGCCACCAAATTCCCCCCGCCATATTACCATGGCAGAGGGGACCCCGGCGGACGGAAAGACCGTCCGCATGTTTTCCGCCCGGCCGATCAGTCGACCGGGCGGAAAAGGGATTAATATGGCGGCGGTGTCTGCAAGACACCGCCATCCACATTATGATGCCGGCGGTGATGAGCCTTTCCATGGCGGCATCGCCGCCATGGAAAGGCTCGCGGTCCCTGACATTGGGGGCCCGTTGCGGGCCCCCAGGTATTTTGGGGTGTGGGGGGTGCACATGGGCATTTGCATATACAACATGGCAGGCACCGCGCGGTGCCTGTCACGTTGTGCATTCAAATGCACAACTTGCATTTTTAACCTTGCGGTGGGTGCTGCTGGCAGAACCGCCCGCCGCAATGTTAAAAATGCAGGATGCCACCGCCACCGTGGCGGTGGCATCCTAATCACATGTGCGGGACCGCCGCACACATAGCGGGCAGTCCCATTTCACGGGGCGATGGCGGGCGGACTAAGTCCGCCCGCCATCATAATCTGCCCCTAAGTAGTGATATATATTGTTTTCATGGAAAATGTTGAGGTATATATAATTATAATTTTTTTAAAATATATTTTTCAAAAACGTTTGGAATTTTTTGGGGATTCTTTTGTCAGTTAATTTATGTTTTTAGTTGTAAATTATAATAATTTTTTTTTTTTTACAATTGCATTTTGTGAAAAAATTACAAAGTAGTTTTTGTATGAGGGTGTTATGTTTATAGGTAAGAATTGCTGGTATTATTAATTTTTCTGGATGGTTTGTAAATTTTTAATTCAAACAATATTTGTAATTATTAAAATAGGGAGATAATGTAAAATACATTTTAGTGCTCATTAGAATGTTGGTCGGAAAATCTCCAACCGCAGGTCGGAGGCTTTCCGACCGACATGCATGGTTTAGAGTCTGACCGCCTAATTACAATATAGGCAGGTGGAGTTTAAGCCGGCCGGTCAGACCCACTGGCTTCCGACGGCCGAACATAATCCCCTACGGACGGTGTTTCCGCCGTTGGGATTATGATGTCTGTTTCCGACAGGCTGTTAATGTTGGGCTTTCTGACATGAAAAGTATGTCGGAAAGCAACTTTGGGGGCTAGGGGCCCCCATGCCTCTGCAGCCTCCAGTTGGGGGCCGGGAGGGCACCTATGGTGCCCGCCTGTAAATCCCTGCACCATGTGTCAGGCACCATGAGGGATTTACACAAACTCACATTTCTCTGTGGGAGCTTTTGCTACGAGCAGAAACCGCCTGCAGCACAAGCTCCCATAGAGGAATGGGAGTTTGCGACTGCACCATGTGCGGTCGCATCATAATACGGTGTGCAGAACCACAGACCTGTGGTCGGTTGGTTCCCACACCGTAACAGTGTCGGGCAGACTCAAGTCCGCCCGACATCGTAATAGGGCCCTTTGTTGTTTTTTGTTGATATTTAATCATTTTTAATATTATTTTTTAATTTGTTAAAATTATTGTATTATGCATTTTACATACATACGATATTTTTGGGGTTATTTTTGTTTTATTGTTTTGTATTAAATAATATTTTGTTTGATTTTATAATTGAATAATTTTGTATGAAATTTTTAATTATATGTGCTGTATGAACTATTTCATAAAATGTTAGGTTGGATTATTTATATGTAATTTATAAATAATGCCTAGGTGATCATTATGAATTCTGTTTTAATAGTTAATTGTTAGAAATTGTAGTTTAATTATTTGTTTAATTTATAATAATGTTTTAGTTCTTGTTTATAAGGTGTGTAATAAATGTATATAATTGAGGGCCTGTGCGGCGGTATGAAAACACCTGCAGCACAAGCTCCCATTGTACAATGGAAGTTTTTGGACATACACGCTGCAGGGATATGAAGGGGGGTACCATATGTGCCCCCCAGGCTCCCAACCGGAGGCTGCAGAGGCATGGGGGCCCTGCTAGGGTCTCCCCAACTGGTTTACACTCCGACCACCAACATTGTAGTTTGGCGGTCGGAATGTAAACCTTCCATGTTGGTTGGAAAGCCTCCGACCAGCGCTCAGAGGTTTTCTTACTGACATCGAAATAAGGCCCTTAGTAATAAATATACATGTTTTTGTTATAAATACATTTTTCAGTTAATTAGTTTTCATTGAAATAAAATTATTTACTTTTATAATATTTATGAAGTGGTATGTAGTGTTTTATTTAAGTAATCTATTTTATTTATAAAATTTAAAGTTCCTTGTTTAGGGGGTTATTTTGATGGCAGTGGGACCGCATTCAATGGCTCTTCAGATGCAGTCCGACCGCCATCTGATGCTGCCGACCGACCAACGCATTACAATGCATGCGGTTGGAGGCAGCAAGTGGAGGGACAGTCCGACGCGTTCTTCTCAGAGGGTCAGTAATCCCTACGATAGGGGCGGTGCCTTCTCAGGCACAGCCATATGGATTACAAGTCCCTTTCTGCCTGCCCTTTCATGGCTGTTCGCCCACCATGAAAAGGCAGGCAGAAAGTGACTTTGGATGCCCCTATCGGGCCCTCCTTCCCCACTGGCCCTCGGTTACGGGGCCATAGGTGCCCCCCTAAACATCCCTTCTCCATGTGGCAGGCACCACATGGTGCCTGACGCACAGTGCAGGGATGTTTTCAAAGTGTATATTTTCTATTGCAGCTTGTGCTGCAGCCTGCAGCACAAGCTACAATAGCAAAATATACACTTTGCAACCTATGTGAAGGCGGTCACATTGTAATTAGGGCAGGGGAGCCGCTGACTCCTTGTCGGGCAAACCCTGTTCCGCTACGGTGTCCGACCGGCATTGTAATGATGCCCTAAGTGTCTACTAGTTTATCTGAGTTCATTTATACTGAAGGGGGAAAAGTTATTTTTTTGTGTTTAATGTCCAGCACTTTTCTGGAATTAATTTATATTTGGATTAGGAATATAAAATGTTTTATGTTTACTGTTCACCACATTTTAAAAATATTTTATGGTTGGAGTGGGACTATTTATTTCTTTATGTTTACTGTCCAGCACCTACCCAGAATTCATTCATACTTGGAGTGGCAATAGTAATTTCTTTTTTTTGTGTCCAGCATCTTCGCTGATTTAGGTTATATTGGAGTGGGAATAGTAAATTTTGTATTTTTAGGGGCCGATTACGATGCGGCTCGTAAAGGCTCAGACCTACGGCTGGAGCCTTTACAGCTGCATCATAATCAGCTGCTCGGTTTCCTTTCTGACCGCCTCATTACAATGAAGGCGGTCGGAAAGGAAACTGACTGGTCCTACCGGTTGGCTTCCGATGGGCTCGGAGAGCCTGTCCGCCAGTCGGAAGACGTGTAGTAATCTCAAGGGCGGGCCTTTCTGCCCTTGAGAATACGATGACAGTTTTCAACATGGTTTCCATGCTGGCTGGAAGCATCTTTGGGGGCCCCCAGCAGGGCCCCCTTGGGTGCATGGCCTCCGGTTGGAGGCAAAGGGGGCACCACCCTGTTGTTTCCTGCACCTTGTGGCAGGCACCTTGAGGCTGCCACGGGGTGCAGGGATGAACCGCACCTCCCATTTTACTATGTGAGCATGCATGTCCAGCACTTTCCTTAAATTAAATGGAGTGAGAATAGTTCTTTTTTTATTTTACTATGCAGCACCCTTCATGATTTTAGTTATATTGGAGTGGGAATAGTAAATTATGTACGTTTAATGTCCAGCACTTTCTCTGAATCAATTTATGTGTAGAGTGGGATCAATTATTTTTAATGTTTAGTGTACAGCACCTTCCCTGATTAAAGATACATTGGAGTGTGAATAATACATTTTCCTGAATTCATTTATATTTGGAGTGGGAATAGTGTATTTTGTATGTTTAATATTTAATGCAAGTTTTAGAAGTAGTACATTTTTTAATAATGACTAAACATTTATTTCATATTATTATCACATTGTACATATTTTTTCATATTGTATACATTTATTTTTTATATTTGTTAACTTTTTATAGAAAATAGTTTATATTCTTAATGTACAGTACATACAAGGAGTGCATATTTGAAATAAACATTAGCATATATTTATAATTTTTGTAATATATATTGTAATAACATTTATTAAATATTTTTTTAGACTATTTGTTTTTTGGTTAAATTATTTATTTGTATACAGAAACATATTTTGTATTCTTCAGAGAAACATATATTTGTTAATATTTTATCGTACCATATTTTAACATGTTCATTTTTTACAGTTTAATATATTTTTAATATACATTACATAATTGTATATATCATATATTATTTAATATATATTTTACAAATATTTACATACATACTACTGTATATTTCTGTATGTATAATATTTATTTATATATTAAATATTATTAGAGATTTTTATATTAATATTTGACTTTTTATTCAATTTTTAAACCTAATAAAATAAAACATATTTTACTACAATATTTTGTATATATAATACTTTGGTACATTTTGTATGGTATGGATTATTTTAATAGCTTTTTTTTACACAGTTGCAGATATAGTTTTAATTTGTTATTAACAATATAAATGTTAATATATAGCAAAATAAATTCTATATTTTATATACTATATAATGTACAATTTTTGTAATACATTTTGTAATATTTTATATTTTTTGGTTCAATTTTATTAGTCCCATTTTTTTTTTGCTTTATTTTTATATTGAGTTCAATGGGGAAATCGGTTTTTTTTTCAATTAAAATATGTGGCCATTTTTTGTGGAACTAACTGTAGTTTGTATTCTATAGCTGTTGTTTTTTTGGTTGTTATTGAAGAAGCAAAGTCGTGGTTGGGAGCTGCATTTGATCGGTGAAGGTAAGTTTGTTTTAAGTTATTTCTAGGATAATTTAAGGGTGGGGGAGGTAGTTAGGTGTTATATATGGTTTCCATTGTGTTATTTTTTAAAGTTGTAGTGTAGCGTGTTTGTAGTAGTATATGGATTAGCGTTAGCTTGTTTTTTTACAATATATTGTGTTGTAGTTTACTAGTTACGTGTAGTGGCAGGTGTTGTGTGAAATGTAAAGTATTGGAATGTATAAGTTTGTGCAGGAGGGATGGTCACAAACTCCCAGCTTGTGCTGCTGCCGATTTCCGCCTATCGCACAAGCTCCCATTGAGATATGGGAGTTTTAGACCGCACCATGGGCCTGATTATGATGTCGGGCGGACCCTGTTCAGTCGCATTCCATTATTTTACAATGGGAGCATGTATACCGGCCGTAAACCAGCTGGAATGCATGCACCCATTGTAAAATGGGAGGTGCAGTTCATCCCTGCTGTGGGCCCCCAAAGTCAAGATCCGACAGCCTTTCTGTGTCGGAAAGGCCGGCACGGAAAGGCTGCCGAAACCCGACTTCGTAATCCCAAGGGCAGAAAGAGCCACCCTTGAGATTACTGGCCGCATTCCAACTGGCGGATGGGCTCTCCGAGACCGTCGGAAGCCAGTTGGAATGATCAGGCAGATTCCTTTCCGACCGCCTCTATTGTAATGAGGTGGGTGGAAAGGAATTGGAACGGTATATTACGATGCTGTCGGAAAGGCTCCGACCAACAGTCGGAGACTTTTCCGACAGCATCGTAATCGACCCCCTAGTGCAGTCACATGCAAATAATGCGGTTGGAACCGCCGACCTGAGGTCGGTCTGTCCCAATCCGCAGCGATGTCAGTCAGAGGCAACTCCGACCGACATCGTAATCAGGCCCTTAATGTTGACAATATTTTTGTAAACTATTTTTGTGTGTTCGATATTGGTGATATTGATGTTTTTATGCTATTTTTTTAGTCGATATTTGTCTTTTTTTATTCAATATAGGATGACGATATTTTTGTTGTCGATATTACTATGACGATATTTTTGTAGGTTGATATTAGTAGTGACAATAATATGTCAGTAAACCCTTTGAGTCTGGAGTGCCTGGGGACCACATTGGCACCATTGGCCCACTCCAGCTCGGGCTAGGTGGCTCGGGTGAAGTGGTGCTTTCCGGCACCTGGTTTTTGCGGTCTTGGAGCCTCACAGCTCAGTCTTTGGTACCTGCAGCTCCGCTGCTCCACGGGAGTTTCTGAGTTGTTGGAGAAGCGCTGGCAGTCCTCCCAGGCTTTAGAGGATCAGCAGCTTGCAGGGTTAGACAACTTTGGTGCAACTGTCGAGAATAGGTGAACAGGCCAGCATGGCTGGTGCCAATTCAGTGGCTTTTTCAGCAGATCTTGCTCTCGTGGCTCTTCGGTCCTTCTTTTGGTCTGCAGGATCTGATTTTCTGGTGCCAGACGCTTCCCTAAATACTGAATTAAGGGCCATTAGGGGAGTGTTGGGTTACCTACCCTTGGGGTCACTACACCCCCTATATGACCACTACATGTGGGAAGTGGGCATAACCCGGTACCAGAATTCCTAAGTTTGCCATCACCTAGATGGCTAACTTTGAAAACTCGCCTCCACTTCAGGTATCCCACCTTAGGGGTGGCACTAGCCTAAGGGTGGACACGCCTCTCTGACTTGCTAATTTTCCCACCTCTCCATGTCCCAAAGGGCTCTGGACAAAGTGGGTTGGCTTCCTCTCCTGCATGAGAAGCCAGATTTGTATACCAAAGACGGTGGGCTCTTCAAAATCCCCCCACTCCTGCTTTGGAATATTAATCTGCAGGTCATCCTGTGGGAGGGGGTGAAAACACCCTCTGCCCGAGCAGGGCTGGTTTCTGGCCTCCTGAGAGCAAAGGCCCTCATCCTTGGGGGTCAGAAACCAGTCTCTGGTGGCAGGCTGGTGAAAACCAGCCGGTCAGTCAGCACACCAGTGGCTGGTAGCAAATAGCTATCCTGCTCAGTCAACTAAGAGCACATAGAACTATTGGAGCTGAACGTTCCCACCTTAGGGGGCCGATTTCGATGTCGGACAGACCGGAGTCCGTCTGACATTGATAGTGAACTGGGACCGACGACCTCCTTTCAGCAGTCCCAAACCAGCAATTAGGGGGTGGAATCCTATTCTTTACAATGGGAGCATGCATTCCGACCGGAATAGATGCTCTCATAGTAAAGAGCTGAGGTGCAGTTCATCCCTGCACCCTGTGGCAGGACCTCAAGGTGCCTGCCACAGGGTGCATGGATCAACGAGGGCCACCATCCGGAGGCCTTGCACCCATGGGGGCCCTGCTGGGGGCCCCCAAAGTTGGATTCCCACAGCCTTTCTGTGTTGGAAAGCCCGGCACAGACAGGCTGTAGGAATCTGCCATCGTAATCCCTCGGGCGGAAAGAGCCGCACTTGGGATTACAGGCTCCTTTCCGAATGGCAGACGGGCTCTCCGTGCCCATCATAAGCCAATTGGAAATCTTGTTTGGATTAATTTCCGACCGACTCCATCAAAATAGGTCGGTCAGAAATTAATCCCAACAGGAGATTACGATGCAGTGAGAACGGCTCCGAGGGTCGGAGCCATTTCCGATGGCATCGTAATCAGCCCCTTAGTAGTAAAGCAGACGAGGGGTGAACAAGGTGTGTTCTTTGTCTGTTATCACCCCTTCTCTAAGCCCTAGCAGTTCAACCATTGGCCATCTCCATCAGCTGCAGTCCGGCTACTGTGGGCACCCCCTTTGGTGGCTGAGATCATGAGCCGCAAACAAGCTAATCTTATCTTTTGCTTACTTTCTATTGACCCACTACCTCCCTACTGGCTATAGTTGACAGACGTGCCACATTTGAGGCGGTATCGGTCTTCAAAATCACCATCATAAAATCTTTCACGCTCAATCTAACTATACCCAGGCAGGACCTCCCTGCTCTGCAAGCCTTCTCGCGGTTAGAATGGGCACCCAACACGATTAGGTATTTAGGTGGTAACCTAACCCTACGATGTCCTCTTGGACACAGGCCAAATGGCCGTAACTCAGAAGGCCCACACTAGCAGATCTCAGACGGTGGAAACCCTTCATTGTGTCTTGACTGGGTCGCATTAATGTCATAAACATTAATGTCATGCCATGGGCCATTTATCTTTTTCCAGTCCCTGAGTACTCAGATCCCCCAAGATTATATCACTGACTTACAGCGGGACCTTAGCTCCTTTATCTAGAATAGGAAGCAGCCAAGGATCTGTAACTCGTCCCTGATGCGGCCTAGAGAAAGTGGACCGACCTGCCCTAATATTCTTGAGCACTATTTGGCTGCCCACTTACATCTCTGAGTGGGTGGTCCGATAGAGTGCACAAAATGGGTTCCACATGGATTTGGCAGTGGCCACTGGGTTCTAGCATGGCTATGCAAGCATGCTTGACCACGCAGCACCTATAGGGGTTCGTGCATGCATGTGCGTGACTATATATATATATATATTAATATATATATATATATATATATATATATATGGGCAGCACCTATACACTCTGTCTAGCTACGCCCACTAGGACAGTACTCGACATATGGGACGGATTGAGAATCATGAAGGGGCTTACTATCTTCTCCCCCTCCACTCTAATTGCATGCAAACCTTGTCTTTGTGGGAGCCTCCAAAAAATCCTTTGAGCAATGTAAGGCTGATTACCATATCCCTGAAACAACCAGGCTTCAGTACCACCAGTTATATCATTGTGTGTTGCACCTCTCTAATTATTATAGGGCTACCAGATTGTATACTCCGTTAGAAAAAATGGTAAGAGCATTTGACAGTTCTAAGGGACTAATCGCCAATACATACCAGATCATTCAACACTCCACACCCCCCTCAAACCCACACATTTCAAACTTTCTGGCAGACTTCCACTACAGAGGGCATTTCGTCTAAGCAATGGGAAACCCTTTGGTGAGACGCTCCGAAAACTTACCGCAGCTTATCCCACAGGTAAATGGCTTATAAGATCATGGTTCAATGGTATTCTACACCAGCTTACTTGTCCAGCATATACCCCTCCACATCTTCCCTCTGCCATCAGTGTGTACTAGTAGTGGGATATACTTAACACATATTAAAAAGCGATCCTGGAACAAGGTCACCATAGGGAAACCACTCCCTGCCTCTTAACTCACAGTTATACTAGGTGTGCAACACCTTGCCTTGGAAGCAATGACCCATGCTGACTGGAAGCTTATCAGCCACATACTGAATGCTGCACAGCTTATAATAATGTAGAGGAAAAAGACAACTGGCCCCCAATTGCTTTATGTTTCACTCGCACGTGGGATGTGATGATGATGCAACAACTTTCCCACAACTTACCTCGCACAAAAACTAAATTTCATTAGGTTTGGCACCGTCTGATCGGCTATTTACCTGCTTGGGGTTCACCTGCTTCAACCCAGCAAAGCTCGGAGCATTTCAGCTTTTTAATAACTTTTCATCCATGCTTAGCTTCAATAGCAAGCCCATGTCCGCCATAAGCGTCACCCCTACATGCACTATTGCACAACTTTGCTCATACTGTGGAACTATAGGTTGACAACATTGACCTGCGAACCTAAGATGCTCCCCTCCACTGAAAGGGAACCAGAGACACTGGTAGCTGGTTCTTGCGGCAGCCGGCGATTAGGACTTGTTGGAATGTGTTTGTTAGAACCTGCTCTGCAGACAACAGCTGACACTTGACAGTTTTCATCCTGGCTTCTGTGTCTCACAGAGCCTCCACCTGTTGCCCATTAATGGTGGCCCACTGCCTATATCTGGAAACATTTGAAGGCATGTGGGCTTTTGGCGCTAAATCTCTATCACCCAGGGAGACTAGGGTCACCACTGCCTGTCCCCCAAAAGTAACTGGGACTACCTACTTCCCGAGCACTACATTCGACAACCCAGGTGTCTGCTCACAGGTAGAGGGGTGTGCCCTTATGGGACATTTGCGTTTGCCCTTGTTGTGCCCACATTTGCAGCGCTCTGTACAATGGAGTGCAACCATCCCTGTCTTATGGTTAAGGAACCCATTTTTAGGATCAGACTGGGACTGATCACCACTACTCCCATGGGAGTTATTTTTGGTGCCTTTTGAGTAATCATAGCTTTTAGGTGTTTCTCCTCCCTCTTTCTTTTGTCGGAAAGCCTGAGCACCTATGTGGCTGTCACCCCCATATACTTTCTTGGACACTCTGGTGGTAGCTCAGAGGCCCGCCTCCTCAGCAAGCTTTCTGAGGTCAGTCAACTTAC
The DNA here is from genome assembly GCA_963921515.1 of Calotriton arnoldi. Classification (NCBI taxonomy): domain Eukaryota; kingdom Metazoa; phylum Chordata; class Amphibia; order Caudata; family Salamandridae; genus Calotriton; species Calotriton arnoldi. The sequence goes on along the minus strand of CAWUFW010016381.1, from coordinate 148,133 downwards.
TGTCAACTAGGTGCTGGCGTAACAATGGAAAAGTGTTGGAAACTGGATTTTTGATGCAGTAGCCGTCCCCCCACCCCCTTTGCCTGGTATTTGATGCAACTTTGACTGAAGTGTACAGGGTTCCTGCTAACCAGGTTCCCAGTATCAGTGTTCTTTCCCTAAAAATGTACAATTGCTTCCCCCAATTGGCAAAACCTTTAGAACCCTCTGTAAGTCCCTAGTAAGTGGTACTCCTGGTACCTAGGGCCTGAGGTACTAAAGAGGGTCCCTAAGGGCTGCAGCACGCATTGTGCCATCCTAAGGGACACCTAACCTAGCATATGCAAGTCTGCCATTGCAGGCTGCGTGTCTTGGTGCAGACAAAAGTGAAAGTAGGGTTGTGCATTAATACTCAGGTTTTAGTTACTGGGCATTGAAATATATTTAAATATACTTTTATCATTACACTTAAATAACATTTTAAAAGTACTGTTACACCCACCTTTAGGGACAGGATGCAAGGGATATAGGTGTAATGGGTGGGGTAATGTATTAATGCCCAGGTATTAATTGTAATACCTGTGTATAAATTAATTGGCTTTAAAATGTATTTTATTATAAAATTATCATTAAACAAACATTTTTTAAAGTACTGCTACATTCACCTTTAGGGCCTGATTACGATGTCGGTCGGAAAGGCTCAGAATGGCATGTGGAAACTCAGTTGGTCGAAGCTGAATCGTGCAGCTCTACAGACCGCGTTTCCAATGGACGTATTACGATATCGGATTCGGACAGCCTTTCCGACTCAGACCGTCCGACACGAAAAGGCTGTCGGAAACTGACTTTGGGGGGCCCTTAGCAGGCCCCGCTTCATCCTGAGGCCTCTGGTTGGGGGCCATGGTGGTACCCAAGGGACCCCTCTGTAGAACCATGCACAGTGTGACAGGCACCATGAGGTGCCCTCCACACCGTGCAAGGTTTTCCGCAACTACCCATTTTTTCAATAGGAGCCTGTGTTGTCGGTCGGAACACAGGCTCCATTGAAGTTAATGGGAGACTTTCCGAACGGTGTTCGGAAGCATCATAATTGGTCGGTCGGAACCTCTGACCGCGAGTCTGTTGGAACCGAATCTGACAAGGAGTCGGGAGGTTTAGTTTCCAACCAACATCGTAATCAGGCCCTTAATTGTGATACCTGTGTATTAATTACTAAGGGGCCGATTCCGATCTCGGCCGGTAGGGCACCGAATCGGATTTGGCTTAACCGGATCCGATTCGGAGCCCTCTTTCCCGACCGATTCGTACGTGCGTCCGGCCGAGCGAGTACAATGCGAGCGCACGCGAAATCGCCGACCGACTTGTTCGCGGGTCCGAAGCACTCCGACCGACTCGCACGGACACGACGCGCACCTCGCGATGGAGACGTTCCCCGGCCGGGCAAGTACGATGCGCGCCGCGAGCAGTCCGACCGACTCACACCATCCGGCTCGAAAGAGCAGTCGGAGCCGCACTTTGGGCGTCTGTGTCGCACCCCCCTTTACGCGTAGCCGCGCGCGTCGCACACAGGCGGGACCAATGAGTCCCCCCTACCTGTGCTTGTACGCCGCGAGTCGCTTCGAGGCGTACCCGCTGTAGGGGGCACCCTTGTACGCCTCGCACCCATTGGGTCAATGGGAGCCCGCGCACGCGTTGTACGTCCGGCTCCCATTGACTCAATGGGAGTCCGACCGACTCGAGTCCGATTGCATGCGTGCGCATCGTACTCGCTCGGTCGGACTGCCAGAGTCCGATTCGGTCGGAAATCTCTCCGGGTCCGGCTCGGTCAGAGAGACTTCCGGCCTGAATCGGAATCGGCCCCAAAGTGTTTTTATATATTTAATTTTATAATTTAACTTACTTTTTTTTTTTTAAGTACTGCAACACATTTTTAGGGACGGATGCAAGGGACATAGGGGTAATGGGTGGGGAAGTGAATCAATATCCATGTTTTAATTTAAATACCTGGGTATTAATTACTGGGAGTTAAATATATTATAATGTTATTTTATATATTTAAACCTAATTTTCTTTTACGTCTTGCAAAACTCACGCTTAGGGAGAGGATTCAAGGGAACTAGGAAATATGAGTGGTGTACTTTATTAATACCAGGGTATTCATTGTATTCCCTGTGCATTAAAATGCTTTGAACTGTATTTTAAATTTAAATATTTTTTTTTACACTCACCATTTGGGACAGAATCCAAGGAAAATATGTGGTAATGCTTGGAGCGGTGTATTAATACCAAGGTATCCATTTTAAAACCAGAGAATAAATATTACTAGGGGGCTCATTACGATGTTGGGCAGAAAGCCTCTGCCAGACACAGACTTGGAATCGGGACCAACCGACTTCCGGTCGCCGGTTCCGACCGCCGGATTACGATGCGACCGAACACTCTTCGGTCGGAGTCCCATTGTTTCCTAAGGGAGCTCGTGTTCCGCCCGACAACCGGCCATAACACAGGTTTCAATGGGGAAATGTGGTGTTTGCGGAAAACCCTGCACCCTGTCGCAGGTACCCCATGGTGCCTACCACAGAGTGCAGGGTTTTACAGGGGGGTCCCTTAGGTACCCCCTCGGTTGCAACCACTGCAGTGGGCTGGTCTGATGTAGTGGACTGGGTCCCCACTGCAGTGCCCGAGTCATACGGGGTGGTTGTGGAATCCACTGCAGTGCATGACTCCAAGGGAGTGGAAGGGTGGGCAGATGAGGTGGGCAGGACAGAGGGAGGGGACCCGGTCTCCACACCAGTGGCACTAACAGGCAGAGCGTCTGTGTTGGGGTGGAAGAGCAAGTGGCAGGGGGGGAGGGCCTAAGCAGTCTGGGGATGCGGTATCGGTGTGTGGGGAACCTGGGGCAGGGTGTGGCGGGGGAACCTGTGGAGTGGTGGCCTGGGGGATGGAGGAGAGAGACTGGGTGGTGGAGCTGCGTGGTGGTGGTGTCTTGCTCTTCCTGGTCCGGGGGGACTTCCGAATGGGGTCCTGTGTCTGCTTGCGCCTCGGGAGGGTGTCCGGGGGCGAGGGGCACGCCCTCTGTGTGGGTGGACTTCCTCTTCCCCGGTATGCTGGATCAGCAGGATCGGAGGGGAAGAGGCCGAGGTCACAGAGGAAGATCTGCTGTGTAGGTGGGGTAGCAGGTGAGGCAAGGGAAGGGGTCTTGGAGGGAGAGGATTTGGAGGACTGCGGAGTGACTGTGGATGCCTGTGTGTGTGTCTGTTCCCCATCCCCTGTGTGTGTGGTATCAGTCCCCTGAGGATGCTTGTGTGCACGTCTTGCCTTTCTCTTGGGTGTGTCTGTGCTGCTCGTGTCTGTGTGTTTGGGTGATTGTGCAGGTGTGCATGTGCTTTGGACAGGTAGGGTGGCAGGAAGTGTGGATGGGGCAGAGGTGGGAGGGGTGAGGGACTGTTGGAGGAGGGACACGGCTGCCTTCAGGGAGGAGTCCATGGACTTATTGCTCCTCTGTAGGGCAGACATACCCGTCGAGATGCCCTCCATGAACGACACCAGCTGTGTTAACAGAGTGGTGTGTGCATGGAGGACACTAAGCATTGCTGTCTGCCCTACATGGAGCTGCCGAAGGAGGTACACAGACTCCTCACTCAGGGCAGCAGGGGACACAGGGGCAGGGGGGCAGTGCCTGGCACGAAGGAGACACGCTCCCGAGCACGGGAGCCTCCACGGACCTCAGGAATGGGAGCCAATGGGAGGGCGGTGGTGGTGGTGGTGGTGGCGGGCCAGACAGACTAGCTGACCTTTGGTGGCTGCTGAGACCCGCCTCCACAAGGGAGTCATCCTCCGAGCTGCTGTGGTCCTCAGCTGAGGTGGATGGTGCTGAGGACTCCTCGGTGTGGCTCCCCTCGCCCTCTGTGCCACTGGGTCCCTCTGACCACTCGTCGGATGCTGACCCAGTCTGGCTCCGCTGCTCCTCCTGGTCCGTGGAGCTGTCCCCTCCTGTGGCCGTGGATGTATCTGCAAACAATTAGGGAAACAGACAAACATCAGTCACCTGCACTGACGGCACACACCACAGTAAGTACAGCACATCACAGAGCAAGCCCTGGCATCCTTAGTTGTACATTGCCTAAAGTCCTCACACAGATTCGGGGAAGCCAATTGTCAGTCTGATGGTCAACCATGGGACTCACACCCCTCCTGCCCTTGCACCCATCTGTCTGGTGCCTGTATGATGGTAAGACCCCAGTGTGGACACATGCACCACCTACACAGTTGTTGGACATTGCAGGGAACACGGTGAAGTATGTGAACATTCACACATCACATCTCTTGCCACTGAGTCAGTGCAGGTGTCCGGATAAAGGGATGTCCAGAGTCTAAATAGAAATGCATGTGATGCATACCAGCACCAGACACCATGATGCACCCATGTCCGGATAGTCAATGCCACAATGGGGTGCATGTTGCACATGTCACTCCCTGCAGGATCAGTCTTAGGAAGTTTAATGCCATGACACAGGCATGCGTGCAAAGTCATACATCACTGTCTCCAGTCACATGGCCATAGCAGCCAGACAACAACAGTCTGCACTGTGTCACAATCCTAGGACATGGGGAATGCAAGTTATGTAACTGACAAGTGCACATGTCCATCCCCCAAAAACCACATCATCTGAACTACTATTTGTCCACGTCATACCAATTGGACATATGGGGGACATGAAACACAACTCTCTGAACATGAGCACCTCACAGTGTGCTGTGAATGAAAAACAGCTGCCTGAAAGTCACAGTCACATACACCTGTGTGCACAGTCAAGTGATCAGACACCTATAAGTCACAGAAGTATCGTCTATCATGGTCACATCTCCGATGGCATGCTGAGCCCTAACCGATAAACATACCAGTAGTCCTGACAACGAAGACACAGCACAATGAGACAGAGGCAGACACCTGAGGGTACATTTCACTGATCACAACATGCCAGATGATACACGGGAGTGGGAGTACAGAGTGTATTGTATGCCCTGGAGTAGGCATGACTGTCCAGCTCCACCTGTAAGAGGGATGAGTCATGGACAGTAGGCAGGTGGCTAAGCATGTGTGACAAACATTGTTCCCACCCGCAGCATGGGTGTGTGCCAAATTCCCCAGGGACATGTGGTGATTCAGATCAGCAAGTGGATCACATATCAAAGTTACACCCAGATTACATGTCAGAACTTAGGCATTGTGTAAGCAATTGACCCACCCATGAATCGCACAACATAGTCACGGTAACAAATGCTGTCCCCCACCTTGAGCGAAGCTAAATGCAATGACACAGTCCCCAAGTGACACAATTTCCTGACTGTAAGGGCCACACATATGCGTATCAGAGGAGAAGTGGGCATGTCACAAATGAGGGACATGGGTCCTGGACCACATGACTGATGTACTGTGGAAGTTTAACCAGGCCAGAGGAGGGCACATAGCATGTCAGACAAAGTGCACAGTGCAGTCATGGACTCACCCCCTCCTTGCTGCTGTCTGCCCTTCAGCTGCCCATCCAGGTCAGGGAAGACCACCGCCAGGATCCTGAGCATGTGGGGGGTCAATGTCCGGTGTCCGCCCCTCCTGCGAGGAGGCGACAGCTTCAGCTGGACCCTTGCGATTCTCCGGGTCCAGCCCCGAAGGTCCTGCCACCTCTTCTGGTAGTTGCGGATCCTGCGCCTGTAGACCCCCACGGATCTTACTGCCCGGGCGATGGTCAGCCATATTTCCTGCTTCTGGTGGGCATCAATCTGTGAGGATGACAAAGTGAAAAAGCCATTACTACACATGCAACATATACGTGCATCACACAGTTGGAGATACATGTCTCAATCACAGGGGCATATGATGTACATAGGCAGTGCAACAATGGCTATGAACAGTTTGCCAGCAGTCACTACATGGTATCATTGCATGGGAAGTAAACCTTGTTGGAAAGCACTGTTACTGCACTGTACCTGTTCAGTGCATGTAACTACACACTTTGGGGTGTGACAACTACTCAGTGAGCATGCTAGCCAGTGGTGTGCACACTGTAAGTCCTGCTAGTCAGACAACATGCACAATTAGTAAGGCAGTGGACAGCACACTCACCTGCTCCCCTGGTTTCCCATACAGCTTGCTGTACTGTGGAAGGAGGTTGTCCAGCAGGGCCTGGTTCTCCTCAAGGCTGAAGGCTGGGGCTCTATCCACAGTACGTGCCATTGCAGTAGCCAGAGGATGCATATACAGCAGGAGTGTTGGTGGCAGATGTCGTCCTGGAGCATGTAGTGCAGGCAAGTGAGCTCTCAGGGAACAGGCAGCATTATATGTGTGCTGCAGAGGCAGATACTGTCCCATGTGTCCAAAGTGATAGGTCCAAGTCGTTTGCATCTTCTGAATCTGACCAATCCATGGAATAGCAGCACTAATACACGCCCACAGCATCCTTCAAATCTTCAACTTCATGACACCCATGATTTTGCAACATTGTTGTGGCTGGCCAACTGAATTCACTGCATCAGACTCGTTGGAGCTTCAAAAACGCATCCGTTGCCATGCCAGGCCCCAGCCAATGCGTGCGCACCGATCTGTCCATTGCTGTACAACGCGTACCCGCTCACAACAGATGCAATGGTCCGGCCTGGCACACCGATCGGTCCATTGCTGTACAACGCGTACCCGCACACAACAGATGCAATGGTCCGGCCGGGCACACCGATCGGTCCATTGCTGTACAACGCGTACCCGCTCACAACAGATGCAATGGTCCGGCCGGGCACACCGTTCGGTCCATTGCTGTACAACGCGTATTTCGGGATACAACGCGTACCCGCTCACAACAGATGCAATGGTCCGGCCGGGCACACTGATCGGTCCATTGCTGTACAACGCGTACCCGCTCACAACAGATGCAATGGTCCGGCCGGGCTCACCGATCGGTCCATTGCTGTACAACGCGTATTTCGGGATACAACGCGTACCCGCTCACAACTGATGCAATGGTCCGGCCGGGCACACCGATCGGTCCATTGCTGTACAACGCGTATTTCGGGATATAACGCGTACCCGCTTACAATGAAGGCGGTCGGAGAGGAAACTGACTGGTCCTACCGATTGGCTTCCGATGGGCTCGGAGAACCTGTCCGCCAGTCGGAAGACGTGTAGTAATCTCAAGGGCGGGCCTTTCTGCCCTTGAGAATACGATGACAGTTTTCAACATGGTTTCCATGCTGGCTTGTCCGACATGGAAACCATGTCGGGAAGCATCTTTGGGGGCCCCCAGCAGGGCTCCCTTGGGTGCATGGCCTCCGGTTGGAGGCAAAGGGGGCACCACCCTGTTGTTTCCTGCACCTTGTGGCAGGCACCTTGAGGCTGCCACGGGGTGCAGGGATGAACCACACCTCCCATTTTACTATGTGAGCATGAATGTCCAGCACTTTCCTTAAATTAAATGGAGTGAGAATAGTTCTTTTTTTATTTTACTATGCAGCACCCTTCATGATTTTAGTTATATTGGAGTGGGAATAGTAAATTATGTACGTTTAATGTCCAGCACTTTCTCTGAATTAATTTATGTGTAGAGTGGGATCAATTATTTTTAATGTTTAGTGTACAGCACCTTCCCTGATTAAAGATACATTGGAGTGGGAATAATACATTTATTATGTTTAGTCTTAAACACTTTCCCTGAATTCATTTATATTTGGAGTGGGAATAGTGTATTTTGTATGTTTAATATTTAATGCAAGTTTTAGAAGTAGTACATTTTTTAATAATGACTAAACATTTATTTCATATTATTATCACATTGTACATATTTTTTCATTTATTGTATACATTTATTTTTTATATTTGTTAACTTTTTTTATAGAAAATAGTTTATATTCTTAATGTACAGTACATACATGGAGTGCATATTTGAAATAAACATTAGCATATATTTATAATTTTTGTAACATATATTGTAATAACATTTATTAAATATTTTTTTAGACTATTTGTTTTTTGGTTAAATTATTTATTTGTATACAGAAACATATTTTGTATTCTTCAGAGAAACATATATTTGTTAATATTTTATCGTACCATATTTTAAGATGTTCATTTTTTACAGTTTAATATATTTTTAATATACATTACATAATTGTATATATCATATATTATTTAATATATTTTACAAATATTTACATACATACTACTGTATATTTCTGTATGTATAATATTTATTTATATATTAAATATTATTAGAGATTTTTATATTAATATTTGACTTTTTATTCAATTTTTAAACCTAATAAAAATAAAACATATTTTACTACAATATTTTGTATATATAATACTTTGGTACATTTTGTATGGTATGGATTATTTTAATAGCTTTTTTTACACAGTTGCAGATATAGTTTTAATTTGTTATTAACAATATAAATGTTAATATATAGCAAAATAAATTCTATATTTTATATACTATATAATGTACAATTTTTGTAATACATTTTGTAATATTTTATATTTTTGGTTCAATTTTATTAGTCCCATTTTTTTTTTGCTTTATTTTTATATTGAGTTCAATGGAGAAATCGTTTTTTTTTCAATTAAAATATGTGGCCATTTTTTGTGGCACTAACTGTAGTTTGTATTCTATAGCTGTTGTTTTTTTGGTTGTTATTGAAGAAGCAAAGTCGTGGTTGGGAGCTGCATTTGATCGGTGAAGGTAAGTTTGTTTTAAGTTATTTCTAGGATAATTTAAGGGTGGGGGAGGTAGTTAGGTGTTATATATGGTTTCCATTGTGTTATTTTTTTAAGTTGTAGTGTAGCGTGTTTGTAGTAGTATATGGATTAGCGTTAGCTTGTTTTTTTTACAATATATTGTGTTGTAGTTTACTAGTTACGTGTAGTGGCAGGTGTTGTGTGAAATGTAAAGTATTGGAATGTATGTGTTTGTGCAGGAGGGATGGTCACAAACTCCCAGCTTGTGCTGCTGCCGGTTTCCGCCTATCGCACAAGCTCCCATTGAGATATGGGAGTTTTAGACCGCACCATGGGCCTGATTACGATGTCGGGCGGACCCTGTTCAGTCGCATTCCATTATTTTACAATGGGAGCATGTATACCGGCCGTAAACCAGCTGGAATGCATGCTCCCATTGTAAAATGGGAGGTGCAGTTCATCCCTGCTGTGGGCCCCCAAAGTCAAGATCCGACAGCCTTTCTGTGTCGGAAAGGCCGGCACGGAAAGGCTGCCGAAACCCGACTTCGTAATCCCAAGGGCAGAAAGAGCCACCCTTGAGATTACTGGCCGCATTCCAACTGGCGGATGGGCTCTCCGAGACCGTCGGAAGCCAGTTGGAATGATCAGTCGGATTCCTTTCCGACCGCCTCTATTGTAATGAGGTGGGCGGAAAGGAATTCGAACGGTATATTACGATGCTGTCGGAAAGGCTCCGACCAACAGTCGGAGGCTTTTCCGACAGCATCGTAATCGACCCCCTAGTGCAGTCACATCCAAATAATGCAGTTGGAACCGCCGACCTGAGGTCGGTCTGTCCCAATCCGCAGCGATGTCAGTCGGAGGCAACTCCGACCGACATCGTAATCAGGCCCTTAATGTTGACAATATTTTTGTGAACTATATTTGTGTGTTCGATATTGGTGATATTGATGTTTTTATGCTATTTTTTTAGTCAATATTTGTCTTTTTTTATTCAATATAGGATGACGATATTTTTGTTGTCGATATTACTATGACAATATTTTTGTAGGTTGATATTAGTAGTGACAATAATATGTCAGTAAACCCTTTCAGTCTGGAGTGCCTGGGGACCACATTGGCACCATTGGCCACTCCAGCTCGGGCTAGGTGGCTCGGGTGAAGTGGTGCTTTCCGGCACCTGGTTTTTGCGGTCTTGGAGCCTCACAGCTCAGTCTTTGGTACCTGCAGCTCCGCTGCTCCATGGGAGTTTCTGAGTTGTTGGAGAAGCGCTGGCAGTCCTCCCAGGCTTTAGAGGATCAGCAGCTTGCAGGGTTAGACAACTGTGGTGCAACTGTCGAGAATAGGTGAACAGGCCAGCATGGCTGGTGCCAATTCAGTGGCTTTTTCAGCAGATCTTGCTCTCGTGGCTCTTCGGTCCTTCTTTTGGTCTGCAGGATCTGATTTTCTGGTGCCAGACTCTTCCCTAAATACTGAATTAAGGGCCGTTAGGGGAGTGTTGGGTTACCTACCCTTGGGGTCACTACACCCCCTATATGACCACTACATGTGGGAAGTGGGCATAACCCGGTACCAGAATTCCTAACTTTGCCATCACCTAGATGGCTAACTTTGAAAACTCGCCTCCACTTCAGGTATCCCACCTTAGGGGTGGCACTAGCCTGAGGGTGGACACGCCTCTCTGACTTGCTAATTTTCCCACCTCTCCATGTCCCAAAGGGCTCTGGACAAAGTGGGTTGGCTTCCTCTCCTGCATGAGAAGCCAGATTTGTATACCAAAGACGGTGGGCTCTTCAAAGTCCCCCCACCCCTGCTTTGGAATATTAATCTGCAGGTCATCCTGTCGAAGGGGGTGAAAACACCCTCTGCCCGAGCAGGGCTGGTTTCTGGCCTCCTGAGAGCAAAGGCCCTCATCCTTGGGGGTCAGAAACCAGTCTCTGGTGGTAGGCTGGTGAAAACCAGCCAGTCAGTCAGCACACCAGTGGCTGGTAGCAAATAGCTATCCTGCTCAGTCAACTAAGAGCACATAGAACTATTGGAGCTGAATGTTCCCACCTTAGGGGGCCGATTTCGATGTCGGACAGACCGGAGTCCGTCTGACATCGATTGTGAACTGGGACCGACGACCTCCTGTCAGCAGTCCCAAACCAGCAATTAGGGGGTGGAATCCTATTCTTTACAATGGGAGCATGCATTCCGACCGGAATAGATGCTCTCATAGTAAAGAGCTGAGGTGCAGTTCATCCCTGCACCCCGTGGCAGGGACCTCAAGGTGCCTGCCACAGGGTGCATGGATCAACGGGGGCCACCATCCGGAGGCCTTGCACCCATGGGGGCCCTGCTGGGGGCCCCCAAAGTTGGATTCCCACAGCCTTTCTGTGTCGGAAAGCCCGGCATAGACAGGCTGTAGGAATCTGCCATCGTAATCCCTCGGGCGGAAAGAGCCGCACTTGGGATTACAGGCCCCTTTCCGAATGGCAGATGGGCTCTCCTTGCCCATCATAAGCCAATTGGAAATCTTGTTTGGATTAATTTCCGACCGACTCCATCAAAATAGGTCGGTCAGAAATTAATCCCAACAGGAGATTACGATGCAGTAAGAATGGCTCCGAGGGTCGGAGCCGTTTCCGATGGCATCGTAATCGGCCCCTTAGTAGTAAAGCAGACGAGGGGTGAACAAGGTGTGTTCTTTGTCTGTTATCACCCCTTCCCTAAGCCCTAGCAGTTCAACCATTGGCCATCTCCATCAGCTGCAATCCGGCTACTGTGGGCACCCCCTTTGGTGGCTGAGACCATGAGCCACAAACAAGCTAATCTTATCTTTTGCTTACTTTCTATTGACCCACTACCTCCCTACTGGCTATAGTTGACAGACGTGCCGCATTTGAGGCGGTATCGGTCTTCAAAATCACCATCATAAAATCTTTCACGCTCAATCTAACTATACCCAGGCAGGACCTCCCTGCTTTGCAAGCCTTCTCGCGGTTAGAATGGGCACCCAACACGATTAGGTATTTGGGTGGTAACCTAACCCTACGATGTCCTCTTGGACACAGGCCAAATGGCCGTAACTCAGAAGGCCCACACTAGCAGATCTCAGATGGTGGAAACCCCTCATTGTGTCTTGACTGGGTCGCATTAATGTCATAAACATTAATGTCATGCCATGGGCCATTTATCTTTTTCCAGTCCCTGCCTACTCAGATCCCCCAAGATTATATCACTGACTTACAGCGGGACCTTAGCTCCTTTATCTAGAATGGGAAGCAGCCAAGGATCTGTAACTCTTCCCTGATGCGGCCTAGAGAAAGTGGACTGGCCTGCCCTAATATTCTTGAGCACTATTGGGCTGCCCACTTACATCTCTGAGTGGGTGGTCCGATAGAGTGCACAAAATGGGTTCCACATGGATTTGGCAGTGGCCACTGGGTTCTAGCATGGCTATGCAAGCATGCTTGACCACGCAGCACCTATAGGGGTTCGTGCATGCGGGTGCGTGACTATATATATATATATATATATATATATATATATATATATATATATATATATAATATATATATATATATATATATATACAAAGAACTCCGTCCAACAGCATCCAAATTGTCAGGAAAACGGACACGGACCCAAAATAGCTTCGTGCAAAAAGGTTATTTATTCTGTTCCATATCGGCACCACGCACCGCCATGACGCGTTTCGACCCAAGAAGGGCCTTGATCAAATGACGCTGTCAGGGAAAGCCACCAAATTTAAAGTGCAAAACATGAGCATCACGTGACCATAGGGCCAATATACATAGAAAACATATATTGACCCAGCATTGCATGTGCATATTACAGATCTAATTGATCATATATCTGGTGGCTTGGGATTAATATACAATTTAGGTAGACGTGCAAAACCTGCAATAGTGCATAAGAACTCATGTGCAAAGTACGCAACATTTAACAATACCTCCCCTAGTGGGGCAAAGGGCACGACTAGATCGGATTACCTGTATAAAGTGCAAAGTGCATATATAAAAAAATATAATCCTAAAATCCAGACAGCAAAGGCCTATGCCCAGCATATTACCTCTGAAGCAATGTGCAAAATACAAGCAATAGTGCAAAATGATACGGCTTAATGCAGGTGTGCATAAATCTTATCGCAAGAAATTTAATGGAAAGTTCCATCCTTAGCAGGTCTAAATATTAAATAGTAAAATGAATCACACCAAAACCCACCAATTACAAATATATAAAAAATGATTCAAATATCTGAAAATATGCAATGCTCATTCAAGTATGTGAAGTACAAAAACTTATGCTGTTTTATACCCATGATGGGCCATAGAGCTCATATTGTCCCTTATTATCAAGGCAATCCCTCATGAGTACATACCCCCTATACATTATGCATTTGAAAAGAATTAAAAATCATCTAATCTGATTAAAATCTACATTCATTTTACAAATACAACTAATCTATAGAACCACTCTAAAATATATAATAAATACTTATTGCATCATAAATATCTAAAATAGTATCCTGGACCTCAGCTCCCTGATGACTTGGTGCTGAAGGGCCCTATTAGAATTGTGTGGCAATTTAGGGAATCCGTTCCAAATCTAAAATAGCCTGTAGGGATAGGGCATCACATCTTATGTTTCCTGAGTCAACTACAAAGGAGACCCCCACTGGGCCACTATATCTAATCTGCCCTGTATAGTCACGTTTAAACATAATTATCAAACAAGAGGAGTGAAGTGAAAAGAAAAAATCGTAAAATATTATAAAGCTAGTACTAGTGTCTCCCGTATGCTAAAGATCACTGTATTCGGGGATCAGATCAATATCTAAAACATAGTACTAATAGCTGTCACTAAGCTAAATACACAATAGGGGGGAAAAAAGACAGTCAAAGACAAGTAAAGAAATCCTCACTTGAGTTTAGCCCATTTGGGGTCTTCGTATCAAGCTCGAGAATATACCTCGTCTCAAGCTTTCTTAACAAGGCTTCACGGTCACCCCCCCGACGAAGAGGAGGCACCATGTCCACCACGAAGAAACTCAAGTGGTCTAGGCAACTATCATGAGTTTCTTTAAAGTGCCTAGCAACTGGATATGTTGCATCATTGTTACTGATCACTCTCATGTGCTGGAGTATACGCTTGTGGACCTGCAACCTGGTACTCCCAACATATTGCAGGCCACACGTACACTCCAGCACATACACAGCAAACTCAGTCTTGCATGTCAATTTCTTAGAGATAACCACAGGGACATCACTGAATGGGATTTTGTATGTTGTTCGATTTTTCCCCAATTTGCATGCTTTGCATGAAGCACATTTGATAAAGCCTTTGGTGGTTTGCAGCCAGGAACTGTTGGAGATTATTTCTGGACTGCTCTTGACAAGCATATCGCTCATAGAGCGGGCTCTGCGAAAAGTTAATGCTGGAGCTTTGGGTAGGGTGCCACCAATTACTGGGTCATTCTGTACAACCGACCAGTTTCTATTAAAAATCATACGCAACTTGTTATGCTGACGACTGTACGTGGTGATAAATCTAGGAGGCTCAATAGTATTACTGGGGCTCATTGGTAATACAGCCTGTCTCGGGTTACAGCCCAATACCACAGGGCGTGGAATAGCATTAGCTTTCCTAATCGCTGTATCAAGCATATTGGCAGTGTATCCTCTAGCTAAGAATCTTTGTTTACTTTCACTTTGAGCCTCCACGCAATCAGCATCCACACTACAGATACGTCTGACACGCAGCATCTCCCCGTAAGGGATGCTGCGTATCAGATGGTCCGGGTGGTGGCTGGTAGCGTGCAAAACCGTATTACCCGCTGTAGCCTTGCGATGCAACCGTGTCTCCAAGCAGTTGTCCTTAATGTATACCTCTACATCTAAGAAATTGACGGATACCTTGCTGACATTTGCTGTACATTCAAGGTTAAGGTCATTTACATTAATTTCTTTGATAAACACACTAGCTGCTGATTCTGTTCCTTTCCAAATTAAAAATAAATCGTCAATGTAATGATACCAGGCCACTATGTGATTGCTCAAAGTGTATTCATACTTAGCCCTGAGGACCTGCTCCTCCCACAGTCCCATGTGTAAACATGCGTAACTGGGGGAGAAGCAGGCCCCCATCGCCACACCCCTCATTTGCTGAAATACCTGACTCTGAAACACAAAATAGTTGTTATTCAAGCACGTCAGGATCATATCAGACAGCATTTTGTTATGTTGCAGCATATAAAATGGTTTTTTCTGTAAAAAATGTTCAACCGCTTTAACACCATCCATATGATGTATGCTGGTGTAGAGGGTAGTGACATCAAGAGTTATCAACAAAAAATCATCCTGCCACTTTACAGATTCGATCTTTCTCAAAAAATCTCCAGTGTCCTGCAAATATGATGGCAGATTTTTGACATGATCTTGAAGAAAGAAGTCAATGTATCTCGAAGTGTTCTCCATCATACTATTCTTGGCAGAAATTATGGGTCTTCCAGGCGGTCTGTTGAGATCTTTATGCACTTTAGGAATCACATAAAAAACTGGGATGGTTGGATGGTTCACTTTAAGGAATTTCAATTCATCACTACTCAGTAGACCCGCACTTTTCCATGATATCAATTTAGTATTGTACTCGTTCCAAGCACATCTGACCGCCTGCCAGTCACTTCGCCTGTAACACTGTCGGTCATTTAGATGTTGAAGCGCCTCGATCATATACAATGCCCTCGGCCAAAGGACAATATTGCCCCCCTTGTCCGATTGACGTATGACCACATTGTTATTACTCTGTAGTTTCTTCATTAAGCTGCCATAGCAATTATTTTGTTTACGGCATTTTTGTTGCACCTGGAGTGTAGATGTATTAAACCTTTTGAGTTGGGTAGTTACCAACTCATTATAGATGTCAATATTATCATGTAACATGATAGGGTTAAACCCTGTTAGACCCGGCATATCCAGTCTGGGCAGAGTGTCAGTGCAAGTTATTGTCTCATCCAATGTTCCTTCTCTGTGCAGATCCTGTAAATCACACATTAGTTGATACTCGCTTACTGTCATTAATGATGGGCTCAAACTCCCACAAGCACCAACAACTTGTGTTGCAGGCTGTTTAGTTTTGTTGAGCATGTAGAACTTACGCAGCTTAAGTTTCCGAGTATACTTGTACAGGTCGATGCGAGTTTGTGCATAATTAAAATTATTCAGTGGACAGTACGATAAGCCAAGTGAGAGAATCTTATTTTCATTGGCCGTGAGATTTACATCAGTCAGATTGATTATTGAGAGAGATTCATTGCTTGGCCCAGTCATTTGGGGTTCCATTTTCTCTGTGTTTTTTTGTAATTGATCCTTCCGCCATTGCTTATTTTTGTGGCATTGTCTGCGTTCGCGGCGTTTCCTGTTTGCTCGTTGTGTTGTTTTTGTACTGGGGCGCGAGGTCTGAGCGTTTGTCTGCGATCCTGGCGCAGGCAGTCCACCTCCTGCGCCAGTGAAAATTTTGTAAACCCCAAACGTGAGCTGGAGGTAGCTTGTTCATTTTCAGATTCGCTCCCCGGTACCGAGCTCAAATCGGACATAGAGGTTGAAGATAGAGCCGCGTCGCTTGCAGTTAGTGATATTGATTGCACATGCGCCGCTGTTTTTGCCCTTACATCTCTGAGTGGGTGGTCCGATAGAGTGCACAAAATGGGTTCCACATGGATTTGGCAGTGGCCACTGGGTTCTAGCATGGCTATGCAAGCATGCTTGACCACGCAGCACCTATAGGGGTTCGTGCATGCATGTGCGTGACTATATATATATATATATTCACTGAAAAAACCATAGGTTTTAGGGACAGTTATAGTTAGTTGGACATTTCACTCGTACAAAACCATAGAAATTCCCCCGTTATAGTTAGTTCAGCTAACTATAACTCGCGCCCCCGCAATGCACTGCTGATGACGTCACATATTACATCACTCATGACATGGTCAGTGACATCACTGATGACATCACTGATGACATCTCAAATGACATCACTGATGACATCATGCAGTGACTGTGTGTTTCTATAGTGTATTGAATAATGAGTGGGTGTATAAGTGTCTGGATGGATGATTTAGTAGGTGCGTGACTGACTCTATAAGTGAGTGATTAAACGTATCTTACTAAATGCATGGGTTAGTGACTAAACTGTGTGAATGTCTTTATCCGTCTGTCTGTTGGTGTGTAAGTGGCTGCATGTGTTTGTAAATAGCTACATGAGTGTCTATGAGTTATTGATTGGTTGTCTGAGTATCTGTATGGGTGCCTGAGTGTTTGTGTGGATGGGGTGTGTGTGGCTGCACATAGATGTATCAGTGGGTGATTCACTGGGTGCATGGTTTCAAGAGTGCATCTGTGATGGACTGTATGGGTGGGTGAGTGTGTGTATGGGTGTGTTAGTGAGTGAATGTATATCTCAGTGGTACATGTGTGAGTAACTACATATGTGAAAGGCAGTATATATGTGTGTTCGAGTATATAAATAGCTAGAAGCGAGAGTGTGTGATTGTGATTGTGAGAGTGACTGTATGGATGAGTGTGTGCTTGTATCAGTGATTGTATAAGAGCGTAAGATTGTGCTAGTATTTGTATGAGTAAGTGAGCTGGTGTGTGTATAACTGTATAGGTGAGTAAATGGCAGTGTGATTAATTATTTGCATGACTAACTAGGTGTGTGAGTACCTCTATGGATGAGTGGCGGTGTGTGAGTGTCTATGTAGGTGTATGAGTGCATATGATAGTCCTGTACTGAGTGACCGTAAGCATGAGTGACTGTACGGGTGAGTGAGTGGATGTGTGTGTAGACCTAAGAAACAGTGAGTGGGTATGTAGTTATTGGTGTTGGAGTGTCTATGGTTTTGAGAATGGCAGTCTGTAATTTACAGTGGGTGTATCAAAAGTTATATTAGGGTGTGAGAAGATGCATGAAATTATCACATGGATAATGTCATCAGTGATGTCATCAGTGATGTCATTTGAGATGTCATCAGTGATGTCATCAGTGATGTCACTGACCATGTCATGAGTGATGTAATATGTGACGTCATCAGCAGTGCATTGCGGGCGCGAGTTATAGTTAGCTGAACTAACTATAACGGGGGAATTTCTATGGTTTTGTACGAGTGAAATGTCCAACTAACTATAACTGTCCCTAAAACCTATGGTTTTTTCAGTGAATTTCAAAGGTTTTTTAAATGCTAATTTCTAACTCTAACGTGTCTGAAACCTATGGTTTTGTTCAGTGAATTTCAAAGGTTTTTTAAATGCTAATTTCTAACTATAACGTGCCTGAAACCTGTGGTTTTTTCAGTGAATTTCAAAGGTTTTTTAAATGCTAATTTCTAACTATAACGCCCCTAAAACCTATGGTTTTTTCAGTGAATTTCAAAGGTTTTGTAAATGACAATTTTTAAATGTATTAATTGTTATATTTATTTTTTTGATACTGATTTACTACATTTTTTAAAACTTTATTTTTAGATATTTTATTTATTAAATTACATTGTAATTACATTATACATTACATTACAAAATATACTTTCTCAGAATGAATTACTTTAGTTTAAATAGTTTGCAAATAGGCAATAGAGTTTTAAGTACAGTAGTTACAGTTGTTGCAATGGGCAACACAATTTCAAACACAATGCAACATTGAGCTCAATGTGAATTTCTAGTTAAATGCAATTAGTTACTTTATGGATTACTTTTCTAACCACAGGACTGGATCCTAGATTCAGTCCTGGGACATCTCCTGTAAACAGTTGAGTAAAAGCGTTTTGGTTACAGTACTGATTTTTAAGGAATATTATTGTATTTTAAAAGTTGACACTTAGAAACTTTTTCACATAGAATCACCAATGTTATCCTATGGGAGGAAATTCACTTAGCAGGTAAGTAGTGTTATCGTTACTTTTTCTTCCTCAGTGTTGGATCCTGGATCCAGCACTGGTGCATCTCCTGTAAACAGTTGAAAGAATGCGTTTAAGTCATACAGGCGATTTTTAAGGAATATTTGTAGTTTGTGAAAATCGACACTTTGAAACTTTTCTGCTGAAAACCAGACAATGGATTCCTATGGAAGGAAATACTAGTTACTGGTAAGTACGGTTAGAATTACTTTTCAGGGTCAGTGCTGGGCTAAAAGATGCAGCACTGGGTTCTCTCCTGATAACAGGTGAGTAAATCGGTTTTCGTAGTTCGGTTGATTTTAGAGGAATATTATAAAGTTCCAAAACTCCACACTTAGAAGAATTTCCAAGTGAAACCAGTCAATGTTAGCCTAGGGAAGGAAATTCAAGTTGCTGGTAAGTACGGTTAAAATTACTTTTCAGGATCAGTACTGGGCTGAAAGATGCAGCACTGAGGTCTCTCCTGATAACAGGTGAGTAAATCGGAATTCGTATTTCGGCTGATTTTAGAGGAATATTCTAAAGTTCCAAAACTGCACACTTAGAAGAATTTCCAAGTGAAACCAGTGAATGATATCCTATGGAAGGAAATTCAAGTTACTGGTAAGTACGGTTAAAATTACTTTTCAGGATCAGTACTGGGCTGAAAGATGCAGCACTGAGGTCTCTCCAGATAACAGGTGAGTAAATCGGAATTCGTAGTTCGGCTGATTTTAGAGGAATATTTGTATGTTTCAAAAATCGACACTTAGAAACTTTTTCAGCAAAAAGCAGACAATGATATCCTATGGAAGGAAATTCAAGTTACTGGTAAGTACGGTTAAAATTTCTTTTCAGGATCAGTACTGGGCTGAAAGATGCAGCACTGAGGTCTCTCCTGATAACAGGTGAGTAAACCGGAATTCGTATTTCGGCTGATTTTAGAGGAATATTATAAAGTTCCAAAACTCCACACTTAGAAGAATTTCCAAGTGAAACCAGTCAATGATATCCTATGGAAGAAAATTCAAGTTACTGGTAAGTACGGTTAAAATTACTTTTCAGGATCAGTACTGGGCTGAAAGATGCAGCACTGAGGTCTCTCCTGATAACAGGTGAGTAAATCGGAATTCGTAGTTCGGCTGATTTTAGAGGAATATTTGTATGTTTCAAAAATCGACACCTAGAAACTTTTTCAGCAAAAAGCAGACAATGATATCCTATGGAAGGAAATTCAAGTTACTGGTAAGTACGGTTAAAATTTCTTTTCAGGATCAGTACTGGGCTGAAAGATGCAGCACTGAGGTCTCTCCTGATAACAGGTGAGTAAATCGGAATTCGTATTTCGGCTGATTTTAGAGGAATATTATAAAGTTCCAAAACTCCACACTTAGAAGAATTTCCAAGTGAAACCAGTCAATGATATCCTATGGAAGGAAATTCAAGTTACTGGTAAGTACGGTTAAAATTACTTTTCAGGATCAGTACTGGGCTGAAAGATGCAGCACTGAGGTCTCTCCTGATAACAGGTGAGTAAATCGGAATTCGTAGTTCGGCTGATTTTAGAGGAATATTTGTATGTTTCAAAAATCGACACTTAGAAACTTTTTCAGCAAAAAGCAGACAATGATATCCTATGGAAGGAAATTCAAGTTACTGGTAAGTACGGTTAAAATTTCTTTTCAGGATCAGTACTGGGCTGAAAGATGCAGCACTGAGGTCTCTCCTGATAACAGGTGAGTAAATCGGAATTCGTATTTCGGCTGATTTTAGAGGAATATTATAAAGTTCCAAAACTCCACACTTAGAAGAATTTCCAAGTGAAACCAGTCAATGATATCCTATGGAAGGAAATTCAAGTTACTGGTAAGTACGGTTAAAATTACTTTTCAGGATCAGTACTGGGCTGAAAGATGCAGCACTGAGGTCTCTCCTGATAACAGGTGAGTAAATCGGAATTCGTAGTTCGGCTGATTTTAGAGGAATATTTGTATGTTTCAAAAATCGACACAGAAACTTTTTCAGCAAAAAGCAGACAATGATATCCTATGGAAGGAAATTCAAGTTACTGGTAAGTACGGTTAAAATTTCTTTTCAGGATCAGTACTGGGCTGAAAGATGCAGCACTGAGGTCTCTCCTGATAACAGGTGAGTAAATCGTAATTCGTATTTCGGCTTATTTTAGAGGAATAATATAAAGTTCCAAAACTCCACACACAGAAGAATTTCCAAGTGAAACCAGTCAATGATATCCTATGGAAGGAAATTCAAGTTACTGGTAAGTACGGTTAAAATTACTTTTCAGGATCAGTACTGGGCTGAAAGATGCAGCACTGAGGTCTCTCCTGATAACAGGTGAGTAAATCGCAATTCGTAGTTCGGCTGATTTTAGAGGAATATTTGCACAATGGTGAAGGGAGGGGGCGGGGCCTGAGGTGACATCTGTGCAAACGCGCCCGTGGCGAGTTTTAAGTTGGGGGATTAAGGCCCCTTGAATCATGAGGGTCCCTGGGTTCCAACTAGCCCACCCTGTACCTCCAGTATGCGCTAGGGAGCTGCGTTGCAGAGAGGTGTTCAGAGGCCACGCCCCTTTTACACCTCTCTGCAACGCAGCTCTGTGGCGCTTTTAGAAGTACATGGTGGGCTAGTTGGCCTCCAGGGACCCTCAGGATTGAAGGAAATTTAATTCCCCATCTTAAAACGCGCCACGGGGCCTGTTTGCACACATGTCACCTGAAGCCCCGCCCCTCCCTTCACCACTGTGCAAACGCGCCCCGTGGCGTGTTTTAAGTTGGGGGATTAAGTCCCCTTCAATTCTGAGGGTCCCTGGAGTCCAACTAGCCCACCATGTACTTCTAAAAAGTGCCACAGAGCTGCGTTGAAGAGAGGTGTAAAAAGGGGCGTGGCCTCTGTACACCTCTCTGCAACGCAGCCCCCTGGGCATACTGGAGGTTCCTGGTGGGCTAGTTGGCCCCCAGGGACCCCCAGTATTCAAGGGGAATTACTTCCCCTTCTTAAAACGCGCCAGGGGGCGCGTTTGCAGAGTACTGCAGGGAGGGGGGCGGGGCCTCCGGCACAATGCCGGTCGTTTTTAAAAAAAAAATGTAATGGGAGGGGGGCTGCGTGGCCCCCCTTCCCTTGCCCACTTTTGGCCCCGGGGACCCCATCCCCCGGGGCATGCCCTTGGTTTTTATTTTATAGATTTGGAGGGGGGCTGCGTGGCCCCCCTCCTCAGGCCATTTAAGGCCCCGGGGACCCCATCCCCCGGGGCCGGCCTTGCACTTTTTTATTTTTTATTTTAATTTTTTTAAATTTGGGGAGGGGGGCTGCGTGGCCCCCCTCCCTGGCCACTTATGGCCCCGGGGACCCCATCCCCCGGGGCCTGGCCTCTGGTTGGGGACTGTGGGGGGGTCCCCAATCCCCCCACAGTCCCGCCGGCTCCCCGCGTCCCTTGGGAGCCGGCATTGCTTTTTCACATGGGGAGCAGCTAACATGCTGCTCCCCGTGTGGAAAAGCAATCAGCTTTGGATATTGGAAGCGAGAGCAGGTTTCCTGCTCTCTCTTCCAATATCCAGCAAGTTTGCAATGACAGGACGGGAGCCGCGTGGCTCCCGTCCTGCCATTGCAACTACAGTGTCCCGGGGGTAGGCACCCGGGACACTGCAGGAGCCGGCCCTGGGGGGTGGCGGTCCCCAGGGCCATCAAGGGCTCCAGGAGGGGGCGCGTGGCCCCCTCCCTTGAATTGCACAGCCCCGGGGAGGTGGTGGTCCCTGGGCTCTGGGGTCCGTAACGGACCCCACATTTATTTTCTATGTGCCCCGGGGAGGTGGTGGTCTCGGGCGTGTGGGGGCTGGAGCCCCCCACACATTGATAAAATTAAAAAAGAAGCCCCGGGGGTGGCGGTCCCGGGCAGCGGGAGGGCAAAGAGCCCTCCCGCACCATTTTTTTTATTAAGCCCCGGGGGGTGGCGGTCCTCGGGCTTGGGGCCTTAGAGGCCCCCATATAAACAATAAACACACCCCCGCATGCCCCCGGGACTTGGGCCACCCGGGGCCAATTTGCATCGGAGCGCGGGAGACCGCGCTCGATTTTCTGTTTTCCGGCAGGATCCGCGCACCCTGAGCGCATCCTGCCGATTTTTTTTTTAAAAAAATGCTTTTTTCTGCCCAGGGGGTCCTTGTGGGACCCCCTGAGCAGACCTAGGGGGTCAGGGTGTTTCTACCCTGCCCCCTTTGTGCGTTTTGCGCACTTGTTTCTGTCCCTCGGTTCTACCGAGGGACAAAATGGCTGCCAACACTTCCTGGTTTGGAGTGTTGACAGCCAATTAGCATGCAGCTCGTGATCGGGAGGTTGCGCGAATCCAACGCGGCCATAGATATATATGTGATTTTCATTTTGATTTTCTCAGGAACTACTGAACGGATTTACACCATTTAACAAAAAGGGTTCTTTCTGAACCAAGAACTACCTCTTTGCCAAATTTGGTGTAATTCCGTTCAGCAGTTCGGGCTGTAGCCGTGTCTAAAGTTTCCTATGGGAAAATGAATGGGGAAAACACGCTTTGGGACCCCCCTTTTTCTCGGCCCCCGCTTGTTGAATCACCCCGAGACTTTCAGGGTAGGAGCGGACCGGAGCGGGCCATAAAGTTTGAAAATTTTGCGAAGATTCGTCAACCGGCAAGAGAGTTATTTCAAATAGAATGTCGCGGATTTCCTATGGAAAATAGGTCCTAACTATAACTATCTACTGGCGACCGCCAGTAGATAATATTAATATATATATATATATGGGCAGCACCTATACAGTCTGTCTAGCTACGCCCACTAGGACAGTACTCGACATATGGGACGGATTGAGAATCATGAAGGGGCTTACTATCTTCTCCCCTCCACTCTAATTGCATGCAAACCTTGTCTTTGTGGGAGCCTCCACAAAATCCTTTGAGCAATGTAAGGCTGATTACCATCTCCCTGAAACAACCAGGCTTCAGTACCACCAGTTATATCATTGTGTGTTGCACCTCTCTAATTATTATAGGGCTACCAGATTGTATACTCCGTTAGAAAAAATGGTAAGAGCATTTGACAGTTCTAAGGGACTAATCGCCAATACATACCAGACCATTCAACACTCCACACCCCCCTCAAACCCACACATTTCAAACTTTCTGGCAGACTTCCACTACAGAGGGCATTTCGTCTAAGCAATGGGAAACCCTTTGGTGAGATGCTCCGAAAACTTACCGCAGCTAATCCCACAGTAATGGTAATGGTCATGGTTCAATGGTATTCTACACCAGCTTACTTGTCCAGCATATACCCCTCCACATCTTCCCTCTGCCATCAGTGTGTACTAGTAGTGGGATATACTTAACACATATTAAAAAGCGATCCTGGAACAAGGTCACCATAGGGAAACCACTCCCTGCCTCTTAACTCACAGTTATACTAGGTGTGCAACACCTTGCCTTGGAAGCAATGACCCATGCTGACTGGAAGCTTATCAGCCACATACTGAATGCTGCACAGCTTATAATAATGTAGAGGAAAAAGACAACTGGCTCCCAATTGCTTTATGTTTCACTCGCACGTGGGATGTGATAATGATGCAACAACTTTCCCACAACTTACCTCGCACAGAAACTAAATTTCATTAGTTTTGGCACCGTCTGATCGGCTATTTACCTGCTTGGGGTTCACCTGCTTCAACCCAGCAAAGCTCGGAGCATTTCAGCTTTTTAATAACTTTTCATCCATGCTTAGCTTCAATAGCAAGCCCATGTCCGCCATAAGCGTCACCCCTACATGCACTATTGCACAACTTTGCTCATACTGTGGAACTATAGGTTGACAACATTGACCTGCGAACCTAAGATGCTCCCCTCCACTGAAAGGGAACCAGAGACACTGGTAGCTGGTTCTTGCGGCAGCCGGCGATTAGGACTTGTTGGAATGTGTTTGTTAGAACCTGCTCTGCAGACAACAGCTGACACTTGACAGTTTTCATGCTGGCTTCTGTGTCTCACAGAGCCTCCACCTGTTGCCCATTAATGGTGGCCCACTGCCTATATCTGGAAACATTTGAAGGCATGTGGGCTTTTGGCGCTATTTCTCTATCACCCAGGGAGACTAGGGTCACCACTGCCTGTCCCCCAAAAGTAACTGGGACTACCTACTTCCCGAGCACTACATTCGACAACCCAGGTGTCTGCTCACAGGTAGAGGGGTGTGCCCTTATGGGACATTTGCGTTTGCCCTTGTTGTGCCCACATTTGCAGCGCTCTGTACAATGGGGTGCAACCATCCCTGTCTTATGGTTAAGGAACCCATTTTTAGGATCAGACTGGGACTGATCACCACTACTCCCATGGGAGTTATTTTTGGGGCCTTTTGAGTAATCATAGCTTTTAGGTGTTTCTCCTCCCTCTTTCTTTTGTCGGAAAGCCTGAGCACCTATGTGGCTGTCACCCCCATATACTTTCTTGGACACTCTGGTGGTAGCTCAGAGGCCCGCCTCCTCAGCAAGCTTTCTGAGGTCAGTCAACTTACTGTCAACTAGGTGCTGGCGTAACAATGGAAAACTGTTGGAAACTGGATTTTTTATGCAGTAGCCGTCCCCCCACCCCCTTTGCCTGGTATTTGATGCAACTTTGACTGAAGTGTACAGGGTTCCTGCTAACCAGGTTCCCAGTATCAGTGTTCTTTCCCTAAAAATGTACAAGTGCTTCCCCCAATTGGCAAAACCTTTAGAACCCTCTGTAAGTCCCTAGTAAGTGGTACCCCTGGTACCTAGGGCCTGAGGTACTAAAGAGGGTCCCTAAGCGCTGCAGCATGCATTGTGCCATCCTAAGGGACACCTAACCTAGCATATGCAAGTCTGCCATTGCAGGCTGCGTGTCTTGGTGCAGACAAAAGTGAAAGTAGGGTTGTGTATTAATACTCAGGTTTTAGTTACTGGGCATTGAAATATATTTAAATATACTTTTATCATTACACTTAAATAACATTTTAAAAGTACTGTTACACCCACCTTTAGGGACAGGATGCAAGGGATATAGGTGTAATGGGTGGGGTAATGTATTAATGTCCAGGTATTAATTGTAATACCTGTGTATAAATTAATTGGCTTTAAAATGTATTTTATTATAAAGTTATCATTAAACAAACATTTTTTAAAGTACTGCTACATTCACCTTTAGGGCCTGATTACGATGTCGGTCGGAAAGGCTCAGAATGGCATGTGGAAACTCAGTTGGTCGAAGCTGAATCGTGCAGCTCTACAGACCGCGTTTCCAACGGACGTATTACGATATCGGATTCGGACAGCCTTTCCGACTCAGACCGTCCGACACGAAAAGGCTGCCGGAAACTAACTTTGGGGGGCCCTTAGCAGGCCCCACTTCATCCTGAGGCCTCTGGTTGGGGGCCATGGTGGTACCCAAGGGACCCCTCTGTAGAACCATGTACAGTGTGACAGGCACCATGAGGTGCCCTCCACACCGTGCAAGGTTTTCCGCAACTACCCCTTTTTTCAATAGGAGCCTGTGTTGTCGGTCGGAACACAGGCTCCATTGAAGTCAATGGGAGACTTTCCGAACGGTGTTCGGAAGCATCATAATCGGTCGGTCGGAACCTCTGACCGCGAGTCTGTTGATACCGAATCTGACAAGGAGTCGGGAGGTTTAGTTTCCAACCGACATCGTAATCAGGCCCTTAATTGTGATACCTGTGTATTAATTACTAAGGGGCCGATTCCGATCTCGGCCGGTAGGGCACCGAATCGGATTCGGCTTAACCGGATCTGATTCGGAGCCCTCTTTCCCGACCGATTCGTACGTGCGTCCGGCCGAGCGAGTACGAGGCGAGCGCATGCGAAATCGCCGACCGACTTGTTCGCGGGTCCGAAGCACTCCGACCGACTCGCACGGACACGACGTGGACCGCGCGATGGAGACGTTCCCCGGCCGGGCAAGTACGATGCGCGCCGCGTGCAGTCCGACCGACTCGCGCCGTCCGGCTCGAAAGAGCAGTCGGAGCCGCACTTTGGGGGTCCGTGTCGGACCCCCCTGTACGCGTAGCCGCGCGAGTCGCACACAGGGGGGACCCATGAGTCCCCCCTACCTGTGCTTGTACACCGCGAGTCGCTTCGAGTTGAACCCGCTGTAGGGGGCACCCTTGTACGCCTCGCACCCATTGGGTCAATGGGAGCCCGCGTACGCGTTGTACGTCCGGCTCCCATTGACTCAATGGGAGTCCGACCGACTCGAGTCCGATTGCATGCGTGCGCATCGTACTCGTTCGGTCGGACTGCCAGAGACCGATTCGGTCGGAAATCTCTCCGGGTCCGGCTCGGTCAGAGAGATTTCCGGCCTGAATCGGAATCGGCCCCAAAGTGTTTTTATATATTTAATTTTATAATTTAACTTCCTTTTTTTTTTTTTAAGTACTGCAACACATTTTTAGGGACGGATGCAAGGGACATAGGGGTAATGGGTGGGGAAGTGAATCAATATCCATGTTTTAATTTAAATACCTGGGTATTAATTACTGGGGTTAAATATATTATAATGTTATTTTATATATTTAAACCTAATTTTTTTTTACGTCTTGCAAAACTCACGCTTAGGGAGAGGATTCAAGGGAACTAGGAAATATGAGTGGTGTACTTTATTAATACCAGGGTATTCATTGTATTCCCTGTGCATTAAAATGCTTTGAACTGTATTTTTAAATTTAAATATTTTTTTTTACACTCACCATTTGGGACAGAATCCAAGGAAAATATGTGGTAATGCTTGGAGCGGTGTATTAATACCAAGGTATTCATTTTAAAACCAGAGAATAAATATTACTAGGGGGCTCATTACGATGTTGGGCGAAAAGCCTCTGCCAGACACAGACTTGGAATCGGGACCAACCGACTTCCGGTCGCCGGTTCCGACCGCCGGATTACGATGCGACCGAACACTCTTCGGTCAGAGTCCCATTGTTTCCTAAGGGAGCTCGTGTTCCGCCCGACAACTGGCCATAACACAGGTTTCAATGGGGAAATGTGGTGTTTGCGGAAAACCCTGCACCCTGTCGCAGGTACCCCATGGTGCCTACCACAGAGTGCAGGGTTTTACAGGGGGGTCCCTTAGGTACCCCCTCGGCCATCAACCGTAGGCCGCCGGGGCCTAAGGTCACTTTAAAGTCACTTTCCAACAGCCTTTTCGTGTCGGACAGGCCGACGCAGAAAGGCTGTTGGAAATCAACATCACAATCCCGAGGGCGGAAACACTGTCCATAGGGGTGTACGATGCGGTTCCGACCAAAAGGAATACTCCACGAGCCGCTGGGAACTGACTCGGAATGACCGCATAACAGTCGGAATGTAAACTGACCGAGTCGGTCGGAAGGGCTCCGACATGGTCGAGGAGATTCTGACTGTCAGGAGGAGGCTTTCCACCCGGCATCGTAATAAGCCCCTAGGTGTTTAAGTGTATTTAATTAGCTTTTATCATAAAAAAATAATTTTACAAAAGTGCTTGTACACTTGCCTTTAGGTACCTGATGCAAGGGATATAGGGGTAGTGGGTGGGGTAGTGTACTATTACCCAGGCATTAATTTTAATACTGGTGTATTAATTTCTGAAATATATCTAAATGAAATATTATATATAAATATTGCTTGAAACTGCTCCAAAACTCACCTTTTGGGACGGGATGTAAGGCATATAGGGATAATGGACGGTGAAGTGTATTAATACCAAGGTATTAATTTTAATACCAGAGAATATATTAGTAGGAGTTAACATTTACTTAAATTTAATTTTATCATTACACTTACTTTTTTTCAAACCAACTGTAGCACTCACATTTAGGCACAATGAGCAGGGAATTCATTTTAATGCCTGTGCAATCATTTTTGGAAATTAAAATATACTCACCATTAGGCATTTGATGCAAGGTACATATAGGTAATGGGCGGTGTGATGGATTAATACCCAGGTATTAATTGTAATACCAGCGAATCGATTACCAGCTGTTATCAAGGATTTAAATGTAATTTTAACAGTAAAATTCATTACTTTTGAAAACTACTACTACACTCACCATTAGGGACGGGATGCAAGGCATATAGGGGTAATGGATGGGGAAGTGGATTAATAACCAGGTATTAATTTTAGTTCCAGTGTATCAATTTTTGGAAATAAAAATATATTTAAATGTAGTATTATATATAAATGTAGATATACTTGAAACCTATTCCAACACTCACCTGATGGGATGTAAGGTATAGCTCGGTAATGGGCGTAGCATTGATACAAAGGTATTAATTTTAATACCCGATATACTTTTATCATTGAACTAAAATAATTTTTAAAAGATCTGCTACACTCACCTTTATGACAGGCTGCAAGGGATATAGGGGCAATGGGTGGGGGAGTGTATTAATACCCTGGTATTACATTTTAATAACTGTATTTATTTTGGGAAATTAAAATACATTTAATTGTAATATTATATATATTAATATTTTTTAACCTGCTCCAACACTCACCTTTAGGGACAGAATGTAAGGCATATGGGGTATTGGATGGGGAAGTGCAGTAATACCCAGGTATTAATGTTGATACTTGTGTATTCATTTTTGCAATTAAAATATATTTAAATGTAACATTATATATAAATATGTTTGAACTTAGAACTAACTACTCCTTCAGGGATGTGATGTAAAGCATATAGGGGTGACGGGTGGGGTAGCGTAGTACTACCCAGGAATTAATCTTAACACCTGATTATTTTTTAGTAGGTGTTAAATATAAATTTTATCAGTAAACTTAAATAATTTTTAAAAGAACTGCTACACTCATCTTTAGTGACAGAATGTAAGGGATACAGGGGTAATGGATCCCAGTGCATTAATACCGAGGCATTGATTTTAATTGATTTTGCTGAAATTTATTTAAGTTAAATGTTATCTTTAAACAAATATATTTTTGAACTAATGTAACACTCACCTTTAGGGACAGGAAACAAGGGAATAGGGGTACGGGGTGGGGAAGATGTTTATTAATACAAAAGTATTAATTTTAATATCTGTGTACTAATGATAGGTTTTTAACTGTAGTTTTAAGTTTTAAATAATTCAATGTACATTTTTTAAAACCCAACTGTAACACCTTTAGGGACGGAGTCCAAGGAATATAAGGGTAACAGGAGGTGGAATTGTATTAATTCCCACATGTTACTTTTAATACCAGAGTACTAATTACTAGGGGCTCAAGTACGATGTCGGGTGGACTTGACTCCGCCTGACACCGTCGCGGTCTCGGGACAGATATTACGATGCGTCTGCATCATGTGCTGTCGCATTTTCCCATTTCACCATGGGAGCTTGTATTAAGGCCATAAACCGGCTGTAACACAAGCTCCCATAGAGAAATGGGAGATTGTGTTAATCCCTGCACCCCGTGGCAGGCCCCTCAGGTGCAGGGATTAACCTCCCAAACGGAGAGTGCAAGGACAAGGGAGCTCCGCTAGGGGCCCCCCAAACTTGCTTTCCGACAGTCTTTCCATGTCGGAAAGCCCGCCGTGGAAAGCCGAGCATCGTAATCCTGACGGCAGAAACGCCTTCCCATGGGATTACGGGCCAGTCTCTGACTGGCCGACGGGCTACTGGAGCCCATTGGAAGCCAGCTGGAATGACAGGCCGGTTTCAATTCCGACCGGCTGTATTGTAATCAGCCGGTCAGAATTGAAACAGACGATCTCGGTCGTAAAGCCTCAGACCTGAGGTCGGAGGCTTTACGACCGAGATCGTAATAGGCCCCTTGGTGTTTAAATAAATTTTATTTTATCATTAAACTTAAATAATGTTTACAAGTACTGCTACTCTCACCTTTAGTGACAGGATGTAACGGATATAGGGGTAATGGGCGGAGTAGTGTATTAATACCCAGGTAATACTTAGGGCCTGATTACGATGACTGGCGGGATCACCGCCATCTTAAGTCTTAAACATGTTTACCACCCGCCATATTACAATGGTGGGCGCATGGTTGGATGTCGGAAAGCCCGACCGCCATGCATTCGACGGGTCGGAGGCAGCCATAATCCCTACAATGGTGGCGGTGCCTGCTGGCACCGCCGTAGAGATTATGATGTCCCTCCCCGCCAGCTGTTTCATGGCGGTTTACCCGCCATGAAAAAGCTGGCAGAAAGGGACATTGGGGGCCGTAACGGGCCCCCTTTCCCGTTAGTTTTGGGTGTTTTACATATCCCTGCACCATGTGGCAGGCACCCCATGGTGCCTGCCACGTAGTGCAGGGATATGCGTTCTGTCTATTTTTTGTACTGCGGCATATGCTGCAGCACGCAGCACCTGCCGCAATACAAAACAGACATTGCGACCGCCTTGGAGGCAGTCGCATTGCAATTTCATTTGCGGGACCTCCGACAGCAAGTCGAGCGGTCCGGTCTCCGATGTGATGTCTGTCGGACGTACGTCCAACCGCCATCATAATGAGGCCCTTATTTTTACAAACAAACTGAAATTTATTTTAAATAGAAAAATAAATACAATAGATATTAGAAGACATTTCAATTTTAAACCACAATTATTATGAATAAATAATAGTTACAGTGATGCACTTTATTTTAGAGTTAGCTACAGGAAACAAACACCATGTTTTTTCATTTTAAAATTTATTTGCAAAAAGTTGAAAAATTGACAATTTGCAAAAATAGAAATATTTACTATTTGTTTAGAAAAACACAAGACTTTATTGCGAAAAATAACATTTAAAAAAAAAAAATGGTTGAAAATAGTTTCCCATGCTTTTACATTAGTTTCAGTGGTGAAAACTGTCCTTCTTCAGTTGGTACACAATGCCAGACTCTCTTTCTCAGTGATGACGAGGAAATGGACCTTGTCCTTGCATATACATTATGATACACCCAAGACAGTATAAAGGAAAACCACAATAATTCACTTTACAAATGTTTACTGTAATCTTTTCACTCCTACACAAAAAGTGTGCTACAACTGGAAGATAAATATGAAATAAAATGTTTACTAATGAAACCAGAACAATGAGCACCACAAATATTTATATTATTGTAAACACATTAAGAAACTACCTCCTACGTATCATAATAATCGTATTCGGTCCACTGAGAGCATAATGGGGTTATACCTCTGCATTTAATATTCAAAAGATTATTAATAACTACATTGAAAGCCTTATTGCTCTAGTAAGGTTGAATCTTCTGTTTGAATGCATTGTAAATGTATCCATCTGAAGAATTCATTACATAGTACCTGTTGAAAAAGGGAACAAATTAAATAAAATATGTTAATCAGTTTGCTTATTATGCAGAACAATAGGTTTAGCTTTGCTAACTTGAGGCCTGATTATGAGTCGGGCGGTCTTGCGGTGGCACAGGGGTGGCTGTCCACAGTATTGCAGATTACAACTCAAATTCATATCGGCAGTGGACCACCTGCTGTGCCAGGGAACAGTCGTTCCTTGGCAGTGGCACAAGAGTGCCACAGCGCAATATGCTGAGCAGCGACTGGCGCAGTCCCGCTCAGCATATTTTGAGTTCTTGCACCACCAGAATTTTCATGGTGAAGCCCCGCCATGAAAAAGCTGGCGGTGCAAGAACAAAGGGGGCCCTACAGGCCCCCATGTCATGGGGATATATTCAGGGGAGGCAAAACATGTGCCCCCCTGTCTGTATTCCCCCCAGTTCCAGCACGGCATGGATGTGACCGTCCATGCCATGCTGGAACTTTTGGGCCGTTCCCATTGCGGTGCCTGTTTTCAAGGCACTGCCATGGGAAAGGCCAAAGAACCGCCGACCATATTAAGAGTTGCACATACGGCTTTGGCGCAGCAGAGGCGACATTGCGCCGTCGCGCCAAAGTCGTAATCAGGCCCTTAGTCATGTTTAGGAGGTTTTTAGAAAATGCTTGAAGGAAAGTGCCCCATTTGGACATGGTACCCCTATGATTTGCCTGGTATCTGATGCAACTTTGACTGATGAGCACTGGGTTCCTGCTAACCAGGTCCCCCAGTGCCAGTGTTATTTCCTAAAAACGAGGTAAATGCGTAAATGTTCCACAATTGGCAAGGCCCTTAGCACCTCTGTAAGTCCCTAGTAAGTGGTACCCTATGGTACCGAGGGCATGGGTACTAAGAAGTGCCCCTTAGTTCAGCAGCATTGATTGCGCCACTCTAAGGTTACCCAGCATCAGACCCACACAGACTGCCATTGCATGCTGCATGAAATGGTGCACTCCAAAACGAAAACCCTGTGTGCCATATACCCTAAAGTTGCATGGTAATATTTGTAAGACACCCCTACAGCAGGCCTTACAGACCTAAGGCAGGGTCCATTATATTCCATGTGAGAACATATCAGCATGAGCAGATGTGCCCCTGAGTTGTCCAGTTCAATTACTGCCAGTACAAGTGAACAGGGATCTGCAGTTGAGTAACACGCATTTAAGGTTAATGTTTGTTACAGTTGTGGATAGATGAGATATGGGGACTGGTTTAAGGTTGGATTTAGTAATGGGCCTTAAAATGAGAGGATGATGATCCCAATGTGGATGAGTGAGGACTCTCTGGTTTTTCCCACGGGCATAGTGTGTTTCATGGGTGCATGGTTGTAGGAGTCAAGAAGAGAGGGGATATCTCTGTTAGATAAGTGACTATCTACTCACTGGGTGTGGAAGGAGAGGTCTAGATTTGGTTTGCAGCTCCATTTGGATTGCGGCGACCTTGCGTCGGCAGGGCTGTTGGCAATAGGGCATTTGAAAGTGGTAGTGTTCTGGTTCCAGTAGTGCTTTTTTGATTCGTACTTTTATGATCCAGTTTAGAGGTAATGTGTAGCAGTTTTTGGATGTCAGCCCTCAGACATAATTCTGTTTTTAGGTCGTCGAGCATTGAACAGAGTGGAGGTGCTGTCCGTTCAATTAGTTGTATGAGAGTTTTTGGGGGGTGAGTAGGGATATTATTGCTTGGGGCAGCCTCAGGATCTGGGGATGGGTCAATGCCTGTGAAACTTTTCATGGCTAGAGGGTTGGGAGGCTATGGAGGAAGTGTGGTGGGTCTGATTTAGATCCTGACTGGGGGAAGCATTGTACTGGAGGGAAAGTGTATTATCTGAAGACGTGGGAGGTTTATGATTGGTAGGCGTGGCGAACACCTTCACGATGTCACATAATTGATTGTGATAGGAGTTGCTGCTGTTAATCCAGTGGTCAGCATTAATATTAGGTGCACTTTTTGATTGGGTAGGGTAGTTGTTATGGAGATGTTGGCTTGTGGTGGGGTCATCCCTCTTAGGTGGGGAGGTGATATTCTGTACTGTGGTAATGTGGCAACTTGGGTTAAGGTCATAGTTCTCGAGGTGGGCAAAAGCAGCCTGGGCTGTTGTGGGGCCAAGGGTGGTAGAAAGGGTAGAGGGCACAGAAAAGTGGTGAAGAAAGGAGTGGATGGGGATCACTCTGGGGGTAGTGGTTGGTCGCGGATGGGTTGGGGGTTATATTATTGCCCATTGTATTTTTAATGTTGGAGAAAAGATGGTCAAAGACCTCCAGGTTGCGAGTAGATGGGATCAGAGACATAATAACGGGAACACAAATATTGTGATACATAAATATCGATCACAAAAATATCATTTTTCTATACATATAAAGAAAAGTACAAAAATCGTTTTTAATAATATATGGGTTAAAGTAGTAAATATTTTGATGTAACATTACTATAATGTAAAATACATATATTTAAGTAACATCTTATACTACATATAAACACTTACATAAACACAGATATATATATATATATATATATATATATATGTGTGTTTGTTTATATATAGATATAACATAATTTAAAAAAGATGCACATTACATTAAATATTCTTTGTTTAAATTTACTAATTTACAATGCATATATTAATAAAACAAAATAAATAAACTAAAACAAAAAATACATTAAAAATAATTTAAATAAATATAAAAATGTATATATAAGTATATGCAATTATAAATTTAACAAAAATATTATTACATACATGTAAGCAAGATTAAAAAGTAGTAACATCTGTGCAAAATAGATAAACTATTTGCACAGCAATGTATACAACCATAGGGAAAGCGTTGGACTCCAGAGGGGCAAAACTTACTAACCCCGCTCCACTCTGTTCAGAATTAGAGATAAAGTAGTTCACTTCAAACAAACATTTTAACAACTCTATTAATTTACCCAAAATATAAAATTCATAATATCAAAATTATATGTATACATTCAAATTTCTTTTAACAAATTACATAATTGTTTAAAAAAAATTATAATTATCAAAAGAATTATTAATTTAATTAAAATGCCAGACTATGGGCCCGATTAGGATGGCGGTCCGACTTGCGTGGTGGGAAACGAGTCCGCCCGACAAGCTGTTGGCGGTCCCGCACCCTGAATCACGATGCGACCGCCTTCAAGGCAGCCGCAAATTGTATATTTTGTATTGGGGTGGGTGCTGCGGGCTGCAGCACACGCAGCAGTACAAAATATGCACAGGGGCCATGTCGGATGACCAGGTAGGAAGGGGGCCCGCTACGGACCCCAGCATTCCTTTCCGCCTGCCTTTTCATGGTGGGTAAACCACCATGAATCGGCCGGCGGGAAGGGACATTGTAATCCCTATGGCGGTGCCTGGCAGCCACCGCCACTGTTGTAGGGATACAAGTCCCTCCGACAGACCGACAGACTCCTTCAGCCTGTCGGATCCGTGGAGGTTTGTCTCTCCGACCACCAAACATCCGACCCACCATCCTAATGTGGCGGGACCGCCACTGGTGGGCTATCGGTGGCGGTCCCACCGTCATCGGAATCAGGCCCTATATTCCCACAAACATAACAGCCAAGAACTAAAATTAAAAAACACCACAATTAACATACTAAGGGGCCGATTCCGATTCGGGCCGGAAATCTCTCCGACCGAGCCGGACCCAAAGAGATTTCCGACTGAATCGGACCCTAGCAGTCCGACCGAACGAGTACGATGCGCACGTATGCTATCGGACTCGATTTGGTCGGACTCCCATTGAAGTCAATGGGAGCCAGTCGTACGATGCGTACGCGGGCTCCCATTGACTCAATGGGCACGACGCGAACAAGGGCGCCCCCTACAATGTGTTCGCGTCGATGCGGGTCGCATCGTGCATGCACGTGTAGGGGGGACTCATGTGTCCCCCCTGTGTGCGACTCGCACGCCTACGCCTCCAGGGGGGTCCGACACGGACCCCCAAAGTGCGGCTCCGACAGCTCCTTGGAGCCGGGCTGCGCGAGTCGGTCGGAGCGGTCGAGGTGCGCATCGTACTTACCCAGCCGGGAAACGTCTCCATTGCGAGGTGCGCGTCGTCCCCGTGCGAGTCGGTCGGAGTGGTCGGGTCCTGCGAACGAGTCGGTCGGAGATTTCGCGAGCGCACGCATCGTACTCGCTCGCCCGGAACAACGTACGACTCGGTCGGGAAATAGGGCTCCGAATCGGATCCGGTTAAGCCGAATCCGATTCGGTGCCCTACCGGCCGAGATCGGAATCGGCCCCTAAGTAAATTAAAAATGATTTGTTTTATTTATTATCTCAAATAACTTCCCACTTCATTCTTTTACAAACACAACAAAAAAACACCTAATATATAACAAAAATGTAAATAGAATTTACAAAATAATCAATAAATTAAAATATTTCAATAAAAATTAGTAATGAATTTATATTTGATTAACTTCCCACCGTATTTTCCTACAAACTAAACAACCTGCACCTAAAATGTAATTTGAAAACTATGATAATTACACAATTTACATAATAATCAATTACAAAAATAATATATAATTACTTATCTTCCTACCCAAAATCTCCAACAAACACAACCCACACCTAAAATATAAATTTAAAAATATAATTTCATATTTTACATAATTGTTAACTGCATGATTAATAAGTTAATATTTTTTAAATATTTATAATTACATTTTCACACTGTACCCCTACAAAACCTAACAAGCTGCGCCTAATATAACTAGAAAAATATAATTACACAATTTACATAATGATCAGTTAAAGAATTAATAATGAATATTTAATTATTATACTATTAACTTACCACTGTTTACCCCTAGAAACCTCACAACCTGATACAACACCATAAATTGCAATTAGCAATTAAATTAAAATTATAACAAAATTACAAACCATATTTAAAAAAAAACTAATTATACAGTTTATAACATACGATAAAAATGTAAACTAAAATACATAAAAATAATTTCAAAAAGATATTTTTACAACTATATCATTGTAAACAAATAAGATACCTTGGGGTACAAATTACCAAGAATATAGACAAAATAGCTCAACTAAATTTTGATAAAACTTTGGTTAGTGTACGACAGCAGCTACAGGCATGGGAGCTTCTACCCCTTTCTATCATAGGGAGATCGAACCTGTTAAAAATGTCTATCCTGCCTAGGTTCACCTTTCTCTTCGATACTATCCCCTTGGAATTCTCTAAAAACTGGTTTAAGAAAGCGCAAGGGCTATTCTCCTCATTTATTTGGGGTAGAAAAACCCTAGAATTTCTCAGAAAAAACTCAGGAGAAAAAAAACTAATGGCGGTATAGCCACACCTGACTTATATTTTTACTATTGTGCTTTCCATCTCAAAAACTCACGCCAACTCTTAAACGATAGCCAACTCTACCAACCTCTCTTTAAAGCCCTAACAAAGGCACATAACACACAAGGTGATTTTTGTCTTTTAAAGTTTGGTCACCCCAAATTCTTTAAGAAAGTTAGGTTGAAGATTCTTAGAGCTGCCATTAGAGTCTGGGTCAAGTGAGGGCACTATTTGATATACCTTACTATAATCAAGAAACGCCGATCTGGGACTCCCCGGGTACACCAATTTGCCTGCAAGATGCCCTGGCCCTCCCTTTATGTAGAGCTGGGATAGCAAGATGGGGAGAACTACTAGTAGAAAATGAACTAATCCCATGGCAGTTCTTGTCTGCTTTGACAAACAACACGGTATCAAGATTCAAATATCTGCAACTTCTCGGATGGACAAAATCAATGAGTAAAGAACTAGCCGGGGATGGGGACTTAATAAAAACAATTCGTGCAAGATCAACACAAAAGGAAGTAGCAGTATGGTACTGGCAAATGATTGAGATTGGAGATAAAAAATCGAACCTGGTTACAGAGAGTTGGAAGAAGGACATGCCGGGCGAAGACCTCGAAACTCTCGGGCAAGTATCCATGTCTACCCTTTGGTTATATGTGAAAGCTGCCTCTTTAAAAAGAAATCATCTTTTCACTCTCCATAAAGCTTACTGGACGCCCCTGAAATTATCTAAGTTGGGGAATGGAGTGCCAAGGAAGTGCCCGAAGTGCGATGACATCAATGTAAACAAGGTACACATGTTCTGGCAATGCCCTTCGATCGAGCTCTTCTGGGTTCACGTGAGTAATATTATCTCTGAAATTTTGGGGAGAAAGGTGGGGCTAACAGTATCGACAGTTATCTTTGGGGTAATTTCAAGTGAAATAGATAATATTGCTGTCTCAAGAAATCAGAGGGCAGTACTCTTTGTTTTGATTCTTTTGGCACGAAGGAGATCTGTATTAAATGGATCTCACCCGTTTCACCCACTAAATCAGAATGGATAAGCTCGGTACAACGTATTTCAACCCTTGATCGAGCAAGTAGAAGGTCCAAAAAACAAAATTCTGGGATTTATGGGATAGTTGGTTCACACTTTTGCTTCCACTTAGTTTGGTTAAACTGTTCTTTATTTCTTCGGGCTAATACAGCCACACTTACCCTCCACAGGAATATGCTCTATGTATTTTCTTTCTTTTGAACTGATTCCGGACATGGTCATACATGGTTTTCGTTAGTTTTATATTTACTACATCTTGTGGTCCAATAATTATGAATCTGCTTGTGTGGCCGAAATGTCGGGAAACTGGCTAAGGCTAGGTGTGAATGGCCCATTAAAGAAGAGGAGCCTTGGTTATCGCCGATAAGCCCAGTTGAAAAAAGAAAAAAGTGTCTGGGGGTTAAACTTTCCCACCCTTCAATGAGAAGAGACCGGGCCTCTCCTTTTTTTATGGTTATACTGGGCTGTAATATATCGGACCGACCGGCTTTACATTCTTGAAACTTCGAGCATGTTTCGTGGAATGAGGACTAAAAATTATTTTTTTTAAATCATTGTAAACGATATTTACAACTCATATTTTTGTCAACTTACCTTAAAAAAAAGTTTTTTGTAAACAAGATTTCTGCATCACGATATAAGAAACTTGATATTTGTGTAGCTCCCGGTTCTGGATTCAATATTTTGTCCAAATACCGATTGAATGATTGGCTGAGTACAGTGATGTAATTGTAAATGGTAATGGTGGTTTCAACATTGTACACTCTGGGCTCGATTCTGATCTCGGCCGGAAGCGCACCTAACACTATTCGTCCGGATAAAAACCAAGCCGAACGCGTGTTTCCCGACCGATTCGAACATCCGTTCGAACGAGCAAGTACGATGCGCATAACTGCCCAGATCCCGACCCAGCCGTACGTACCCATTCCAGCTCCTGTTCCCCGCCCGAGCCGGATCTGTAAACGCCGAATCGAGTCGCACGGAAGCAAATATACAGCACCTTCCGGCCGGACTAGTACGATGCGCACTCCGTACGCGCCGAACCCGTCGCTACGTCCGGCACGTCAGAGCATCCGGGAGAGCCGCACATAAGCTCCGATTCGCGCCACAAGACGATCCACGGCTACGAGACGAACAAGCCAGCGACGAGTACGAGTCGAAGCAACGAGAAACCCGAACGAGACGAACCAACCATGAATCCCATCGCGCAGGTCCTACCAATACACTACATCTATTACCGGAACAGGTACGGACGCGTACGGCGCAGATGGTAAGTCAA
This sequence comes from Calotriton arnoldi, assembly GCA_963921515.1. Classification (NCBI taxonomy): domain Eukaryota; kingdom Metazoa; phylum Chordata; class Amphibia; order Caudata; family Salamandridae; genus Calotriton; species Calotriton arnoldi. The sequence goes on along the minus strand of CAWUFW010016381.1, from coordinate 108,496 downwards.
ACACCCACTACACAAACAAACGATACGTACCCGACATATGTCATACACACATAGGGATGCAGAAATGACGTACACTAGCAACAGCAGAACCATAGGGGCGGGATGGCTATCACCAATGCCATACACAGCCATAGGGGCCTGGATGCCTACCACTAACACCACCCCTACTCAGGGGGGCTGGATGCCTGTCACTACCAGCACCCCTACTCAGGGGGGGCTGGATGCCTACCACTACCACCACCCCTACTCAGGGGGGGCTGGATGCCTGTCACTACCACCACCCCTACTCAGGGGGGGCTGGATGCCTATCACTACCAGCACCCCTACTCAGGGGGGGCTGGATGCCTACCACTACCACCACCCCTACTCATGGGGGGCTGGATGCCTACCACTACCACCACCCCTACTCAGGGGGGGCTGGATGCCTACCACTACCACCACCCCTACTCATGGGGTGCTGGATGCCTATCACTACTACCATCCCCACACATAGAGGAATTGATGCATACCACTACCACCACCCCTACTTAGGGGGGGCTGGATGCCTACCACTACCACCACCCCTACTCATGGGTGCTGGATGCCTACCACCAACACCACCCCTACTCATGGGGGGCTAGATGCCTACCACTACCACCACCCCTACTCATGGGGGGCTGGATGCCTACCACCAACACCACCCCTACTCATGGGGGCCTGGATGCCTACCACTACTACCATCCCCACCCATAGGGGAATTGATGCCTACCACTACCATCACCCCTACTCAGGGGGGCCTGGATGCCTACCACTACTACCATCCCCAACCATAGGGGAATTGATGCCTACCACTACCACCACCCCTACTCAGGGGGGCTGGATGCCTACCACTACCACCACCCCTACTCATGGGTGCTGGATGCCTACCACTACCACCACCCCTACTCATGGGTGCTGGATGCCTACCACCAACACCACCCCTACTCATGGGGGCCTGGATGCCTACCACTGCTACCATCCCCACCCATAGGGGAATTGATGCCTACCACTACCACCACCCCTACTCAGGGGGGCCTGGATGCCTACCACTACTACCATCCCCACCCATAGGGGAATTGATGCCTACCACTACCACCACCCCTACTCAGGGGGGCCTGGATGCCTACCACTACTACCATCCCCACCCATAGGGGAATTGATGCCTACCACTACCACCACCCCTACTCAGGGGGCTGGATGCCTACCACTACCACCACCCCTACTCAGGGGGGGCTGGATGCCTACCACTACCACCACCCCTACTCAGGGGGGCCTAGATGCCTGTCACTACTACCATCCCCACTCATAGGGGGATGGATGTCTACCACCAACACCACCCCTACTCATAGGACGGGTAATGCATGACACAACCAGCATACTCCAACATAAGGAATGTCAGAAAAATACATCCCCCCAACACCATGACAAGCGTGTGTAGTCTGTGTCAAATGCCTACAACACTGAACATGACATTGAACATACAATGTGACCCCCTATCACATGTGTCACACATAAATGTGTGTGGCCTCCACAATGTAAGCAGACCATGACCACTGTGGCAATGGGGTCTAACCCCCATCAACACAGTGACCAAAAGGTAAGTGTGGGGTCCATAGCTGAAGCACATTTTGAACATTGTGGCAATGGGGTCTAAACCCCCATCATCACAGTGACCAAAAGGTAAGTGTGTGGTCCATAGCTGAAGCACATTTTGAACAATGTGGCAATGGGGTCTAAACCCCCATCATCACAGTGACCAAAATGTAAGTGTTGTCATGGAAAAAGCTGCAAATGCCAAACAGCATGGATGATTCCTGGTCACAGAACAACAAACACATCAGTGACAAAGTAGTGCTTGTGTCCCATAGCAACATAGATTGGGTGAGGCAAACAGTGCAGTGCAAATAAGACATACCTTTGGCCATGTGCAGACAAACATCACCCATGGTGGCTGACATTGTCAACATTCATCAATTACACAATGACAAAAGTGACCATCATAATGCAGACCCACATATCTGCACCAATGGACACACAAATGTAGATATCCTGTGGAGACTGTAGATGTCAGGTGAACAAATACCATGCCATGGCAGCAATGGGACATACAAACCATGATCATTGTGCTGACTGATGACCTAGGAGTCCCAGGGACAGCAGGGGAAACCGACCAAACAACATACAGCCAATGGCACACTAAAGATATGCCAATGCAGTGGTGCAGATGCACAAACACAAACAGGCAGCCTCACACTGCATATCAAACACAACAGGTGATGGGGGTGTGCCAGTGTCCCCAGGCAACCACACAACACATGAGGAGGCCTGAATCCCAATTACACAGATGTGTATACAGTGCCACACAAAAGTAACTCATGGATCTGATTCCCCTATGTGGGCAATCAGGCATTGTTAGATGAGAGGGAGCCCAAATTACACATGTCACACAAGCTTGTAGGAACAGCAACTAACACAGCAAGAGACAGACCCACCACAGCACTACCCCCAGGGACCCCACATTGTGGTGACACTGGCGTGCATGATAATCCCACTGTGATGACAAAGCTAGATGTCGTTCACACTGTGAACCACAGTCATGTGTCCTGAGCAACAAACTACCATCACACCTACACAGGCACAAATCAATCAGCACAGCCTGTCAGCCAAGGCCAATATGGAGGTAGGGGTCTAGCGGTGCAACAACTCTCATTTGCACACACTCAACACCACACACCTTGATCTCCACCAATGTGCAACAGTGAAGCTCACATGGACTGGTGACATTGCACATGCACCCATGACAATCCCAGGGGTGGTGGTGGGAACTAAGGTGCAGAAACCCATCACACATGGCCAGTCAACAAGACTCGTGAATGTCTGACACACTGCACAGTACGCCGTACATGGGCATGACGTCAAATCCACCCCAATCAATGGGATCCCGGCCACAGTCACACACCAATGAAGAAGCCAAGGTCACCCACAAAGAACACACATAGACAACTTCCAACATTGCAGCTCTGACCCTGAGGAGTGGCAGCAGTCACACACACAACGTGTCACAATCACTGAAAGCTACCACAAACTGTAAATTACATGACTTGTGTAACCAACAAGTGCCAAGGGGAATCCTGACTGTGTCTCATCTGCGTTTTCCCACAAACTCAGCCCTGACAGCAAACACACCTATGGATGACACCCTGATGACCAGTAATGTGCCATGCACCCACATCCCAGAGAACCCAGGGCGAAGATTTTGGGGGAACATAGGTCAACTCAGCAAGCATCACAAACAGGAACATCACTAGGGATCCCAGCCTGTGTAGCAAAATGGATGTGAACACACACAGACATGCTCACACAACACACACCTTGGGCTCAGGCAATGTCACGGAATTACACACTGCCATGAGGGGACTCCACTCCTGTGTAAGGAAAGCTGTGCCATACGTTGTCTCTGCAGGGCTCTATCATGTCAGCAGAACACTTGGTCACTCAGTAAACAATTAGCACAAAATGAAGGCTCTCGTCACATCAGCCTGGTCATGGGAGTGTCACCGAAATCATCTGCACAGATCTAACACACATGTATAGCAAGTTGCACTGATAACACAGATGAGTCCTTCCCCATTGATGCCCAAACTTGCATGTCCAGTGGAGATGGTCACACTGTCAGGGAAATAGACAAATTGAACAATGGCAAGCACAACAGATGTGATGGGGGGTAAGCCACAGATGTGATATTGCAAATAAAAGTAGGAAATCCCATTGCCAAATATTGAAAACATGACACCCTCATATTGCTGCAAAGGATGACATGGATACACACCAGGATAGGACACATTCCCCCTGGACCACATGGGGTCCTGCACAGTAACACTTCATTTTCCTGATATCAAAAATCACCATCACTGCAGCAAGGGCATGGTTAGCATCATCAACATCATGTACATCTGAAGCAAAACCACTAGAGAACAGAAAGTAGCTTTATTCAGCATATGTGGGTGTAAAATTGAAAGTCCTGAAAAAACACAAAGGCCAATGGCCAGTCCATTAGTAAAGTCCGAACAGGGTGACAGTGGCAGATGTCACCCTTTGCTTGCCTGCACTGCAACGGACCAGGGACATTCCCCTCGGAGGGGCATACGGGGGGGCAGGCCAGGCACCGCAGGGACAGGATCAGGGCTCACCAGAAGGAGGCAGGGAAGGGGTGGTGGGTGCTGGAGAGTCACTGACAACTGCAGTGGAGGTGTCTGACATGGTGTGTGCCGGCACAACTGGGGGGCATGAGTCAGATGGTGTGGGTGCCGGCACGACTGCAGTGGGCTGGGCAGATGGAGTGGACAGGTTCCCCACTGCAGTGCCCAAGTCAGACGGGGTGGTAGTGGACTCCACTGCAGTGCCTATCTCCAGGGGAGTAGAATGGGGTTCAGGTAAGGTGGGCAGGACAGAGGGGAGGACACGGTCTCCACACCAGTGGCACAAACATGCGCAGCGGGGGTGTGGGGCTGGAAGAGCAAGTGGTAGGGGGAGAAGGCCGGATCATTTTGGGGATGGTGTATCTGTGGGTGGGGGAACCTGGGGCAGGGTGTGGTGGGGAACCTGTGTAGTGGGGGCCTAACGGATGGAGGAAGGAGACTGTGTGGTTGAGCTGCAGGGCGGTGGCGGGGTCTTGCTCTTCCGGGCCCGGGGGGACTTGCGGGTGGGGGCCTCAGTCTGTCTGTGCCTGGGGGAGGGTGTCCGGGGGCAAGGGGCACTCCCCTCTGTGTGGGTGGACTTCCTCTTCCCCCTGTATGCTGGATCAGCTGGATCGGAGGGGAAGAGGCCGAGGTCACAGAGGAAGAACTGCTTTGTAGGTGGGGTTGCAGGTGAGGCAAGGGAAGGGGTCTTAGAGGGAGAGGTATCGGAGGACTGCGGAGTGACTGTGGATGCCTGTGTGTGTGTCTGTTTCCCATCCCCTGTGGGTGTGGTATCAGTCCCCTGAGGATGCTTGCGTGCACGTTTTGACTTTGTTTTGGGTGTTTCTGTGCTGCTCGTGTCTGTGTGTTTGCGTTATTGTGCAGGTGTGCATGTGCTTGGGACAGGTAGGGTGCTAGGAAGTGTGGATGGGGCAGAGGTAGGAGGGGTGAGGGACTGTTGGAGGAGGGACACTGCTGCCGCCAGGGAGGAGGCCATGGACTGATTGCTCCTCTGTAGGGCAGACATGCCCGATGAGATGCCCTCCATGAACGACACCAGCTGTGTCAACAGAGTGGTGTGTGCATGGAGGACACTCAGCATTGATGTCTGCCCTACATGGTGCTGGCGAAGTAAGTACACAGACTCCTCACTCAGGGCAGCAGGAGACACAGGGGCAGGGGGTGCGGTGCCTGGCATGAAGGACACACGCTCCCGAACACGGGAGCCTCCACGGACCTCTGGAATGGGAGCCGATGGGAGGGCGGTGGTGGTGGTGGTGGCGGGGCCAGCCATACTAGCTGGGGTGTGGTGGCTGCTGACACCCGCCTCCACAAGGGAGTCATCCTCCGAGCTGCTGTGGTCCTCAGCTGAGGTGGATGGTGCTGAGGACTCCTCGGTGTGGCTCCCCTCGCCCTCCGTGCCACTGGGTCCCTCCGACCACTCATCGGCTGCTGACCCAGTCTGGCTCTGCAGCTCCTCCTGGTCCGTGGAGCTGTCCCCTCCTGTGGCCGTGGATGTATCTGCAAACAATTAGGGAAACAGACAAACATCAGTCACCTGCACTGACCGCACACACCACAGTAAGTACAGCACATTACAGAGCAAGCCCTGGCATCCTTAGTTGAACATTGCCAAAAGTGCTCACACAGATTAGGAGAAGCCAATTGTCAGTCTGATGGTCAACCATGGCACTCACATCCCTCCTGGCCTTGCACCCATCTGTCTGGTGCCTGTCGGATGGTAATACCCCAGTGTGGACACATGCACCACCTACACAGTTGTTGGACATTGCAGAGAACACGGTGAAGTATGTGAACATGCACACATCACGTCTCTTGCCACTGAGTCAGTACAGGTGTCCGGATAAAGGGATGGCCAGAGTCCAATTTGAAATGCATGTGATGCATACCAGCACCAGACACCATGATGCACCCATGTCCTGATAGTCAATGCCACAATGGGGTGCATGTAGCACATATCACTCCCCTGCAGGATCACTCTTAGGACGTTTAATGCCATGGCACAGGCATGCCTGCAAAGTCATACATCACTGTCTCCAGTCACATGGGCAGGGCAGCCAGCCAACAACAGTCTGCACTGTGTCACAATCCTAGGTCATGGGGAATGCAAGTTCTGTAGCTGACAAGTGCACATGTCCATCCCCCACAAATCATATCATCTGAACTCTTATTTGTCCACGTTATACCAATTGGACATATGGGAGACATGAAACACAACTCTCTGAACCTGAGCACCTCACAGTCTGCTGTGAATGAAAAACAGCTGCCTGAACTTCACAGTCGCATACACCAGTCTGCACAGTCAAGTGATCAAACACCTATATGTCACACAAGTATCGTCTCCTATGGTCACATCTCAGATGGCATGCTGAGCCCTAACCGATAAACACCCCAGTAGTCCTGACAACGAAGCCACAGCACAATGACACAGAGGCAGACACCTGAGGGAACATTTCACTGAGCACAACGTGTCAGCTGATACACGGGAGTGGGAGTACAGAGTGTATTGTATGCCCTGGAGTAGGCATGACTGTCCTGCTCCACGTGAAAGAGGGATGAGCCCTGGTCAGTAGGCAGGTGGCTAAGCATGTGTGACACACTTGATATACATACTCCTGAGGCCCAAACATTGTTCCCACCCGCAGCATGGGTGTGTGCCAAATACCCCAGGCACATGTGGTGAGTCAGATCAGCAATTGGACCACATATCAAAGTTACACGCAGATTACATGTCAGAACTCAGGCATTGTGTAAGCAATTGACCCACCCATGAAGCCCACCACAAAGTTACGGGAACAAATGCTGTCCCCCACCTTGAGCTAAGCCAAATGCAAGGACACAGTACCCAAGTGACACAATTTCCTGACTGTAAGGGCCACACCTGGGTATCAGATGAGGAGTGGGCATGTCACGATTGAGGGACATGGGTCCTGGACCACAAGACTGATGTACTGTGGAAGTTTAACCAGGCCAGAGGAGGGCACATAGCATGTCAGACAAAGTTCACAGTGCAGTCATGGACTCACCCCCTCCTTGCTGCTGTCTGGCCTTCAGCTACCCATCCAGGTCCGGGAAGACCACCGCCAGAATCCTGAGGATGTGGGGGGTCAGGGTCCGGTGTCTGCCCCTCCTGCGAGGAGGCGACAGCTTCAGCTGGACCCGTGCGATCCTCCGGGTCCAGCCTCGAAGGTCCTGCCACCTCTTCTGGCAGTTGCGGATCCGGCGCTTGTAGGCCCCCACGGATCTTACTGCCCGGCGATGGTCAGCCAGATTTCCTGCTTCTGGTGGGCATCAACCTGTGAGGATGACAAAGTGAAAAGTCCATTACCACACATGCAACATAGTGGTGCAGCACACAGTCAGATATACATGTGGTCATCAACAAAGGCAAATGAGGTACAAAGGTAGTGCACCCATTGAAAGGGACAGTTGTCCTGCATTCATGACAGGGAAACATTGCCTGGGAAGTAAATTCATTTAAAAGGGCACTTTTTCAGCAAAGTATCTGTTCAGTGCATGTACCTATACACTTTTGGGGTTCAAACTACCCAGTGAGCATGCTAGCCACTGGTGTACACAATGCTAGTAGTGCTAGTCAGACAACATGCACAATAGAGAAGATATTGGACTGCACACTCACCTGCTCCCCTGGTTTCCCATACAGCTTGCTGTACTGTGGAAGGAGGCCGTCCAGCAGAGCCTGGTTCTCCTCCTCTGTGAAGGCTGGGGCTCACTCCACAGTACGTGCCATTGCAGTAGCCAGAGGATGCAGAGACAGCAGCAGTGGTATCAGAGATGTGGTCCTGTAGCATGTAGTGCAGGCAAGTGAGCTCTCTGGGGGCCAGCCAGCCTTATATCTGTGCTGCAGAGGCAGAATATGTCCCATGCATCCAAAGTGATAGGTCCAACACGTTTGCATCTCATGAATCTGGCCAATCCATGGAATTGCACGACTCGTACACGCCTTCCGCATCGTTCAAAATCTCACCTTCATGACACCCTAGCATTTGCAACATTGTAGTGAGAATCCAACTGAATTTCCAGCACACGACTCGTACAAGTTTTGAATACGTGTCCGTCTCCATCACAGTCCATAGCCAATGAGGGCGCACGGCTCGGGAACTAACTGTACGACGCGTATTTTGAAATTCCACACGCACCCGTCTCCATTATGTTCAATGCCCAAGCCGTGCGTACGGCTCGGTCACTGACTGCACGACGCGTCTGGATACAAGTCACACGCACCCGTCTCCATACGATTCAATGCCCAAGCCGTGCGTACGGCTCGGTTACTGACTGCACGACGCGTCTGGATACAAGTCACACGCACCCGTCTCCATACGATTCAATGGCCAAGCCGTGCGCACGGCTCGGTCACTGACTGCACGACGCGTCTGGATACAAGTCACACGCACCCGTCTCCATACGATTCAATGCCCAAGCCGTGCGCACGGCTCGGTCACTGACTGCACGACGCGTCTGGATACAAGTCACACGCACCCGTCTCCATACGATTCAATGGCCAAGCCGTGCGTACGGCTCGGTCACTGACTGCATGACGCGTCTGGATACAAGTCACACGCACCCGTCTCCATACGATTCAATGGCCAAGCCGTGCGCACGGCTCGGTCACTGACTGCACGACGCATCTGGATACAAGTCACACGCACACGTCTCCATACGATTCAATGGCCAAGCCGTGCGCACGGCTCGGTCACTGACTGCATGACGCGTCTGGATACAAGTCACACGCACACATCTCCATACGATTCAATGGCCAAACCGTGCGCACGGCTCGGTCACTGACTGCACGACGCATCTGTGTTACAGTAACCCACGTCTGCCACTCTTGTTGTCACTGACTGACGGATGCCACCCTCAATCAATGTCCAGGGGCTCAGGGGAACACCTATGACAACACAGTCTGTGCCACAGTGTATGCTAAGGCACATAAGTGTGCATTACCTGTGTGTGTATGGGGGGCTACATGTGATTGGTTGTGTGGTACTTGGTGGCTGGCGATCCCAGGCTGGGCACGGGTTTTGTGGGACATAATCATTTGTGTGGTGTGCACATAACCACTTGTATGTGCAACAGTGCAGTACTGTACATCAGCCCTGGACGCAGTCCCAGGTAGGATGTGTGTATGACATGTCACATGAACCCTGACTCTTCAGTGTGATGGTATGTGCATCACAGGGTGACCCAGTGCCCCTATTGTGATGTACATACACAATCTGTGTGCATGTTGTGTGAGATCTCTGGGATACCATGTGTCCAATGTGAGCCAGGCCACACATCCCATTGGTTCATGCATGCACGTTGTTGGGGTGTGTGTCACAGACACCTATGTATGTCCTGATGAGACAACAGGGCACACTGCCTGTCGGAGACATGCTTGATGTGTGGCGTGTAAAAGAAACGTCACATCATGCCTGTGTATCTCCCAGTCAAGAAGCTGTGTTGTGGAGGAGATCTGTACTCACTAGTCACTGTGGTCTTTGTGTGGTACGTGGCAACAGTGCAGATGTACTGTGACGGGGCCCATAGCTTTGTCACGGGACAACAGGGGACTTCTCATGTCCACATGCTGATCTGCGATGTACGGTGATGGTCACGTAGGTGACATATGTGTCCATACCCTACGGCATACACCTCATGTTATTTAGTAATGTATTGATTTGTGATGGTATGTATTTCTGGGGCTTTGTGACATGGCTGGAGGTGGTGACAATCTATCTTTTGTCTTCTCTGTACTGCAGGGCACCAGCTGTCCATAGACCATTCTCTGACCTGGCAACGATGGTGGAACGTGACTCCATCCGCAAGTACCGCTTCACCAGGCAAGCGATCGAGGATTTGGCTGGGCAGTTGGGCCCACATCTGCAACCTGGCCGGCCATACCCTACTGCGCTGACCCCCAAGGTGAAGGTGATGGCAGCTTTACACTTCTTTGCCACCGGTACCTTTCAGTACACTGTGGCTAGTGCTGGTGGCATGTCGCAGACCATGTTTAGCCGTGTGCTTCGGGATGTGTTGGAGGCCATGTTACTTTTCCTGGACCTGTACATTTATTTCCCGAAACGCCACCAACTTGTAGACATCAAGGGTGACTTCTATGCCCTGGGGAGGATGCCAAATGTCATCGGCTCCATTGACGGGACACATGTGGCTTTAGTACAGGCACATGAGTACAGGCACATGAGCTGCCATACAGAAACAGAAAGCATTATCACTCCATCAATGCCCTGGTGGTTTGTTTGGCGGACATGACCATTAGCCATGTGTGTGCACGTTTCCCTGGATCTTCCCACGATGCCTACGTCATGAGGAGTAGCCGCATCCCGAGGATGATGTCACAGATGCAGAACCAGCGTTCCTGGCTTGTCGGTGTGTACTGACTGTTTTTCAATGTGTATGTTTGGCAATGTTGTTTTTCCATCCTCTTCTCAACATCTTCTAATGTGCAATTGTCTGTATGTAGGTGACTCTGGATACCCCAACATGCCATGGTTGCTGACACCCCTGAGGAACCCTGTGACACCAGCCGAGATGCGCTACAACGAGGCACATGGTCCTACCAGGAGGGTGATAGAGCGGACCTTTGGACTCCTGAAAAGCCGCTTCCGCTGCTTGGATAGAACAGGAGGTGCCCTCCCCAATGTCCCTGCAAAGGTCTGCAAGATAATCATCGTGGCATGCATGCTACACAACCTGGCAGTGAAGAAGGAGTTGCCTCTCATACAGGAGGACGATGACCAACATCCGCCACCTGTAGAGGATCCTGGGCTGGGCCACGATGCCAGTGATGATGACGATGATGGTGCGGGGGATGTCCGCTCACAGCTCATCAACAACTTCTTCTCCTGAATGTGAGTATACAGTGATGTGTTGTGTGTGCATGATTTGTGTGGGTGGTGCACTGTTGCTGCTCGAATGAGGCTGTGTGCTACTTGTACATATGCCTGCAGTGATGTGCCCTTTCTGTTAATCTGTGGTCACAGTCAGGGGTGACATGACCACTGTGTTGTGATGGAATATCTTGAGTAAGGTTTACTGCATGTGTATTGTTGTCATGTGCTGTTGTCATGTGCTTAATCTTGGGTCTCATGTCTGTCATTCACCAGTTATTTTGGCTGTTTGGTCAACTGTGACCCTGAACACCACGACTCCTGGACCACGATGGTAGTAGTCATTGTCCCGACAAGTGCTGTGCCATTCACCCCTGGACTTTTATTTGTGCACACTTGTTGACTGTGTGCCCACTGTCACATGAGATTAGCTTGCATCTGTGGTGGAATCAACATGTTGCAAATAGCTAATAAACCTGTACTTTGGTTTGTGATGTGCGTTGTCTGTCTCCACACCTCTTACGGACATTTACTTACTGTACCTGTGGGCTGGTTACCACTGAGTCAGGATGGGTGTGTAGTATGTGCATACCACTGTATTTCCTGACAACACTGGTGTTGGCGATGAGTTGGTCGGGCGTGGTGAGTATGTGTTGAGTTGACCTAGTGGTGTGTCTTCCACATATGTGGCACATTAGCCTGACTGACATGACAGTGTTCTCATCGCAGTACAAGTTTGCATGCACGGGGTTCTTCAGCACAACAACATCTACATGCCAATGACAACGTCTGAATCACCACAGAGTCACGTCTTGTGTTATAGTGGATTTATTGACAAACATGTGAGGATAGTGCTCAAGATTGGGAGTGCTGTACATTGGGATTAGAATCCAAAGTTCACAGATAAGTTGGAAGTCTTGGTAGATGAAATGTCCAGAGTAAAGTCCACAGTCCTTTGATACATTGGTTCAACTCAGAACCTCCATGTCATGTGGGAGAGTAGGGTGTCAGTCAACAAAGTGAACTGTTTGCACACAAAGGTCGATGTCAAGAACAGGTGTTGGGTTCCTGGGAGTTGGGCATGGCCATCACTGTCTCACTTCTCCTTTGGCGGTCGACCCCTCTTCTTCTTACTGGGGGGACCCTCCTGGTCAGGCTGCCGCAGTGCAGGGGACTCTCCACCAGAGTCCTCCTCCCTCCCTGTGGCAGTGGCAGATGTTGTTGCACCAGATGTTGATGGCGCACAGGGAGGTGGTGTAATGTTGGTGCTGATCTGGCGGAGGCATGTCAATATGTCCCGCTGCACCGCTGTCAGTTCTTTGACAGTGTCCCACTTGGACTCCAAGCGGGCATAATGGGCAGCCTGCTGCTGTTGCATGTCTTTGAGGATCCCCACTAGCTGGCCGAACCCACCGGTGCTCTCCTGGTACGCATCTATGATGCGTCCCAGGTGGGGGTCATCCTGCAGTCCCGCCCCTCTGCAGGGCATGTCCTGTGCCTCCCACCCCTCCCACCACCCCTAGCCACACGGGCAGTACCTGTCGTGTCACGCACAGGTATCACAGGGCCTCCTTGGCTGTTGGTGCTGGTGTTGGCTGCACGGGTGCCCTGCGACCCTGTGCTGGTGTCATCCTGTGTCCCAGGTCTGTCCATGTTTGCAGGGGTGGTCTGTGTGGTTCCAGACGTTGGAGGGGTGGTTGCAAGGGGAGCAGATGGTTGTCCAGCTGGAGCTGCAGGATGACTGCTTCCGGAGGTGCCAGGTTCTTCGTCGTCGTCTGCCAAGGATGGAGACTGTTCACCACCGGAGAGGTCAGGGTCCACCAGAGTCTGGGACTGGGACTCTTCCTCATCTGCAGATGTGTCCCCAGAATCCCCTGTATTTGGAAGAGATACACAATGTTAGTGATGTATCCATGGACATCAATGGTTCATACCCATGACATTGGCCACTGTAGGTCACGCTGCGTGCCTGTAGATTGCATTGTCCTACGTTGTCACAGACAGATTGTTAGTTGTGTAGCACATTTACCTGCCACCCTGAAGCACTTTAGTTGGCGAGTCTAGCTGTGTGCCTGGCCAGCTAATGTCTTGCACACTTGACTGTACATGGCCATTGCTACTCTGGTGCCATCACGTGCCTGACACAGGTGTCTCATCCCTGTCAACATATGTGCTTTGACGCTGGCATCCTTGCAAGTCCACTTAGGATCTTTTTCGAGCTTCGGGCATGTGTGATGTCAGTTCTTGCTAGTCTTTGTGCGTCACATTGGTGTGTCTGCACAACCTGATCACTGTCCAGTATGCCTGGGTTCTCTTGATTTTCTCTTATGTGTTGTCTGTGTCCCTAGATCACATCTCATTTCATACAGGAGATGGTGTCACTGTCGTTAATGGTGTTGGGGCCGAGTTTTGTAGTTGCTAACATACTCCACCATGTCACTGTCCTCCATGGTGATATGGATTGTGCACAGCAGCTCTCTTTATTTTCCGTACTCATGACAGTGATGACCAGAGGTGTGTGTGTGTGTTCTCTTGCTTCAGCTGTGTGTTGCATGCCTGCTCCAGTGCAGCCCAGGTTAGTCCTTGTGTCCACAGTGTCTATGACGGTGAGTGCTGTGTGGTGTGGATGATGCCTACGACACAGACCGACATTTGAGTGGTATGCAGCTCACAACGGCACCTGGTGTTGATGACACCATGCTACAGTGTGAGGTATATTGGTGGGTCCATTGTAATCACTGTCAGGTGTCCCCTGTCACTGCTGTGTCTGTGAGTTGATGTGTGTTCAGTGCTCTGTGCTATGTCAGAATTTCAACAATTGTCATCTACAAGACACACCTTCTCACCCAGGCCCGGAGCCATCCCTGGAACACTGCATCCCCAGACGGTGAGTGTACACATACATTTGCAATGGCTGTGTGTGTGAATGGGTTCTGTTTGGTTGCTGCGTAGGTTAGACTTGCAGCAAACTGCTACATCGGAGCCATGTGTCATCCATCATGCCCTGGCCTTTAGTTTGGGTGTGACTGGTCCCAAGTGTGCTATTCATACTGGCTGAGAAGGTGTGAGTTTGGGCAGCCTAGATGGTATTCAGCGTCATTGCAGTACCTCCTTCTCCCACAGAGGCCAGGCAGTACCCTCTGAGGCATGCTTCCCTTGCAGGGAGTGAGAGTTGACTTTCAGGATGTCTGTCAGTGGTGTCCTGTTGTTTGTTGGTGCACAGTTCCCAGCAGGGCCTTGTGCTCCCTACAGCAGAACCCAGTGTCAGCCATCTTGTGAGTACATTTGCACTCCCTTTGAGGTGTGCATGGGTCAGGGTGGGCTGGATGGGCCCTGTGGGTAGGGGATGTTGATCTGTGACTACAACTCCCATCATGCTTTTGGCTACACTCCCCTTCCCAGCATGTCCAACCTTCCTTCCTTCCTTCCTTCTATCTCTGCTTCCCTGTGAGGTGGTGGAACTGCAATGGGAAGATGGCTGACAGTGTTGTCCTGTTGGTTGGTGCACAGTTCCCAGCAGGGCCTTGTGCTGCCCACGGCAGAGCCGGGTGTCAGACATCTTGGAAGTGGGTTTCCACTCACCCTCTTGTGGAGCAGAGTCCAAGGTGTGGTGTTTGGAGTTGGTGGGAGTGGTGTGTATGTCAGGGCCTGCTGGTAGTTGTGGTCAGAGGGTGCACTCCTCCTCCTCCCCCCAGGCCAGAAGTCCACCATTGTGCATGCTTCCCTTGCAGGGAGTGAGAGTTGACTTTCAGGATGTCTGTCAGTGGTGTCCTGTTGTTTGTTGGTGCACAGTTCCCAGCAGGGCCTTGTGCTCCCTACAGCAGAACCCAGTGTCAGCCATCTTGTGAGTACATTTGCACTCCCTGTGAGGTGTGCATAGATCAGGGTGGGCTGGATGGGCCCTGTGGTTAGGGGATGTTGATCTGTGACTACAACTCCCATCATGCTTTTGGCTACACTCCCCTTCCCAGCATGTCCAACCTTCCTTCCTTCCTTCTGTCTCTGCTTCCCTGTGAGGTGGTGGAACTGCAATGGGAAGATGGCTGACAGTGTTGTCCTGTTGGTTGGTGCACAGTTCCCAGCAGGGCCTTGTGCTGCCCACAGCAGAACCCAGTGTCAGCCATCTTGGCAGTATTTTTCCAAACCCTGTGTGTTGAGCATGGTTCAGGGTGGACTTGCAGAATCATTTGGGAGGGGGACCACTGTCTGCGACTACAACTGCCATCATGCAATTGGCAAAACCCACCTCCCCAGCATAACCACACTTCCTTCCTGTGAGTCAGCTTACCTGTGAGGTAGTGTGACAGTGGTGGAAGAATGTCAGACAGTGTTTGTTTGTGTTGTGTGCCACTGTCTTGCTCTATTTGTTAGTCGGTTTGTACATGTCATGACACAGTTCAAGGTTACTATGAGATAGCAGGTATTGTGTTACTGTAACTGGCATACACATCCAAGGACAACTTTCTTCAAGTTAATGTGGCTTTGCTAACAGAACATGGTTTGACTGTCCCCTTGACAGTGATTTGTGTATATAGCCACACAATATTGAGTATATTGTTTGTGTACTCACCAGGCTCTGGTATTCCTCCTAATCCATGTACACTCTCCGGTGGTAGGATGGCATGCACCTTCTCCTCCCAGGACCTGAATTGGACTGGTTTGGCAGGAGGGCCACTGCCAGTACGATTGCTGAGCTCGTGCTCCTTCTTCAAGAGATTCCTGACCCTCCTGCGCACATCATACCACCTGTTCTTGATGTCTTCCCTTGTGCGCAACATTGGTGCTATTGCATTCACTTTGTTGACGATCCTCTCCCACATCTTGGTTTTCTGTGCTAGGGAGGTCTTTTGTACCAATGTACCAAACAGATGTGGCTCTACCCTGAGGATTTCATCTACCATGAGTTCCAACTCACTATCTGTGAACTTTGGATTCTTCTTGGGGGGCATGGTGCTGGGTGGTGGTGGGGATTGGAGTATGTGTGTGAGGGTGCAAGTGGAGTGGGTGAGTGTCTGTGTTTCTGGGTGTTTGTGTGTGTGCTTTTGTAGAGGTGCTAATGGTGTGAGGGTTGTGTGTTGGGTGAGTTGTGAGTGTGTCCCTGTTGGCAGTTTGGTTGGGTTCCTTGCTGGGTGCTGTATGGAATTTGCAAAGGATCATGGTAGGGATTGGTGGCCTTTAAATAGGTGGAGTTGTGGGTGTGTCATTGTTGGCTTTTTTTAATTTTTTTTATTTATTGGGTATGTTGTTGCTTGTTTGGTCCTTTTTTTCTCTTTTTTCCATTGTGTTCTGGGTGCATGAAGGAGACGTTCTTCTGACCGTGATGGACGCGGATGGTGAGTCGTACGGGCTTCACCGAGCCTGTCGCGCTGAGTTTCTGCTGTGTTGTGTATGTGGCGTACGTGTCAGTCGCGGACGACTCCATTGCTGCAGGTCTCTGTATTCTGTGCGAGTCGGTCGTGCGGCTTGAGCTCCGTGCGAGTAGGACGTGCGGCTTGGGCTCCATGCGAGTCGGTCTTGCGGCTTGGGCTCCGTCCGAGCCGGTCGGCTTTCCCGCGTGTGGCATCGTACTGCGCGGCTCGTACTTCGCGGGTCCGTGTCGGTGGGATCCATTCCGGATGGGTGTCGGTCGGTTCGAATCGGAGTGTTTTTCCGGCCGGCTCACAGTTTTCCGTCCGGCTCGGTCGGCCGGCTTGTGTTCCGTCCGAGTCGGTTGGAAATCACAGGCTTCGCATCGTACTGTGTGGGTCGTACAGCGCCAGTTCGTGTCGGTCGGAATTCGTTCCCGGTCCGTGTTGGTCAGTTCGGTTTCCGACCCAGATCGGAATCGTGAGACCGTGCAGAATCTTCTTGGTGGAAGTGACCGAGTATCCCTTATTTTTAGCAAAAATTGGAATCTAGGAAGAGTGTTTCTCTATTCAATTTGAGCATTTTTGTTTGAGATTGTTTGCTGCGTTTCTGGTAAAGTTAGAAGGAAAAATGATTCGGACCAAGTTGTGCCCAGCGGGAGATAGTGGGGGTTCAACATAATGATGGGAGGTGATTCCATGGTGAGCTCACTGGGCAGGGAAGAGCTAGGGAGTAGTTGTAGGACCATAATGGAAGAGGACTTGCTCCAGGATGTCTGTCCCTTAAGATGGAAAGGGAGTTTAGTCCCCTTTCTATTTCTTTTAGTGTCTGTCCCAAAAGGAAAGGTCCTACCTAGGGAAGAAGAAGCCCTCTTAATTTCTATGGCTTCTTCATGTAAAAAGACCATAACCTGGGAGTCCCAAAATGTCCACTACAAAGTTGTCATCCCTGAACCCCAAGTAAAGGAACAGACAGGACTGCACCAACTCGGATGCAAATGTAGGAAAATCCACAGCATCTATGTGGAAGGAGTGGCTCGATCGGACGCAAGAGCCTGCGGGCACCGTGCTCATAATCAGCCCTCAGTGCGACACTAGATCTTAGTAAAGGCCAGTGAGCACTGAGCTCATCATCGGCCCTCTGGGAAGAGCATAATACGTCGGGGCAAGGCTGAGCAGTATAGCATTAGAGCTCTTGGTAGGGATGGGTGGTGTCGGGTACCCATTAGGCTCCAGTTCGGTGAGTCTTGGCACGGCCGCATACTGCCTTCTGAAACTCAGCAGTCTAAGGACCGAATTACAACTCTGGTGCAGTTGCGCTGGCTCTCCGCCGACACAGCTGTGCCAAAGCTGTGCAAGGACCACCGGCCTTATTACAAGTTAAACATGTGTAAGGCAGACAGTCCTTCGCCTTTCACATGGTGTTGCCTAGAAAACAGGCACGGCAATGGGAATGGCAAAAAGTTCCAGCATGGCATGGATGGTGACGTCCATGAAGTGTTGGAACTTTAGGGGAATACAGACAACGGGGCACATGTTGAGCCCCCCTGAATGTATCCCCATGCAGGGAGGGGGCAGGGGCTCTGTAGGGCCCCCTTTGTTACTCCACTGCCAAATTTTTCATGGCAGGGGTCCTGCCATGAAATGGCTGTTGGTGGCGTAACTCTTAATATGCTGCGCGGGACAGCGCCAGTTCTCCTCAGCATGTTACATTGTGGTGCAGCTCTGCCACCGACAGGGAACGACTGTTCTCTGGCACAGCCGGTGGTCCTCTGCTGCAACGACTTTTGAAGTCGTAATGTGGCGGACGGACCACCGCCGTCTGGGGGTCTTACGACCGCCAGACTCGTATTCAGCCCCTAAGTCCTCAGCAGGGTCGAGTCCATAATGGCTCGTTCATGACCCAGATCAGCTCCCTGATGCAAAGCGTAGCCCCACAGTGGGGGATATCAGGCTATGAATTTCTCTCAGTGGAGTCACAGAAGGAAGGACCTGGGGCATTGCTGATCTGCTGCAAGTAGGATCGCACGTGCTGGCATTCAACATCATCATAAATAGGGGTCCAAGAAAGGGGAGAAACAGGGATCACCATGCACTGTTGACAATACCGTTCCACACTACCATGAATGGTTGCCGCATGACAGCACTGTAAAGCAAAGTGTCGGTCAGAGGCAGGCAGGAGATGTCGGGCCACAACCGCTCACCGCCATCCTGTTCCAGTGGTCGGCGGAGACCAGCCCGTAGGACCACCAGCATCGACCAGTGGATTCTAGGACCTCGCCAGCCACATGTAGAGTAGTGGGGTGCCGGGAGACCGCCTATGCGCAGGCAGTCGGAATAAACAGATATGTCGCTGGGAGTGGGGTGGGGGTGGCATTCGGGACTCTGGGGTTCTCTTCTCCATGCCTCTGGGAGTCCAATTCAGACCTCTTGATGGACGCCGTGGTGAGATTATCGACGATCAGGTACTGGTGCAGATCTAATCATCTCTATATAACTGCTGAGGAGTTAGTAGTTGGGTGGCAAAAGTGGCAGGGCACAAACGGTTGGCTTAATGGGGATTTAATCCAAAAAGGTCATCTAGAGCCCTGGAGCCTCTGAAAGGCTCAACTTTGTGGTGGCCTTCTTGCCCCATGCCAGCCCTTGGAGATGCACCCCCTGCTATCTACATCCCCACTGAGCAGGATCACCTGATGCACCTTGGAAATATCGTTGAGGGTCTGCAGAGTGCAGGCCTCACTATAAAGGTAAACAAGTGCCAGATAGGGCAGGGCTCTGTTGTATACTTAGGCCACCCAACGTTAGTTGAAAGTCCAGTCTGGACTCCAACGACAGCTCCGACAACCAGCCAACGAGGGATGTCAGCACCACAGAGGCCAGCACCAAGAGTGGCCCAGCTGTTCGGTTATATTCCTTCTCACTGGTCCTGACCAAACCCAGTAAGCGCCTTGACGGACAAGTTCAAGCTGACAAAAAAACCCTCTACACCTGAGCCATCAGGCCCAAAAGAAACCGACTGCTTCCCCCATGTGCCCAGAACCCTCACGACTCAACCGCCCCCCTGGTTGGGAGCTCCCGGACTTGTCCCCAAGTATCCCCTTGCAGCCTATTTCCAGTTGGCCCCTTCCTTTGTAATGCGTAGCGTGCAAGGTTACCACCCCGTCCAGCACCTCTGCACCCAGACTCACCAGGTTATTCAGAAAAAATATTGAGTTTAAAATATCAATGTACAAGAATATCTATTCTAAAATATAATGACATGGAAATATCTATGTCAATAATATTGGGTTTAAAGGTAAGTAATATTGATTTTTAAAAATATCAAAGTCATTAATATCATTTGCAAAAATATAGTTAAAAATATGTTTTTATTATTATTAAAAAAAACATTTTTAAAATTATGTTTTAGTTTAGATTTTAATGTATATGTTGTAATTTTTTGTATAATTGTTTTAATATATTTTTTACATTTTTAAAAGTAGTTATATTTAATTTAATTACATTTTGTGTTGTTTAATTCCATAGCGGGTTGTGGATTTTATAGGAAAGAAAGTTATTTAATTATAGTAAATTTATAATTTTATTTAACATTATTTTATTTTTATTTAATTGTTAATTGTGTTCTTTTTTTAATCTAAATTTTATATGCGGGATGTGGGGGTTATGGGGGCGGGTGGGTGGAAATGTAATTTGTTGATTTAATTATTAATTGTTGATGTTAATTAATTGATAATTATGTTTAATTAATTTTTGGGTTGTAGGTTGTGGGGCTATAGGGGTAAAGGGTGGGAAGAAATTTATTTTTAATTAATTAATTATTTAGCAATTAAAATTAATTGATAATTATGTTTAAGTAATTAAAATATTTTAGGTGCTGGTTGTGGGGTTTACAGCAGTAAAGGGTGGGGAGTAAATTAGTTTTAAATAATTAGCTGTTAAATTCTATTAATTATTTAATCGACAATTGTTTTAATTGTGTAAATATTTATTTTTGACTTTGATTTTAGGTGTGGGTTATGGGGTTTATAGCTGTAAAGGGTGGGAAATGCAATTATTTTTAATGAATTCATATTCAGTTTTTAATAAATATTTAATTGATGATTATGTCAATTGTGTTTTTAAATTATTTGAATTAGATTGAATGAGGGTTTTGTAGGGGTATGGGGTGGGAAGTAAATAATTTTAAGTAATTAATATTTTTTTTATTATTAATTTGATAATGAATCATGTTAATTGTGCAAATCAATTTTGTTCAATTTCATAAGTGTAATGTGTGTTTTGTGGTGGTATATTGTGGGAAGCACATTAAATATAATTTATTAATATTTAATTAATTATATTTGTATTGTTCCAGTTTATATTAATAGTATAAATATTTTTCGAAAGTTAATTTTTTTGGTGCAGGTTGAGTTTTGTGGGGTTATACGGTGGGAAGTAAAATAAATTAATGTCTTTGTTAAAAATTGATTTTTAAATACAAAAGAATATTTCTATGAAAATTATTTTTGATTTTTATCCCTAATTCTATTTGTAAGTATTTCATATGATACAATATAAATGTTTTTATTATTAAAAATAAATAAATAAATTTGCATATTTTTTTAACATATTTATATTTTTTAAATTTGTTTTTGAAGTCATTTTATTTTGTTCAAGATATTTTGTTGCTTTTTATTGCTGCACTAATTGAAGTGGGAATAGTTAATTTTACCCCTCCGCTAACCAACCCTTTCCCTACTGTTGTACTTGCTGGAGTGGGAGTAGTAAATTCTACCCCTTTAGAATCCAATAGTTTGCCTACTGTTGTACTTACTGAAGTGGGTATAGTAAATTTTACTATTCCACAATCCAAGACTTTCCCTACTGGTGTTTTGATTGGAGTATTACATTTACCCTTCTGTACTGCAACAGTTTCCCTACTGTTGTAGTGTGTCAAATGGTTATTGTAAATAAAAACTATCTGCAATTAAACATTTTTACTACTATTGTATTCATTGGAGGGAGATTAGTAAAATTTAGCAAGTTTTTTTATTGTTGCGTGAAGTGGGAATTAAGGGGCTTATTAATATGGCGGGCGGACCGTCCGCCAGCGGTGCGGCGGTCCTGCACCACTAATTAGGATGCGACCGCCACCCTGGCGGTCGCATTGGCATCTTCAACATTGCGGCGGACGGTGCTGTAGGCAGCACCCGCCGCAATGTTAAAGAGGCACGTTGTGCATTGCCATGCCCAACGTGGCTGGCACCGCGCTGTGCCTGCCACCTTGGGCATGGCAATGTAGGGGGGTACCATAGGTACCCCTCAAGTGCAGCCCCCCACCTCCCCAGGGGCCCGCAACGGGCCCCATGCTAAACATCGTATGTCTTTCCATGGCGGCATCGCCGCCATGAAAAAGCCGGTGTTTGCCTGCATCCTAATCTGGTGGACGGTGCCTGCTAGGCACCGCCACCATTTTGGGCTCCCTGGGCCGTCCGCCAGGCAGTCGGGACGATTGCTGGTGGCGGACGGTCCTTGCGTCCGCTGCGGACGCATTCCTGTTCCCACCACCATCCTAATCTGGCCGTGGGACGAATTGAGTTTGATGGCGGGCGGATCGCCACCGCCGGGCCGGCGGTGGCGATCCGCCCGCCATCCTAATAGGCCCCTAAGTTTTTTTAAATATGTTATAATAGTTTGCGTAGTTTTAAATAATTTGTAGTGGGAATAGGATATGTATTAAATTGTATATATTTTTATATTGTTATAATTTATAATAATGTCTTTTTGTTTATTTAAAATTCTAATATATTTAATTGATGTTTATGTGTGAAATATTTTGTACTAGATTTTAAGAAGTTTCGTTTTTTAATGTCAGAACGGTTTTTTAAAGATTTTTTTTCGTATATATATATATATATATATATATATATATATATATATATATATAGATTGTTTAAAATATATTATTTAATACTTTTGAAATTATAATATAAATTAAAATTATTAGTTTAAAAATTGATTAAGTAGATATATCTAAATATATATTATTCTATATGTGTTAAACTTTTTTTAATGTTATTTAATATTAAATTTTATAGATATTTAAAAACGATATTTAGTACAACACTAGTAGTTACATTGAAAAGATTTTTTGATATTTTTGTAGTTCCCATTATAAATAGAGGATGACGATATTTTTTAGGTCAATATTTTGGTCGCAATATTTTGGGGGACGATATTCTGTCAGTGAACCCTTATCAGGGCAGATATCACTAACCTGCTGGTGAAACTTTGGTCCTGGTCCCTCTACCGCGTCACGACCGGAAGGGGTCCCACGGTAAAGCTTTACAAGTATCTGTATGCAGTAAATGTTCTTTCTCCCATAAGAAAGCATTTCGCGTAAAGACGCATTGTATTGTATGTTTGACTTACCTGCTAAAAATTGATAACGCCAAACGTAACTACCTGTATGCGAAGTTTACGGTATCTAAATTTATATTACAATATTAGTTATTTTTCTAAAATTGGTCTCGGATATATTTTTGATTGTGTGTCATTTATTGCCTCTGTGAGAACAACAAATGCTTAGCACTATCCTCTGATAAGCCTAAACTGATAGACCACACTGCCACAAAATAGAGCATGTAGTGTTCGTTATTTGAGCCCTGTAAAGCAATAAGGCTTGTCTTCACTCTGCAGAGTGTACCTTACTTTGGTGCACTATATAGAGATCCCGGTTCCTACAATGCCAGATCAAAACATGTGTAATATTTTCCTAGTATTGACTTGTAGATTAATAAAGGCTCTTCATAAGGAGGAGGGAGCATGTCAAATTTCAAAAGCACCAGCGGTGCCGCATCCAGCGCCGAACGACATCTGTGCAGCACCTTCTCTGAGTCAGTCTTCTTGAATGGTGGATTACCATGTAATTTTCTGAGAACAATTCCTTGATTTGATGAAGGCTAGACCATGAGTAGACATTGTGTCCGTGACCTGATCGGAAAACAGAAGTACTGGCTCTGTTCTATTTTTTTTACACAGGATAAAGAACTGCCCTGGACACTGATCAGGCCTCTCTTCTGGAATGTATCATTAACCCCCTATGTAGTTATCCAGATGTCCTGGAACCCATCACTGTTTGGCTGTACCTTTACTACCACCCTTGAAAACCTGGAAGACGTTTTCAACATCTGAACCCCTGGATGACCATGAAAAACCTGAAAAGTATATTTGTAACATTATTATTACTATTGCTGTACCACTAATATACTTCAACATGAAGGGGCCGATTCCGATCTCGGCCGGTAGTGCTCCGAATCGGATTCGGATTCACCGGATCCGATTCGGAGCCCTGTTTCCCGACCGAATCGTACGCGGGTCCGGCCCGAGCGAGTACGATGCAAGCACCCGCGAAATTGCCCGACCGACTCGAACGCGGCTTCAACACGCTCCGACCGACTCACATGGACACGACTCGCACCGCGCTATGGAGACGTTTCCCGGCCGGGTAAGTACGATGCGCGCCGCGAGCAGTCCGACCGACTCGCGCCGTCCGGCTTGAAAAAGCTGTCGGAGCCGGACTTTGGGGGTCCGCGTCGGACCCCCTGCACGCGTAGGCACGCGAGTCGCACACAGGGGGGACCCATGGGTCCCCCTACCTGTGCATGTACGCGCGATGCGCATGGACGCGTACACGCTGTAGGGGCGCCCTTGTCCGCCTCGCACCCATTGAGTCAATGGGAGCCCGCGTACGCGTTGTACGACAGGCTCCCATTGACTTCAATGGGAGTCCGACCGACTCGAGTCCGATAGCATGCGTGCGCATCGTACTCGTTCGGTCGGACTGCTAGGGTCCGATTCGGTCGGAATTCTCTCCGGGTCCGGCTCGGTCGGAGAGATTTCCGGCCGGAATCGGAATCGGCCCGAAGTCTTTGAATTTGCTCCTTAATGCATAAGAGAAAAACAGTTAAAAAATGTAGAAAAATGTAATGCAGTAACAGTGTACATTGGGTAATGAGTTTTACAATACTCTGTTGAAATTCACAATTCCACGCCTCTCCATACCACACCACAGAATACTAACTCCACTCCACCGGCACAAAACCACTCACTATATTATACACAGTGCCACTCTACTCGGTTCTATAACTAAATATATAAACCACAAAAATCGTGGGACATAACTAATGAGTCCAAAATATCTAGAAGAAAAATATTGTTTTCCTGTACTTATAATGTAAATGACAAAAATATTGAAAAAAATGATTGTTGTACACCAATAGTGATTTCAAAAAGATCTTCCCTTTAACTTGTATATATAAAAATAGTAAAAACAAAATATATTAATGTGTACCAGTAAAATAAATTAAATATATTTAAACAATTTATAAGTATATATAAATATTTTACTTATTTAAAAACAATTCAAAACAAAGTGGTATGCCGTTCCTACTGTATGGTACAGGTGAGTAGTCTATGAAGAAAGCAATTGTGGTGTGCTCACTATGGCAGGAGAAAGATACCCCCTAAACATTACGATGGAGGAGTACCAGGGACTCAGCTTTGACGATGATATAGCAGCCGAGATTCTTAAGACACCATCACTGCTGGGGACTGATGGCAGTGCAGCCTCTGGCAGCCAGTCTGAAGACTGGACTTCACTCTCCATCATGAAACGCGAGTGGCTCAAAATAACTCTACATGGAGCCATGATGACCGAGTACCTGCGGGCAAATATAGCCCCCAATGGTTTGATTGTCAATAACTTCCCATGCCTATTTCTGGAAGACCATGTTTTTAAAAAAGAGTGGTCCCTAGTAGCATGGAAATGCACTAGGTACTGGCTCATACTCATTATCCACACTGCTAAAAGAATTGCAGATGCTCTGCTGATAAGAATCCAGACAGCAGAGGGGGCAATCAAAGTGACTGTCCAAACGACCGCATTCAAGACCAAATTAGCAGAGATAAATGCAGAAATCACGGACAACAGGGAGTATTTGATGAAACAAAAAATCTCAAAACTCCAGAAGGACATACAAAATTCGACAAAGAGAAGGCCTACCCCTATTTGAAAGCAGATTACACTGCACCAGGGGAAACTACTCATCTGATGAGAATTCGAACCCCTCGAGGAGGGGCTCATCGTCTAATAGTGATTCCAGCAATGGGAGCTGGAACAGCAAGAGCTTGAGACAAAACACACGCCCTATGTATCCACCATATAACATGACACCATATCAGGGATCCCAATTTTGGCAGTACCCGATGTACCAACAGGGCCCACCGCCATTCTTCCAACATGTTAATGAACCACCTTTTTTAGACAGAGGTTGGGGCAGAGGAAGAGGGCACCAAAAGAGAGTGTAGTGCCAGGAACAACCGGCACACTCAGTGGAGACAAGGAGCCAGACACGAGGGAAAAGAAATTGATCCTCAATCTATCCTCGAGGGTTTTGACACCTACTGAAGAGAGTGTACTACAGAAAGGGCTGGGGTATGTACCCACCCCCAAGTGTGATAAATTCTGTGACATCTGCGAGATTCCAGGCTTTTTTCGCAAAATACGTCTCAAGCCTTTTTCAAGACAAACCTATGACACAAGAAGGGAACTCTGGGTTACACAAACCATCCACCTTCACACCCAACAGTAGCATGATACCACATGAGGTTTTGACTTTTGAGCAAGCTGTGTTAAAAGAACTCCAAAGTGGGACCACTCTGGCACCTTTCCAAAATCTATCCTCAAGCGAAATGTCAGCCGTCAGGGCTCTGGCGGATGATCCCACGATCACCATCAAGCAGGTTGATAAGGGCGGGGCTACGGTCATAATGTCCACTGTGGACTATGAGGTAGAATGCCTACGACAACTGAGTAACAGGAAATATTACACACCCCTGAGGGAAGACCCCACTCCACGACTCAGTACCATTATCTCCACCATGGTCTTCACTGCGGAGACGGAAGGGTGGATCACCAGAAAAGAGGCTGACTTCCTTATCACAAAAGAGCCAAGGACCCCCTACTTTTACACCTTGCCTAAAATCCATAAGGGGGTCACCCCGGTCCCTGGTAGACCCATCGTATCAGGGATCGGTTCCATTCTGGAACCCTTATCAAGGTTTTGCGACCATTTCCTTCAACCTCTAGTGAAGGCAACCCCATATTTCATAAAAGACACTACCGATGTCCTTCAGTTGCTTGAGGGGGTCCAACATCCAGAGGAGATCCACCTTCTAGTGACTCTGGATGTTGAGGCCCTCTACACCAATATCCCACATAGAGCGACTCTGGAGGTGATAGAGGACACCCTTAGTCGTGAGAACTAGGAGTCACAGACCCCATCAGCGTTCATACTTGAGTGTGCCACTTTAGCATTAACAGAAAACTTTTTCGAATATAACAAGCAGCTTTACCACCAGACGCAGGGCACCTCAATGGGCAGCACCTTCGCACCAAGCATAGCATGTATGTACATGTCAGCATTCG
Organism: Calotriton arnoldi; assembly: GCA_963921515.1. Classification (NCBI taxonomy): domain Eukaryota; kingdom Metazoa; phylum Chordata; class Amphibia; order Caudata; family Salamandridae; genus Calotriton; species Calotriton arnoldi. The sequence continues at coordinate 81,615 of CAWUFW010016381.1, read as the reverse complement.
AAGAGAGAGAGATTTACAAACCCAGTAACCCATACAAGGCGAATGTGCTCCTGTGGAGGAGATTTATCGATGATATTTTGATTCTGTGGAAAGGGGACCGCGCAAGATGCGAGGAATTCTGTGTGTGGATCAACACCTTGAACCCCTATTTAAAATTCACAAGTACCATTTCAGAAACTGAGATACCTTTCCTAGACCTTTTGGTTAGATTAGAGAGGGGGCAAATTACAACAACACTGTATCGGAAACCGACTGAAAGAACAGCTTATTGTTATTCAGTAGCCACCACCCCAGAGCCTTGAAACAAAACTTACCATTCGGACAGTTCCTTCGTATTAGAAGGAACTGTAGCTCAGTAGCAGACTACCAAAAGGAGTCAGAAACCATAGCAAGAGACCTATGTCAAAGAGAGTATCCCAAACGTACAGTTTCACTCGCTCGCAAAGGGCAAGCAATAATAATCGGGAAAATTTGCTAGAAATCAGACAGAAAGGACCCGATGACTCTCTTACTTGTGTTACTACATTCACCCCTGACTCCAATCGGGTGAGAAACGCAATCAGGAAACACTGGGAGATTCTGAGCACAGGCACTCTCGACCTCCCCATACCTAGGTTTTGCGTTTAAACGCACGAGCAACCTAAAAGATATGCTCATACACACAAGACCTAAGAACCAACAGATCAATGCACAAAGGTCTTTGTGGGATCTACCACCAGTTGTAGGACACTACCCCTGTGGATGATGTTCAGTGTGTCCTTTCACCAAACTCACAAAAGAGATAACTTTGCTAATGGGGTCAGTTGGCAGTGCAAGAAACATACAAACTGCAACACCCCCCACTGTATCTATGTATTAACTTGCCCGTGTGGACTCCTATACGTGGGGATGACCACGAGGCCAGTGAAAACCCGTATCACAGAACACAGGAGTAATTTCAGATGTCATAAAACCAACACCAAGATGACAACACATTTCGAACATCAGAAACATTCACCCGACTCACTCAGTTGGTTCATTCTTGAAGCACACCCTGGTATAAACAAGAACTCACTGTTCCGCATTGAACAGAGATGGGTACTGAGACTAGCCTCTGACAAGGAGGGATTGAACGAAGACATCCCCTGGAGTCTGTTGATTTGATCACCAGAGACCATGTTACACCTCGTAACCAATCAACCCCGTCTAATTCCTCTAGATTTCCAACCTGATATGGAGAATGGGGTATGCCCTCCATGAGAATGTTGATGCTTCACACCCACTGTTTCTACAAGGGACACGTGGTGCGTGGAGGTACCAGCAAACATTTTCAATCACCAACACCAGGACATGTCCAGATTAAGAGATATTCCCACATCACACTCTGCCCGGAATGGCACTCACAGTTGCACATTATTAATATAACATCTCAATGAGTGCACCCCTTTTGTGAACTGCACATTGGAGTACTACTTCACACATGATGATTGTGAGACACAAATAGAAATAGATACCTAGCACCCACTCCTATACTCAATCCATATGGCTCGCTCACCCGAGGTCCTTGAACAAAAGACTATCACGACTCTCGAGCTAACATACAGGGGACACACAGCGCGGACTTCCAATATGGCACCCACTGGTCTCTAGGTCAGCGCGCTAGCTCCCTGTAGCCAGAAACCCGAAGTCCCGCCTCCTCAACTAAGCACACCGGAGGTACAATTACCTAGCACCCTCTCCTATACTCAATCCGTATGGCTCATTCACCCGAGTTCCTTGAATCAATGACTATCAGGACTCTCGAGCAAACCTACATGGGACGAACAGCGTGGACTTCCAAGATGGCACCCACTGTGTGTTGGGTCAGCGCGCTGGCTCCCTGTAGCCAGAAACCGGGAGTCCCTCCTCCTTAACAATGCCAACCGGAGGTATAATTACGCAACTCCGAGTACGAGCTGATACCATCCGGGACCGGCAAGGTGAGGGTAGTTGACCCGCTGTCGACACAGAATCCAGCACATAAGTACCTAATGCTTGGGCTGTTTTTCAACCAAGGCGGTATAGCCCCAATCACTTCAACTCGACATAGAATCTTGTGGGATCCGAGCGCTTGAAAGAGGGCGTCTTTGGTAAGCTGTGGTGGGCGGTGTACTTCTTTACCCCACCCCGACTAATATGACACTTTTTAACAGACATCAACCGTGATGGGCAACCGGTTATACTCGGGCGGGAACAGAAGTGCACTAGATCTGGCCAGTGATTCACATGGACTCTCGGGTGATAGCGTTTGTTTATGCTATGACCTAGGTGCTATTTGATGCCTCGTGGGACTATTGGTGTTGGTTCTACGGTGTGCCTGATCCTCCCTACCTGACACTCATCGCTGGGGCCAGGTGAGGTTGTGGAGGCATACTGTTTGAATCCCCCTTTGGGTCTCGTGGCAGATATACGCAGTGGGCACATGCATCCACATTCTAAGTTGCTGATTGTTTGGGAAAGGGGGTCTATACCAATTGGGGCCCGCTTTCACTCCAGTCATATTAGAGTAACTGCCCACAGGCTATTATTCCCTGTATACTCATGAGTTTATTTCTTTATTTTATCTCCTGCTTCCAATCACTGCCTTTTACAAGGACACTGTACTATCCAGTGTCTACGCCTGCCGGTACACATTGCTACACATTGCAGACCCTCCTTGGGTGAGTTCTTAGACGTGTTAGAACATACACAACTTTCCCGGCTGTATATGTCACTATAGATTTATATTCCTCGCGCATGATCACAGACATTTTAGTGTGATGCATGCTTCCATGCACTTTGTTTGAAGTGTTGCACTAATGTGTGTATACTGTAAACTGTTGGATAATGACATAGTAATCCGTTTGAGTTTCTCTCCTTTTTAGGTGATGTTGTAGATCTACAGATACCACTTTTAGGGTGCTGTATGGGTGGTCACTTGAGTTCGACATTCTAGACCGCCACCAAAAAGTGTAGATAGATCTTGCATCGGCCCTGAAGAATTGCCGTCCACTTGACATAGGGCAAGAAACATGTTGGTCTAATTTCAAAGCGCAATACCCTGTAACCTTAGAGCAGGGGCGCGCACACTATTGTTTTTAATCAGGATAGGGGCCACATTCATTAAAATAGTTCTGAGTGGATCCTAACTCCTGTTTTAACCTCACAATTTTCACATCTACACCCACTAGGGCCATCACTCGCACTGCACGCAACGGCCAGGAAAAAAGATCTCCGCTAAAAGGCCCCATCATGGGTGCCGATCGGGTATTGCAGCGCCGACACGACGAGGAGCAGACCCAATGATGAAGCAAGACACCTAGCTTATTGGGTGTGTGAGGGTCCCTTTTCCGAAAGGAGGATATCTTTCTCCTGCCATAGTGAGCACACCACGAGTGCTTTCTTCATAGACTACTCACCTGTACCATACAGTAGGAACGGCAAACCACTTTGTTTTGGATTGCATTTGGGCCTGTGTGCTGGACCTAGTCAAAATTGGCTCGGAGTCCCCCTTTCTTGGAACTACTTATTTAAAAACACACACATATGTATGTGTGTATGTTTATCACAAACTGGAAAAAATGTAAAAACATACCAATTTAATTGAACATAAAAAATAAACAAAAATTACAATTTACTAAAATATATTACACATCACAAACATTACTAATTAAAAAATAATATAATTAAAAATACACAAACAAATCATAAGGCCTTTTTCGGAGTCTGGCGGTCTCCGGACCGTCCTATTATGACTAGGGCGGTCAGGCCGCCCTGGGACCACTGCAACTGCTAGGGAACTGCCGTCCCTGGCAGCTGCACAGTGGACCTGAGGCTGCAATATGCTGAGTGTGACCGCTGAGGTCCGGCCAAGCATATTAGGAGTTTCCTCACACCACACTTTTTATGGCGGTACGACCGCCATGAAAATTTTGGCGGTGTGGAAACAAAGGGGCCCTACAGGCATAATGTGTGCCCCCCTGAGTGCATGCACCCCAGTAACTGCACGGCATGTACTGCAGCAGTCCATGCCATGTGGGTACTGATTTTGACGTTCCCATTGCGGTGCCTATTTCATATTCATATTTCAATCCCGCAAGACAGGAGAGAACTCCTTATCTGGTGGGAGGTTCCTACACAGGTTTGGCCGTGCGGGAGCGAGGCGGTCCTGCCCCGTCAAACTCAGAATAAGCCCCATAATAATATAATTGTAAACAATATAAATACATTTATAAAACTGAGGGAATAATACATATACTATTGCCACTTCAATCTTTGCAACAGCTAGGAAATTGTTGGACTAACGAGGGCTAAAATTAACTATTCCCACTCCAGTCAGTGCAACAGTATGGAAAAAAGTTGCAGTGACTGGAGTGGGAATAGCAAATTTTACCCCTCCAAAATCCAACAGTAGGAAAAGTGTTGGTTTCAGGAGGGGTAACATTTACTATTCCCGCTCCACTTCACTCTGTGCAACAGTAGAGAAAGTGTTGGATTGCAGAGGGGTAAAATGTACCATTACCACTCTAGTCAGTGCAACAGTAGGGAAAGGGTTGAACTCAGGAGGGGTAACATTTTCTATTCCCACTGCTGTATGTGCAACAGTAGAGAAAGCATTCGATAAGGGAGGTGTAAAATGTAATATTCCCACTCCATAGCAAAACCAAAGGGGATGATGGACGGAGTGTTGAACATTGCAAGCACTCACCCCCAGTCAACTGATCTGGGTTTAATCCATCATCATTCTTTAACTCACTCACCACCCCAGTTCAGACATGGCCATATGCAAATCAGTCTGACCCTGTGCCTCATGGGAACAGTCCAGCCCGAACTGCCAAGCCATGTCTTCCCTGGACCGGAAACAAGCATCCTGGGACCGGTTTCTGGCTTACAGCCGTCATCAGCCAGGCTATCTTGAATCCAGTGGCAAAGTGAGCAAGGGACCCACGTCTGGGCATACCCTGCCAACTTAGGGCGAACATAGCAAAACCAAAGGGGATGATGGACGGAGTGTTGAACATTGCAAGCACTCACCCCCAGTCAACTGATCTGGGTTTAATCCATCATCATTCTTTAGCTCACTCCGCCACCCCAGTTCAGACATGGCCGTATGCAAATCAGTCTGACCCTGTGCCTCATGGGAACAGTCCAGCCCGAACTGCCAAGCCATGTCTTCCCTGGACCGGAAACAAGCATCCTGGGACCGGTTTCTGGCTTACAGCCATCATCAGCCAGGCTATCTTGAATCCAGTGGCAAAGTGAGCAAGGGACCCACGTCTGAGCATACCCTGCCAACTTAGGGCGAACATAGCAAAACCAAAGGCTGATGACGTTGCCCGTTAGGTGCCCGTTAGGAAGATCGCCATACCTTTTCACAGCCAACCATGATTTCTAAAGCTATGGAAGCTTCTATAAACGCCCTTGTTCTCCGATTGAAAATATGCACACTTTTTTGTGTAAAGTTGTGCTTGGATTCATTCAGGATATTGCTTTCAGGCCTGCAGAGCTGCGTAGGCCATCCGTTGGTTCGTTGTGTGTGTAATGATAGCTCTGAGCATCGTGTGCTGCCAGAGATCGGAGTGGATCTCCCCCCATTTTGGCCATACGCACCCTGAATTCGTCATACTGTGTCCAGGCATATCCCCCATATATGAGCTCTGCTTGCGTAAGACATCTGTGAGAAAGTGCCTCGATTTACATGGTTAGCCACCCACTTTTTGCCAAGAAAATTATGTGGTTTCAATTATAATACACATGACCCCTGCCAACCAGGTCCCCTGTGCCAGTGCTTCTTCCCTAATACATTTCCACAATTGGCCCTTCAGGCCCCCTGTAAGTCTCTAGTAACTGGAACCTGGGGACCTAGGGCATTGGGAGTGAAGAAGGTCCCCTAGGGACCTCTCACCTAGGCCATGCAGACTGCCACTGCACCATTCATGGCCTGGTGCAGACAAAAATGACAAAGTCGACATGGCACACTACCTGTGTGGCATGCCAACTTGCACTGCCTAAGGTATAGGTAACGTATAGGTATAGGTAAGTCAACTCTCTCGCAAGCCTTAAAGCCCTAAGGCAGGGGGCATTATTTCACAGGTGTGGGCATATCTGCATGATCAGATATGCCCCTATAATACTTAAGTATATTTTTAGATATTGTGAGAGCCAGGGGAGCCAAAGAGTACATGGGCTGGAAACTCGACAACTCAAGTTCCCCAGCACCATGATGGCTTCTCTGAACCCAGGAGTGTTTGGTACCAAACTACTCCTCTTAATAAACACACACTGCTGCCAGTGTGAGATTTATTGAAACATGTACTCAGAGTGCACCTCAGAGGTGTCCACTGAAAAGCTACCAACGCTGGTGTGGTCACAGAATGGCTTTAGGCAGCCTGCCACCACAGACATGTTTCTGGACCTCTTGGTCGAGAGCCCCCTCTCTCTGGGACCAGAAACAAAGCGCATCCTGGGTGAAGGTGTCACACCTTCTCCCCCAGGATGAGCACAGAGCTAGAGAGGGAAGCTTCAAAGGCCTGCTGCCATTGTAATGCTACCCCCAGCCTCTGCTACTAGCAGCAGATGGCAGCCCCCAGTTTACATCCCAACTTTGGGCGGGGAAAAACTAGGAAGAATAGGAGGTGTGCCCACCATTGCCAACTCCACCCCCAAGGTGAAGGAAGCGAGGTGAAGCATATCTTTCAGTCTCTGCCATCTGGAAGATGGGGGGGAGGAGGCAGACTCTGGGCTAGGTCTATGCCCCCTCCCACAGGAGAGTGGTATAATTGAGGGTGTAGAAAGTCCAGGTAAGGTGCCCATTGGCCCTACCCAACACTCCCTTAAAACACCACTAAATCTAGCATTTAGGTGGCTCCCCAGACCCTGAAACTAGTTTCTGCCGACCTAAAAAGAAGAAGGACAAATAAAATGCTGTGCAGAGAAGAGGGTTGATGCCCACTGACTTGGCCAGAGCCCTACTGGCCTGTCTGCAGCCCTTGAAGATCCTGCGAAGAAATGACGCCTGTTCTGCAGTCAGCGACCTACACAGGCCCTGGGAGGACCCCCAGCCTTTAAAGAAAGCCAAAACTCCAGAAGACAGCGACTCTGTCCACAAGAAAGCAACACAAAGGACTATGATGCCCTCCTGATCCACAATCCCTGACCACTCAGCACCCAATGCCTCCAGCCTGTGTCCAGGTGGCCCACCGATCCAGAAAAGGTTCCCCAGAAATCCTGAGTCGAAGTCCAGCGATGGCTTACCCCTCCTAGACTCCACAACAATGCCAGCAGTGTGAATCCACATGCTCCCCTTAATGGCGACCGACTCTGGTAAGAGAAACCCGAGGCCAAAGGAAACTCCTGCACCCGAAGCCCCTTGGCCTTGAGGATCTCGACCAATGGTGTCCCCATGTCCTGCAACATCCCAACTTACCTCTCCTGTCACTGGTTTCCTTCGTGCAGCCTCCAGTTCGTCAACGGCAGACTGTTTCCCAAACCGAGTTTCTGCATTGCATTGGGCACCCGACACGGTGTTTGCACCCTTCACCCGGCCACCCTGAGCTGTTGGTGGTCGTGTATGATTGGTGCTGCCTTGTGGCTCCCTGTGCTTGCCTAAAAACTCCAAAGCTTGAGCCCTGCCGTTGCTTTGATTACCTGCAAGCAGTGTGTCTTCAAGCACCCCCAGTCTCCATTGGGTAACATTGGGCCTGATCTTCAACTTTGACCCCTGCACGCGGCAGCCCCTGTGCCGCTGGTGGTGCAGTGTTTGTCCTTACATGAACCTTGCCCTCTACTGAACCTGCAACCAGAAGACTGGATTTGTAAGTTGGTTACTTACCTGTGAAACCGCATTATTGTTTTTCTCCATAGGTTAACATTGCAAAGAATTCCTATTAAAAAACGTACTTACCTTTTTGCAAAGATCTTGGTCTTAAAATCGATCGTGGAGCAAAGCTTATTTTATTAAATTAGTGTGGATATCCTTTTTGAGTTGTGTGTCATTTATTGGTCATTGTGAGCACAAAAATATCTTACACTTCTCTATGCTAGGCCTAAGGCTGCTCGCCCACACTACCACAAATAGAGCACTTTGGGTTTGCATTGAGCCCTGTACACTTCTGGGGGAATCTCTGGACTCTGTGCATGGTATAAACACCTAGTGGTATACAACATAACCAGGCCGACAAAGTGGCCCTTACATCCTTACCTGGCATTAAAGTCAGTGCCCGCTCCGTAGTCTGCTGCATTGCCAGTAGAAGCCGCCTGCCTGCCAACCTGGTGTCAGTGGATCTGGATGGTACTGTGTCTTAAGCCTGTAAAACACTATGTGGACACTGATTAACAAACCCAGCTCCCATCACCCACAGACCTTCGTGCCCCTTGCTGTCACCACCTCTGCTATGCCTTATCAATCACATCACTGCCAAAGACCTCACCCTCCTCCAGGCTATCCTCCTCATAGTCTAAGTCCACCCAACCAACCAATTCATCAGCCCCCGCCCACTCAGCGCATTTTGGCACTGCCACCAGATATTGCACATTATACACCCCCTCGGGTTAAATGTTTACCTTCTCCTGAGGGGGGCAGTCTTCAGCCCTGCCAAGTCCTCTATAGTTGTGGGCCATTTTGACCTGTAAGTCCTTCTTCCCGAAGATGCTCTGCGCATGTCCTCTGATGGACCTAACGAGAGTCCTCACTGGACCCTGTGTCAGAATACACCAGGTCCCACTACACCGTCCGGCTGACCGCTCTGTGCCATACCTTCACTTCTCTGTGTTGTTGGGCTGCACTGTGCCCTCCATAATCTGCTGCTTGCAGATGTCCTGAAAACTGTAAGAAAGAGGATAGGTCTGGTGTGTATACCCCTTGCTGACCTACATTCCTCCCCGTCTATTCTGTCTCTCCACTGACTTCCATCCTTCTGCTATCCCACCTCAGAGCCCTAGACGCCACTCCCAAGATGCCTACCAGCCCGCTAGAGGCAGAATGTGAAAGCTGAACCGCTAAACTCTTATGCCCTAGCTACGCCTATGTGCTGTCCTCCCTGCGCCTGTGCCCCCTTGACCTCTGTGGGAATACACCCTTTTGGGTCCATTACTTTGCTCTTCCTGCTGCCCTAGACTAGTAGCTGCCCATGGTTAATGCTCCATTTCCTCCTAGCCTTCATCCTTTTTCCACTTCAACCTTGCCACCGCTGCACCCAGCATTGGCCCTGCAGATGGGCACCTAGCCAAGGTATTGCTTCAGGCCCCTTAATCTCCCTCTGCTCCCTTTCTCTGCAGCATCTCCCCTCCCCACCCCCAAGTCACCTCCACTGGCCGTTGTACCTGCAGACCTTGCAGAACCCTTTCCAGCCATTCTTGCATCTTCAGAGATGTAACCTCCAACCACTGCTCTTCACCTCCTACTTTCCCTTTTCATATATCCCAATCCTCTTGGGAAGGCCATTCCACTACCTCACATCTCTCGTCTGACATCGCTACAACCGGTGCCTAAAACAAGGATTACCTGTTCCCCTCCTGCTGCTTGGTTCTGAATCACTATAAATCAAAGGAGGGAAAGGAAGCAGATATAATAGGTCCAGCACCTAAGCTCCTAAATGGACAATCTAGCACAAAAGGAAAGTGCAGTTCCTCATGGGGGTGGATGATAAGGATGTCAGAAGGAACTGGCTGGTAGACCAGAGGTATTTGGGGGGAGATGGGGGCCCAAGTGATCAGATCTGAATGCCCCCAGACACCCAGAAGGGTGTCATGCTTGATCATTGGGCTGCCCCTCATTGGGCGGGCACTGCAATGCCCAATGAGGCTCTTCAGTGGGTGCTTTTTAGCAAAGATTTATTGATCTTAGGCATATTGATGAATGCAAGTTTGGGGGGTACAAGTTTAGGGTAGTGTAAGTGACTGTACGTCTGAAAAATTGCATCAATACTTGGTAGACATAGGTTTAGCCTCTCCTGAGGAGTTTGGGGGAAAAGGCTAACCATTGGATCAAGAGTAGTGTCCCAAATGTCTCAGGGTGGGGGTGAGCAAAAGAAAGGGTTTGCTATTCCCCCACTGGAAAGATGTGGAAAAGTCTAAGGAAAAAAGGTAAAGAGTCTTCTAAAGTCCCACAGAAACCTGTTCAGGTGGGTGGGACCAGAGGCACTTCACAATCCAAGGGTGGGTACCAGGGTAAGAACTGGGATTCCAAAAAGGCTTGATGTTTCAATTGTAAGGCCAATGGACACCTAACTGGGGGCTGTTCCTGTCCCAAAAAGGCTTCCACTGGTGCACCCCCCCCAGTTACCACTGGGGTGGTGAGTTTCCTGATGGGATCCTTGGTGTGCACTGACCAGGTCAGAGAGCACAGTGAAGCTATCTTAATCTCAGAGGGTGGGGTGGATGCAACTGCCCTGGCTGTCTGGCGTGGTGGACCTGCGGCTGGCGCTCAATGTCGCAATGTCGCAGAGGCCCAGCCGCAGGTCCACCACTCCAGAGAGAGGATCTGGGCTTCTAAATCCATTACCTGTACCAGCTGGCGTGTCTCCTTTCCCCTTACATATCCCTTAATCAGACTCCTCAGGGTGGGTTTAATGTAGACAACAGCCACATATCAATGGGGCTAGAGTAGAAGCACTGAGGGATACAGGTGCAAGTGTCACCATGACGACGAAAAAATACTGGTATCCCCAGAGCAGTATTTGGCTGGACAAACATAACCAGTCACCAATGCTGGTAACCATACTAAAGTTCACCCATGGCTATGGTATCCTTAGAGTGGGGAGGGGTTAATGGCCAAAAGAAGGTGGTTGTGCCTCTGCCATCCCAGTACAGTGTCTGCTAGAGAGTGATTTGGAGCCCTCAGCATGGGCTGAGGTACAGCTAAGCTACCATGCAGCCATGCTAGGAATACCTGAATGGGTGTGTGCAAAAAAAAGAGCACAGAGCAAAGCCCAGGGTGAAAAAGAGGAGTTTGAGCCTGTGCCACGGACAAAGAACTTGTCCCACTCAAGAGCCTGAGGCATCAAGCTGCCTCACAGGAAAAGGAAGATGTCAGTGGATCCCACAAAACCTATTGGGAGGAGGGACACCTGTATATTGAGGCCAGATATCCTAAACCTGGTGCCTCTAGGAGTGGTGGAGCCTCAGCAATACAGAGAGTTCTTACTCTTGTTGGCCCATGACATCCCCTTAACTGGGCATCTTGGTCAGGCAAAGACTTTGAGTAGGCTAGTTGCCCACTTCTACTGCCCAAGCAAGTCCCAGAAAGTGAAGGAGTTTTGAAACTCCTGTGTTACCTGTCAAGTCAGTGGCAAAACAGCTAACCACCAAAGGCCCCCTTAATTCCACTTCCAGTGGTAGGGGTTCCCTTAGAAAAGGTGAAACATCAGGAAACAGATTTATACTGTTGGTAGTGGATAATACCACTAGGTATCCTGAAGCAATTCCTCTTAGCGCTGTTACTCCTCCTGCTAGTGCCAGGGCCCTAATCATTTTCTTTACTAGAGTGGGATTTCCTAAGGAGGTGGTGTCAGACAGAGGTAGTAACTTCATTATCCGGCTACCTAAAAGCCATGTGTGCTGTGTTTGGGGTGACATATAAGTTTACTACCCCATATCACCCACAAACCAATGGTCTAGTTGAGCAATTCAACAAGACCATGAAAGGTATGATCATGGGACTCCCTGAAGAACTCAGGAGATGGGATGTCCTTTTGCCAAGCCTGATTTTCACCTACAGAGAAGTGCCACAGAAAGGAATGGGATTTAGTCCCTTTAAGCTTCTGTTTGGTCATCCTGTGAGGGGACCACTAGGTCTAGCGAAGGCTGGGAGAGACATCTCAAAGAGCCCAAGCTAGATATTGTGGACCATGGCCTACATCAGATGACCCTTATGTCACCCTTTTTGAAGCTATCTTGTATATCATTACCCGCGATAGCTCCCTTGTTTTTACTTTGTCATGGGGACCACTTTAATAAAAAGTCTCCTCTGTACTCTTTAGGCTACTTTTGATCACCTAGACACCACCCTACACTTACACCCACTCACTTGCATTCATCAATATGGCTAAGATCAAAAGATCTCTGATAAAGAGCCCCCCACTGAGGGGCTTGCCGGGCATTGCAGCATCGGCCCGATGAGGAGCAGCCCAATGATAAAGCATGACACCCTTCTGGGTGTGTGATGGCATTCAGATCTGATCACTTGGATCCCCCCAAATCCCTCTGGTAGACCCGCCAGTTCCATCTGACAGCCTTATCACCACTGAAGTGACCTTTTTACTCTGGACAGTGTATCCAAGATTAAAGTTGTATTTGGGATTTCCCGTGACCAGTTTTAATCACTATTCCTGCACCTATGTTCACTTGTGATCCCATACTGTTTTCACTTACGTGTTGTATTGTCTTCCCCCTCCCTATTCCTCCACCTCCAGCGTTGGTCTGCGCGGAGGTGTGTTAGCAGCCCTATGATGAAGCATGACACAGTTCGCTGTGTGTGAGGGCAGTTTTAAAACCCTTGTGTGTTCCCCCAACCTTTGATCACAGCGATCATCAGTACACAGTCCCCCTTCTATTTTGTGTGTAAATACTTGTTGCAGGAGGTCGAAGTGGGACGTTTTTCCTCCTACCCCTTACTTTTTGTGTGAGTTGAGCCTTATCACCCCCCCACCGCCTATTAGGAACTGTACCCTTGTTTTGTGCTAGATTGCCTGTGAATTACCTCAGCCTGCTTTCTTCTGCGGCCACACCACGCTGCCGGTCTCAGTCTTTGTTCACTACCCTGGGAAAGACACCTCGGCACCTGGGCCTTCTCACCATGTCTTTTGCCCCTCCCCCACGTGCCCTTCATTATGCTAGCTATCTCTGTTCCCCTGTGGGCCGCGATTCCAAGTGGGGAAGCGTTTTGCGCTACACATCCATTGACAGTTATGCCGCTTATCGTCTGCGGTCCTGCCTCATCTTGACCTCACTCTTACATCTCCCTGATTTCAGGGCCCCTCTCTGAACCCACAAGTGGCCCCAGCCACCAGCCTGGGCTTCATGATGTCCACTGGCTCTGCCTTGGGGTGGGGTGCACGCCAATACTGCAGCGGCTACCTCACCCGAAACGTGCCTTGCCGGACGAACCGGCACAGAGACAGCGCCCCTGTCCAACAGTAAATCAAGGCAGCCTGCTTCTCGCAATAAGAAGAGCAACTCCTGCACTTTTCTACTGCCATGAAGTCGGAAGAGGTCATGTGACTGAGACTATAGTCAAACAAATGTGCATTAATAATCAACAATAAATAACACCAAGTTCAGTTCAGCTGTCAATCAATAAATCTTCAAAAAAAGAAATGTGGATTGCATTTTCTCAAACTGGAAGAACAAACTCCGGGTGAAGGGAGAGCAAGGGTCTGTCCTGTATTTCAAAACGTAGCTCTTTCATTCGGAAGGAATCACTGGTCAAAGGAGGCTTGAGCAAATCTGTGGAATACTATGGGACTGATAAGAAAATCATAAAGAGTGGGACCAATGTCACGAGTAACCATTTAAACCACACATCACTGATGAGAACATCAAGGTGGGCTGTGTTGGGGGCTCTCAAATTTGGAGACTAACCTTCAGTGATAGATTATTAACTACAGTAAGTGCTATAAGATGTGGGCATTTCCAAGTAGGCCCCCGTTACACGAATCAAAAGCAGAGACACAAAATCCAACAGTGTGTATGGAAAATGTTTATGAAAGAGGAGGCTTGAGACTAACACTTTGTCAGATGAAGCTGATCATCAGCATGTAAGAACTCAACAAGAGTTCAGCCTGTTGCAACCAGGATTGTGACCCGAGGGTTGCCCAGTCTCCCATGCTTGCTGAGGGAACATCACCCAAGAGGATCAAGAATTCTCACCTGGAACACAACCTTCTACCTCACCCAAGACCAGTGAACTCTGTGAGGTTCAGAAGACAGCTAGGAGGTAGCAAGGTCTAGAAGTCCAGATGCAAGAGTCTGAGAGGCAGAGAGTAAGATTAGAGTGCATCGGGACCACTGCACCGATCGTACTACCTGTCCACGTGAGAGATATGACCCCTGTATTAGAAAAGGGGGGCACTTAAATTTAAGGGCCTTCACGTTATAACAATGCTTCAGAGACTATGGGGCTGCCTTAAATGTGAGAGACAACCACTGCACAACAAGAGTGAGCAATTGGAACTTAAGGACTGTTGCCCTGGTGCAACAATGTGGAAATAATAGGGCCGTACCTGTGACCCCCAAGCGGGTTGTCTCCTTAGGTGAGTAATAACCCTTGTATTGGCCCTTGAATCCATGGGGATTCAAGGGCCATCGCCTTGGTACACTGTTTCTGGAGAAGACAGGTTTGTCACCCTAGGCAGTAATGTGATCAGAATTCGGACCTCGCCTCGAGTGTGTGAAAGCGACCTCAGATTTGCAAGAGGAGACCTTGAACACCAGCGTGGGTCTAGACTCACACCGTAAGTGCAACTGCTACATCAACTTTGTAAAGACTGACGCACCCAAAATCTGCATCAGAACCCAAAGGAACTTACCGTCAACTCTGAGGAGCAGCATGAAGATCCAAGTCCTGAGATGGTTGCAAATAGGCAGCTATTCCATGCCAGCATCAGTCGCTGCAGATTTGTAAGCCAGACTACCAAATGGTTCTTGGGCAGCGCTAGGTCTCCCATAGTGTGGGTAAGATCAAACTTTGTGGTGCACAGCCCATGGGTGGCAGCTGCTTTAACTTTAGCACTACGGGCACTAGGACACATTGTCCTTATCCAGGCAACTGTGGGACTTTAAAGCATCATATTCTTTTCTTGATACCCAAGTTCTCAGATTTCGGCATTTCCCACAAACAATTCTACAAGACTCCATAAAAATGCATTAGAGATATAAACACACATTCAACCCATGATGCGTCCACCACCCCCTCCATATCTTATACTTTCGGTGGCATGACTGGGCCTCGTAGATCAGCTTCTCATAGCGGGCACACCAGCCACCCCCCTCCTCCACCCCGCCAATGAGGGGCGATTCCAGCGACTTCCAGTTACGGACGATATCTTGTTTGGCCAACAATGTGGCCATGCCGATAAAGGTTCTCTCCAGTCTCAGTCCCCCAACCTCCTCCAAGAGGCACAGCAGGGCTGCCCTCAGGGGATTAAGTGATGGAAGTTCACAATGACATACAAGTGCTGGAGGCACATCATATTAAATAAGGCTACCCGCCCCATAGCGCTTAGGAGGCCCCTTTTCCAGAGGTCCCTGGTCAAGGCGTTCATAATGGGCTGAAAATTAGGAGTCCAGGCCGGGTTTGGCAGGTGGAGAATATAGTTATCTAAATATCTGAAGGAGAGGCAGCGTATCGGGATAGCAGGGCACCAAGAATGTCCTCCAGTGTTTTCCTCAACCGGTACCAACAGCGACTTGTTTATCCGCAGACCAGAGGCTTCACCATATAGGTGTAGTATTTAGAGGCATCTGGGGCCGGAAGGCTGCGGGTCATCCATAAATAATAGGATGTCATACGCATACAGAGCTATGCGCTCTTCAGGATCCTCCCCTTAAAGCCATCCCTGAATTTGGGCTTTACATCTGATAAGACGTGCCAAGAGTTCGATTACTAGGGCAAATACTGGAGACAGGGGACAGCCCTGGTGGCAGCCTCTAAAAACTGGGAAGAGCGGGCATAGGACTCCGTTTACCTGGACATGGGATTCAGGGGCATTGTATGGCAGGCTGATGAGTCTGCGGAAGTCCCAAAACACGCATGCTTCAGCACAGCTTCCAAGAAGGTCCATGCGACAGCGTCAAAGGCCTTTTCAAAGTCAATTAGGAGTAAGGCCAGGGAGCCGCTCAACCGGCACTGCTGGGACAGGGTGAGTTGTACCCTCCGTATGCAACAGCGGGTGCTCCTGCCAGGCATCAACCAACATTTCGTTTGGGTGGATTAAATAACTCAGTGTGTGAATCAATGTATTCACTAGGACCTTCGCAAACACGTTTATGAGAGAGATAGGCATATAAGAGGAGCAATGTTCTGCGGGCTGGTTGGCCTTGGAAATCACGATAGTGGCAGTGCCAAGGTCCTGGGGGGGGGGGAATGATCCACGCTCTGCCACCTCAGTATAGAGGCCCAGCAGGTGAGACGAGCAAATGGGTTAGGTAGCTTTTAAGGAATTCAATAGGGAACCTGTCTGTGCCAGGGGTCTTGCCCGAATTGAGATCTGAAATGGCCAAGTTTATCTCCTCAGTCATGATCGGTTAGTAAAGTTCTCGGGCCACAGAAGGCAGGGATCGAGTGCAGGGGAAATCTCCTTTAGCTGTGGGAATGCACGCTCCTGTGGGGGTCCAGGGGGTTGCCACATAGAAGTCTTGATAAGCCGCGAAGACCTAAGCAACCTCGGGCATACTTTCACGAAGGGTTCCATGAAAATTCCGAATGGCCGGTTCTGTCCTAGTCGAGGCGGCATGAGCTGCCAACCAATATAAGAGTTTGCAAAATTTGTCTCTATGTTCATAGACCAGCTGGGTCAATGCTCTCCAGCACTGCCTAGCATCCTCTAGGGAGATCTGTTTCAGGGTGGGCCTCACAAGCGCCGGCAATCCAGAGCCTCTCCCTGGAGTGGTGGACCTGCGGCTGGCTCTCAATGTCGCAGAGGGCCAGCCGCAGGTCCACCACTCCAGGGAGAGGATTTGGGCTTCTAAATCCATTACCTGTACCAGTTAGAGTGTCACCTTTCCCCTTACATATCCCTCAGGGTGTGTTTGCTGGACGCCCATAGGGGTTCCAGCAGAGGACAGCATTACAGTTGAGCTTAAATAAGACCTGGAGTTCCTCATCTATAACGTCAATGCAGTCTTGATCTACTAGATGCCGAGAGGTTTCCATTTCGAAGATGAGGGGTGTGTGATCTGAGATGCCTTAGGTCACGATCTGTACGCATTGTAATACAATGGAGGTCACTGGCTGGGAACAAAATCTGACTGATTCAATCAATCAGGATTTGTAGAGCACGGCTGCTTCACCCGTGAGGGTCTTGAGGTCTGGAACCCATTTTATGCACTGCTGACATGTAAGTGTAAAGTTGCTGTGAGAGGTTCCAAAATCTCCAAGCATCTCATAGGCCAATTGAGTCGGCCCACAATGTAAGTTGGGATGAGCGCGCAATTCAGCCTGGCTGAAGAGCCTTGGAAATATCCAGACTGGGGTCTGGGACCGCATTAAAATCACCCCCCATCCGGTAGTCCCTGGGGAGGGTGGGAGGGGGCACCACAAGGTCCTGGAGTGCCTGTAGTGTCCAGTGCAACATCTGTTGGGGAACATAGGCCGATATGAAGTTCTGGTGTCTAGTCTCTAGAGGGCCCTCCATCCCTATGTACCTCCCCTGTGGGTCAATATATGAGGAGGACACCGCCATTGGGAAGGCATTGAGCAGCAGGATCGCGAACCCTTGTGAACCTCTGAAGAAGCCAGCATGAAAAACTTGGTCATAGCCAAACCTGATGAGGAAGGGACAGTGGAAGCCTGAAAGATGCGTTTCTTGAAGCATGACCAAATCCAGGCGAAACCGCTTTATATAGAGAAGTACCACCGATCTCTTATCGGTCGAAGAGATAGTTTACAAACCAGGAAATTATCATAACCAGTTGGGGCGGGACTGGAAAGTGGGGGGCTGGATCCTCTCCCCATGTGAAGCCTCCTGGTCCACATGGGGATAGACTCAGTGGAGCCGTAGAGCATGTGGTGTGTGAGTGCACGAAGTGGATGAAGTTTGTTGTAGGTGCCTGCAAAAGAAAGTCAGAACAATAAAGCAAAACAGAACAGTAATCCCATCCCACCCAACAGCCCCCCACCACATACTTCCAACCCTGAAGCATCTGTCGCCCAACATTCAAACATAAAGAAACTAGTAGGGTGTCTCAGGATCCTTCTGAGGCTCCCAGTTGCCCAATGGAAAGTTCACGCTAGCTGACAGCAATTTCTGATTATCACACTAAAACAAAAGAACGTAAGAACACAGGAAAACACTCCCTCCACCCGACTCCACATTAAAAAAGATTATATGCAATACAGCAATTGAGTAGTTCACAGCGTCTGCAGCAATGGTTGGCTATCCATGACCGGGTCATTCTGCACCTCACCGCCTGCCAGGGTTCCAGTGAGTGGCTCATGATCACCGTCTTGAGTATGAAAGAGAGTGGGGGTGAGTGACGCCTCTGGGTCCAGAGCTCCCAGTGCACTCCTAGCACGAGATGGGCTCATTAACCCTCGTCTCCTATGCTGGTTTGGTCAGCCCCTCCTTGAGAGGGTTCTCTTTCTCCAGCGTACCTTAGAGGGGGGCTCACGGGGACCCAGTTGTCCTCATGTTTGCTGCCTCCCCAACTCTGGTGGGCCGCAGTGCCTGTTACGCCCTCACCCACTCCCATGCTTGTTGTGGAGCGGCAAAGAAATAGGTGGAGAAGTTGAAAATTACTTTCAGACAGGCCGAGAATAGGAGCATATGTTGGATCTCAAGGGCCGGGAGTTTCTGTTTAACATCCTCAAAGAAGCATCTGCGCTGCTGGACCGCCCAGGTGTATCTGGGAAGATCATGAGCTTGGTGTTGAAATGCAGATCTTGCTGATGTGAGCCTCCTGGAAGATGACATCCCGATCCTGGTGGTTGAAGATGCAGCCTATCATGAGGCGAGAAAACCCCTTGGGGCGGCCGCTTAGCTAGGGCCTGATGCACCCTCTCCTGCACGAAACCAAGATCATTCAATCAAGGGTTTGTAAAGCGCAACTACTGAAAGGGTCCCAAGGTGCTGGGGGAGGCTCCAAGGTTGTTACAGTGCTTTGTCAAAGAGCCAGGTCTTGAGTCCCATCATGAACTTGGCGAGTGAAGGTGTCTGTCGGAGGTGGAGAGGGAGGGTGTTCCATGCCTTGGCCGCAAGGAAGGAGAAGGAGCATCCTCCTGTTCTGGTCTTCTTGATGCGGGGTTCCATCACAAGAGAGAGAGCTGGGCTGAGCGGAGGGATCTTTGGGGTACGTGTAACGAGAGGCGGTGGTTCATGTAGGCTGATCCGGTGTTGTGGAGGGCTTTGTGGGCGTGGGAGAGGAGCTTGAAGGTGATTCTCTTCTCGACAGAGAGCCGGTGTAGTGTCCATAGGTGTTGGCTGATGTGGCAGTGGCGTGGTAGGTTGAGGACTAGTCTGGCAGCGGTGTTCTGGAGTTTGCGGGTGAGGTTCTTGTTTATCCCAGCGTAGAGTGCATTGCCATAGTCTAGTCTGCTGCTGATGAGAGCGTGGGTGACTGTTTTCCTGTGTTCGGGGGAATCCATTTGAAGGTCTTACGGAGGAGGCGGAAGGAGTGGTAGCAGGAAGAGGTGACATCGTTGATCTGGCGGTCCATTTTGAGTTCTGAGTCCAGGATGATTCCGAGGTTGCATGCGTGGCCTGTGGGGGGAGTGTGGGTTCCTGAGGGCAGGGGGCCACCAGGTGTTGTTCCAGGCGTCTGGTGCGCCCATGATGAGTACTACGGTTTTGTCCGTGTTTAGTTGTAGGCAGCAGTTCTTCATCCACTTGGCGACTGCTTCCATTCCTTCCTGAAAGTTGTGTTTGGAGATGTTGGGTTCGTTGGATAGAGAGAGGATGAGTTGGGTGTCGTTGGCGTACGATACGATGTTGAGTCCGTATGATCTGACGATTAATGCGAGCGGGGCTATGTAGACTTTGAACAGGGTGGGGCAGATGGAGGATCCTTGCGGGACTCCGCAGGTTGTCACTGTGGGTTCTAGGAGGGAGTCTGACCAGCTGTGTTCTGCCAGAGAGGAATGAGCGGATCCAGTCGTGGGCCTTGTTCCAGATACCTGCATCGTGGAGTCTGCGGGCTAGGGTGCGGTGTGAGACTGTAGAAGGCAGCGGAGAGGTCCAGGAGGATGAGGGCCACAGTCTCTCCTCTGTCGAGGAGGGAGCGGATGTCGTCTGTTGCGGCGATAAGGGTGGTTTCAGTGCTGTGATTCTTTCTGAAGCCTGATTGGGAGGAGTCGAGGATGCTGTTTTCTTCTATGAAGGAGGCGTGTTGACTGTTGACGGCTTTTTCCATGGCTTTCACTAGGTAAGGGAGTAAGGAGATCGTTCTGTAGTTCTTGAGGTCGGTGGGGTCCACCGAGGGTTTTTTCAGGAGAGGGTTGATCTCGGCGTGTTTCCAGTCGTTGGGAAAGGAGGTCTCGAGGGAGCATTTGAGGATTCGAAGCTTGGGGCGATGAAATCTGCGGCTCTGTGGTATATGTGGTGGGGGTCCGTGGCGGCCCCGGAGTGAGTTGACTTCATAGTCTTCAGGATGTCTTCAATGCTGCGGTCCAGCTGTCAAGTGTCGGCTGCGTGTTGTAGTGGACGGCGGGTGTGGGTTCCGCGTGGAGGTCGTCATCGAAGTGGTCGTAGATGGCCTGATTTTGAGATGGAAGAAGGCGCCGAGTCTGTCGCAGAGGTCCTGGGAGGGTGGGATTTCAGTAGTCTCACTGTTGGGTGGGGCGAACTCTTTGATGATGCCGAATAGTTCCCTGCTGTTGTGTGTGCGGGTGGTGATTCTGTCCTGGAATGGTTTCTTCCTTGAGTATCTGATGAGTTTGTGGTGGGCGGTGGTGGCTGCTTTGAAGCTGTCAAAGTCTGCTGTAGTTTTGGAGTTCCTCCATAGCTTTTCGATGCGTCTGCAGGTTTGTCTGGATTCTCACAATTCGGTGGAGAACAATCTGGCTTTCTTGGTGTGAGGGTTGGAAGTTTTCTTGAGGGGGCGATGGTGTTGGCGCAGTCGGTGATCCAGTTGTGTAGGGCACGGGCTGCGGTGGTAGGGTCGTCATCTGTAGCGGTGAGAGCGGAGCTGCCGAGGGAGGTGGTGAGCTGGTTGTCGGAGATCTTGTTCCAGTTCCTGCGCTGGAGAGGACATTTGCGGGTGATGTTAGTCTTGACGGTGAACTTGACGCAGCGATGGTCCGTCCATGGGCGTTCGGAGGTGTGGCTGAAGGTGATGAGTTTCCTGCTGTGAAGATCGGGTCGAGGGTGTGTCCTGCTGAGTGCGTTGGTTCTGGTACGATCTGTTTGAGTCCGATGTTGTGGAGGTTGTCCAGGAGGGAGGCGGAGTTGGGGTCTTGGAGGTTGTCGAGGTGGAAGTTGAGGTCTCCCAGCAGGGTGTAGTCTGTGGAGGTGATGGCTTGTGGGGTGATGATGTTGGTGATGAAGTCGGAGAAAGGTGCGTGGGGACCGGGGGGGTCTGTAGAGGAGGGTGCCTTGGAGGGTGGTGGACAGGTTGGTCTGTATCTTGAAATGGAGGTGTTCCATCAAGTCTGTGGGCCCGTCGGTGTAGGTGCTCAGACGAAGGTTGGACTTGTGGGCGATGGTGATGCCTCCACCGGGGAAGTTGGGGTGGTCCTTCCATGTGATCTTGTACCCTTTGGGGATGGCGATCACGATGCCCGGTCCCAAGGCGTCGTTCATCCAGGTTTGGGTGAGGAAGGCGACGTAAGTGGTGGTTCTGTCGAGGAGGTCCCAGATTTCCGTAGCGTGTCTGTGGAGGGAGCGGACGTTGAGGAGGATGCATTGCAGGGTTTGGGGTGCGATGGCATTGTTGCTGGAGGGTGGAGGAGGGTCCAGGGTCCTGGGTCTCGGCGAAGGTGAAGGAGTGGTGGCAGGTGAAGTGTCCGTGGGTGTCGAGAGGTGAATTGAGTTTGCAGTTGTTGTTCTTGCTGACGTTGAGTGCGTAGAGAGCCGAGGAGCTGTAGCAGTCGCGGGTCGGAGGAATAGGGTTCCTGGCGCTGGTCGCGGATGGGCGCAGACGGGCTTGCCTTTGGCACACAAGCGACGTGCCCGCTGCGCGGCCGCACAGCGGCCTCCATTAAGTAGGTGTCGGGGGAGGGCGGGTCAGCTGGGAGGCGGGAGTGGGAACACACGGGAGGGGGAGGGGCCACAGCGGCAGGAAGGAGGCAAGGGATAAAAAAGGAAAAGGAAATAAAGGAGGTTAAAAATGAAGGAAGTAAAAAGGAAAAAAGTCAAAAGGGCAGGAACAGAGAGGGCCAAAAAGGCAGCAGAGAAGCCAGAAAGAGCAGGCTAGATATGAGGCAGAGCGAGGCACAGGCCTCAAACCGAGATCAGTGGAGGATGCAGTTGGCAGAGGCACTCACGATGGAGCTGTGTGCCGGGAGAGCAATAGCCTGACCAGAGGGTCAGGGGTCTTGCTCCCCTTGCTCCCATAAGAGACAACTTATCGGATGCGACACAAGAATGGGACCATTCCTCCAGAAAGCAGTGTGTCCCAGGGGCCTCAACCCCCTCTGGGAACCCAATGATGCACAGATTGTTTCTCAGGAAACTGTTTTCAACACCCTCTGCTCGTTCTTCCAGGGTAGCCATTGTGGAGAGCAACTTGGAGACCTGGAGTTTAAGGGTTGTCACTTCATCTGCAACCGTGGAGACCCTGGCCTCAGCCTCAGTCACCCTGTCTGCTACTTTACGAATATCTTGGCGCAGGAGGAAGACATCCACCTGGACCTCATCCACTTTTGTCTCTACTGCTCCCCTGGAGCTTTGAATTGCTTTGAGGATGATGGGCATGTCTGTTTATTGTGATCGATGGGGAAGGTGCTCTGCGGTCCACCAGATATCTACAGTAGGTTCGATGTACTGGTCCATTTTGGTTTGGGACAGCTTTGGATGTGGGGGCTTGTCATGCCCCATCTCGCAACATTCGCCTTGGGGGAGGTATAGGCACACCCCAACTGGCCCGCTTGCTCCAGGGCACCAGAAAAGGCTGAAGCGAGGTGGATCACAGAGAATTGTTGCCGGGGTGCAAGGCCCCAAGTAGGTAAAGTGTAAGATTCAGGCTTCGGCACTTCCCCACACTCATCCAGATGCCACAGAGCGATTGAGGTGGGCGGTCTACGACCCCTTAATCAATCAAGGATTTATAAAGTGCGGCAGATCACCTGTGAGGGTCTAAAGGCACTGGAGTTGCTTAACTGCTTCATGGTGATCTGTACATTGAACCAGCCAGGACTGGGGTCCTTTTCCGAATTGCCCGAGCGATGGGGCAGTCGGGAGGTGCAGGGGAAGGTCGTTCCAAGCTTTGGCCACCAGGTTTGAGAAGGAGCATCCTCCGCTGTTAACTCGGCTGATCTGGGTGGGGGGGCGTTGTCTGCGAGGACGGGGGAAGCAAATCGCAGGTGTCTGGTCAGTTGGTGGAAGGGTATACTTTTGTTGATGTATGCTGGTCCTTCGTTGTGCAGGGCTTTGTACGAGTGGGTCAGCATCTTGAACTGGAATATCTTCTGGATCAGGAGCCAGTGCAGCTTCCTGAGGTGGGGTGTGATGTGGTTCCGTATGTGGAGATCGAGAATGAGTCTTGCCACCGAGTTTGGTATTGTCTGTAGTCTCTTCAGGAGATGTGTAGTGACTCCTATGTAGAGTGTGTTCCCGTCGTCCAGCCTGCTGGTGACGAGGGCCTGCATGACGAAACTTCTGGTGTTGACTGGGAGCCAACTGAAGATCCCAGCCCCACATCAACCTCCTGGAGCTGAGGGCAATCCGCTTGGTGGATGAACTCAGCAGTCAGCGCCTAGCAGATCACAAGTGGCAATTATACCTGGAGGCAGGGCAGGTTCTCTTACACAAGTGGGGAGAACCGTCGCTCGATCTGTTTGCCACCACCAAGAATGAGCAATGTAAGCACTTCTGCAGACTGGTGTTTTCAGGGCATCTCTCACTCAGGAACGCGTTTCACCTTAAGTGGAATATGGGACTCCTCTATGTCTTCCTGCCGATACCACTCCTGCCTCATGTTCGCAAGAAAATTAGGACCAACTGGGTCCAAGTTATCCAAGATGATCCAGATTGGGCACAGAGAGTATGGTGTCCAGAATTCCTGGGCGTGAGTAGCTGCGCCCTCGGGAGGACCTGCTATTGCAGTAGCAGGGCTGGGCTCTCTGCCAAGGCATTCGCAAAATCCATGTCCATGCACGGAGATTGAGCGGTGACAGCTGAACAAGTTTGATGTTACTCTAGAGGTGGTTGATATCCTCTCACTGAATTCTGATGTGGTGGAGTCTGTTGATCAATATGCAATGGGAGACTGTGTTGAAGGCGTCTGATAGGTCCATGAGGATGAGGGCTGCCGTAACTCCACAATGGCGAAGAGCTCCTTGCTTTGGTTTGTGCTGGCTTCTATTGTTAAAGATTGCAGGAATCGCTGTTAGCATGAGCTGAAAGCCATTTTGTACTTGGCAGCCATTTTAGTTAGCCATGTGCTCGCCATGTGCTTTCTCCCTCTTCCAGAGTCTTGCACATGCTCAGAGAGGCCTAGCTGGTAGAATGCACCTGCTCCTAGTATAGAACTGTCAGGCTATTCTTACTCATGTAAGCAGTTTAGTCTCCCCTCCCACTTTGTGGAGCAAGCAAATTTTGTATACCCATATTAGTCAATAAGCATGCTTGTATGTGCTAGGACCTCCCCTTGATTTTATGCTGACTATGTAACAAATACATATATAAGGACCCTGTTCTCTGCACTCATTAGAATGCCTCCTACAGTGGCCTGCGGGTACCGTAAGATGCAATCTCCCTCATCTGAGGTTAATAAAACATGTTTTTTGATATTACAGCTTCTGTGCCAATCTCTTCTTTGTTGGTCTTAAGGACCAGATGTATCAGTGAACCCCTAAGAAGGTTTTTATTTCTACAAATGGCGCCCGAATAGGGACCTCATCGGTTCAGCGGCTATCCAAGGGAGTGGTCTTGAAGGGAGACAGGAATCTACTGAGGAGTACAGGACAGGAATCTACTGAGGAGGTACCCTGCGCACGGAGATTGTTTGTCTTCCAGCCCAGTATATTTCTGGTCTTCCTGATCTGATCCTCCAAGTGTTTGCCGCTCCTGACTGAGAACTTCTTTGGCGTGAGTATTTCAAAACGACCGTTAGGTCACTCAGAACTTGGCAGTTGGAACCTGGACACCATTTGATTGGTAAGAGCCGTTTTGCGGCACTTGCTGTTGGTTTGATGCCTTTGATTGGTAAGGTAGTTTTAGTAACACTTACTGTGGCTTTGTTTGTATGATTGGCCAATTTTGGAATTTGTTTTGTAAGTTATATATGCATTGCAATTCATATAGGCAGGTAATGAGGAGATTTTCTCTAACTTTGAAAACTTGAACGGCACACATTGTGTTAAGTGTCACTTGGAGTATAATATTATATATGCTATAATATTCTTGGCATGCCTGTTTCTAGCACACTTTTGTTGAAAGTGTTGCTGTCTTGGAGGTACCGATATGGATTTAGGAAGTACTTAGTTGACTCCCTCAGAGGGGATACCTAAATAGGTTTACGTATAGTAAAAGATATTTCTTCCTTGGTGACTAAGTACCCCATGGAACTAAATATGTACATGAAACGGATCCGGATCTGCGCACTTAGTAACATTCATAAGTGGTGATATGCAGAGCGCTTTTTGAGTGTTCTACCAGCCAAAACTGGCGAATTTGGTGTATTTTGGCTTCTTGACCATGGAACAGTTTTTTGGGCTACTTTTGAGAGCTCTTCTTGTAAATATGACTTACAATTAGTATTTACAAATAGGTTGGTCTTGCGTACACTTTGTAAGCAGTCCTAAGTGTTGATTTGTGGGTTAAATGTGTGTTTAAATGTCTATGTGGGGTTTGTGGTTTGACATTGGTAATACTTGTGTGAGTACTCTTTGTGAAAGAATGTCTAGCTTTAAGCGCGCTGTGTTGTGTGCTCTGCGTATATGACCCCCTTCTGTAAATATCTGAATGAGCTCAATGAGTTTGTTTATGTTTTTTTGCTGTCATCATTCTGTTATGCAAAATGTCATTTAGTTACTTACATATTAAATAAAAATCCAGAAATGAATTATATAACATACGCTAAACAGCTGCATGTTACTATTAAATTGACAGAGTAAGACACTGTACATGTGTGCAAATTGCCACAATGCTAAAGATAAAATTAGAATTCGTATTCAATAGGATTAAAATAGGCCTCATACAGAGGAAAAAAAACGAAATTGTGTGTTTTGTAATCAATAGACTAAAATACATGTTACAGCATTTTCCTTAAATACATTGTATTAGACATTAAAAGGCATGCACATCATATGAGTGAATTTGGTCGTTGCTGAACTAAATACACATTATAGAAAGATAGATTTGACTGCATTGAAATGCCTCAGTTTTTAAATAGACTGTGACATGCTTTTCTTTCAGCACCCGAGAAAAAGCTTTCCAACAGCTGTGTTTAAACTGACTAACTGAAAAGAAACTGTTTGACACAGCAAATGGGGATTTAACTCTGTCAGGGTATTTCAAATAATAAAGGGTTTTTTCCTGAGAAAGGCGTGAAAATTCGACGCCTGCTGACAAACAACAGCTGCATAAATAGCATATGGCTATTCCTGATCACGGCCACAGACAGGAATGCTGAGTCAGCGAAATTTTAAGTCAGTGTAAAACTGGTATAAGGGCCTGCATTATTTTAAAAGTTTCAAAAACCAGTTTCATTATTTTGGATAACAGAGAACAAAATTGAAAGTAGGGATTTCCTTTCTTAATGCCTTTTTTCATAAGTACATCTGTGGTTCTGATGTTAAATGATAACTGTCCTTTTAAAAAGTGGCGCAGACTTTTCATGTTTCAAGTAAGGCTTCTGTGCTTAGGGTTATGAATGAATGCGTTTAAATATGATAGGCTAGGAATGAAGCTTGCTTTTCCAATGTGGAATCATCAAAATGGTTGGTTTTGATAAAAAAAAAAAAAAAAAAAAATTATATGAAATAAAATATATTGTTAAACACAAATGCTTTAAATTCGTTTTTTCATCTTTATAAAGCCTAATCATCATACTGTGAATTCCTAGCATCAAAGTTGAATTTAAGCAGTGCTGTACCGCAATAAGAAGGCAACTTAAATGTGAAATGTCACTTTACCCAGCCGTACAAAACTCATTTTTATAAGGGTATATCTTATACATTTCTAATTTCCCATTCCTGGGCTATCTAGAGAACACTCTGGGGGTTCCTATTATGCAAAAATATTGTAGGATATTCATTTTTAAGTGCCCCTACCACCAAAGTCGAAATTGAGCTAAATTCACATTTTTACAAGCAGTTCTACCACTCAAGGCAGTTTTAACGTGCTCTTAGGCTTCAATAAAAGTATACATATGCAAATATAGAACAAACAGCTGATCTCTGTATTACTAGACTACACACCACACACTATACATAAATGAAAATAAGTATACAGAAGAGCAGACGTTATTATCCTACCTTTAAATTACTGGCAAACGGATCGGACAGGACTGCCTTTTAGCTGTGATTTTCCAGAGTTGATTTGCATTACGAAAACCGCATGGCAAGCCTTGCACAAACAAAATGAGCAGCTGCTGAACGGGTCAAAGGTCGGAGTTCTGCATTTAGCAACTTAGCAGGGTGAAGGGTAATGTTTGCTTGGACACTTCGACCTTCGAAAAGTTTTTGAAAGACGAGATGATAGCGCAAAGAGAGGAAGAGAAGCTTTGCTTCCTATTTTTGGCAAACACGCCCAGTCATATGAAACAAAGGAAGACAACTCTCAGTTGAGCATTGATCTGCTATGTATATCAAAATAATGGTTTTAGTTTAAAGAATACTGTGTAGGGGCTACGATAAGGAGGAAATGGATTTTAGTTTGCATTCATGCGCCCTCATGTTAATCAAGTACAATTGCTCAAGGAATTGATACATTTGTTGCTGACGCTTTCTACAGTACTCGATGTGCTTGAATCAGAGAATAGCCACTTTCTAAGATATCTCCTACAAGTTTGTTTGTGCCCAGTTGCTACAAATAGGGGTTGAAAGTGTTGACAGAAGTAAAACCTGTTTCAGGTTTTCCTACTGTCAAAATAGGGGAAGGAGGCTAGCTCCTCTACAAATTAAGGGTAGGCAAAATTATGTTTTCTCTCTTCTTTTTCTCACTTTTTTTTAGTCTGTCTAAAGCTATCTAGGAAATGGCCATATGACAGTTAAGGCACTTTGCATTGTTCATAAGGCGGCACACAAAATGGGGCCTAAACCATTACAGAGAATGTTTACTTGGTACTCCCCAGCTAGAAGTCTTTGTTCCTCGGCAGCCCACCTAGTATGTACCCCACGAGTCAAGAAAACCCGACTAGGAGGCAGATCATTTGGCTATGCAGCCGCAAGGCTATGGAATGAACTACCAAGTGAACTCAGACAGACTGATGACTTACTGCAGTTTAGAAAAAGCTAAAAACCAGGCTCTTTCCAAAAGAATAGCCTTGAGAGATTGGCGCATGATGATTCCTAGTTTTATAGCTGCACAGTGATTTAGGTAATCCCAGCGCCAGGATGCCCGTTGGGTGACAGCTGCGCTATATAAATGCTACTTACAATTACAATTACAATTGGCTATTCTGTAATACTGTTTTAAAATTGTTAGAATTAATAAAATGATGAAACACATAAGCTATGTTACTGCCCATCCTGTATGAAAGAATGAGTAGAACAGATTGATGTTCCCTTATTTGATCTTTAAGGAGAACTGTATAGTGGCGGTTTCTGTTCAAAAATCTCAGGTGGCAACACTATTATTGTTTATGTTATTCTCATGTTCTATACAGTTTTGCAAGGGCATTGCTAGTCTTTTATTAGCTAGTCTCTGTCAATAAGCTGACAGCCCTTATTAGAGCTGGAGATAGGGTTTTTTTCCTTTTGAAAATGATGTTGCATAGTCCAGATCGTGAAAAGTACAATGCAGGAAAGACGCTCATGTGATCCTTAGCAAACATTTTGAAGGAAAATATTGTTTTATAGGAATTTGTTTGTCATAACATGTTCTGCTGGAGAAAATGTACTCACTATGTTGAAGTTTAGTTCTTTTTGCAATAAGAATCCCTGGTAAATTAGCAGTTTTAGATTTTCCTGCTGCACCTATAACATGAGAGCATGGTCCTAAGCATAACATGTAAGAGAAATTATTTTACAAGTGTCTGCAGTCCTGTACAAGTAATGTAAAATCTATGAGTAAAAGTGTAGAACATTTCCTTTTTCTTGAGGGTTCTTCAGATTGGTAATATAGGAATACACCAATGTAAGTATTTGGAGTATGTCTGTATTGTTTTCTCTTTTCCTCAGAATTTAGTAAATGAACACAGACTTCCTTGGCTGTTTGGGATTGGGTGATGTATTACTCTTGTCAGTTCACCAAAACGTTCCTTTTATACTTGCCAATAGGTCCAGGGTTTTCTACTCTCAGATAGATGAAGTGGCTCTTGGGTGCCTTGCTAATGTATGGGGCGCCCCAGGACTAAGAGAGTATTCTGAGACTATCCTCTCTGTTGTTAGATTATTTCTGTGCCTTGTCTAAAGACCTCTTGTTCTGTCCACCAATAGATATTTGCTGCCTTACAACCATTGCCAGAGGGGCCCGGACATCAGATCCAGCCTGGGGAGTCAGCGCCACTCCAGTTTGAAGCCAAAGTGAAAGGAACCAGCATAGGCGTTGCTTGCAACTAGGACCTCAGTGAAGGCGGAAGCACTGGGACGTGAAGTGTGTACCCCTGCCACTGTCTTGGGCGAAAGACGGGGTTACAAATCAGGATGGAGAAATCTTTGTGTGGATCCAGTTTTTGATGCCCAGCTGAGAGAGTCACAGAACGACAAGGACGGCAAGGAGGCTTTTGCTTGAGGTGACCCCCTTTGAAACAAGGGTTGCTTCAGGCCTTTGAGTCCTGGTCCCAAGTGAATGCAAGTCTACGCCTTTGTTTGTTGATCAAGAGATGCCCGAGCACACTGGGTACAATTTGTGGCCCTAACAAAAGAGCAGTGCGCCAGAGGTGCAATACAGGAGTTAGGGAAGGACTTGAGTTTAGGGTACAGGTGCTGTGCCCTTGGTGCCTGTTAGATTAAAGTGAAGAAAACTGGTGCACTGCCTGAGACACTGGACAGGATCATTGAGGGTATTTGCCCTGGGGGTGATTGCCCTATCCTGAAAGAAAGACTTTTCCTTCTCCGTGATTCTTGAGTTGCGAGTTGTGCAGCTCCACCGTGGGAACAACAAGAGCCTGCCTGTGAGGCTCAAACGGACACAGGGAGAAGACTCCCCTCTGGCTGGTGGTTGTACTACAATTTCCCAAGGACTCTTTTTTGTTAGTAATGTACCCCTTTGGTCGTCCCATTTTTGAGGAGGAGCAGCCCTTTGCGGCTCCTTGTCCTAATTCCTATGGTCTTGTGTGGTCCTCCTGGTCCCCCGGAGCCAGGATTGTTTTTGTAATAATCTATTTTGACTTCCCTGACATTTGCATTACTTATCATTGGAAAATATTGAGATTTCTGTTTGAGATAATAGTCATTATTCTCTCTTGCTACCTGTATGACCCAATGCTCTGTTCACTTTGTACTTCTGCTTATACCTTGTATATACCTGCTTAATGAAATGTTTAGAATGTAAATGCCCACCTAGCATAGGATATTGATGAATTTATGAGAAGAAAATGTGCAAAATATTTTCTATGTCTCTACTAGATCATGGGAATGTCTTTAGCTCATGCTAAAAGGATCATCTGTTAAAGATTGCAGGAATCGCTGTTAGCATGAGCTGAAAGCCATTTTGTACTTGGCAGCCATTTTAGTTAGCCATGTGCTCGCCATGTGCTTTCTCCCTCTTCCAGAGTCTTGCACATGCTCAGAGAGGCCTAGCTGGTAGAATGCACCTGCTCCTAGTATAGAACTGTCAGGCTATTCTTACTCATGTAAGCAGTTTAGTCTCCCCTCCCACTTTGTGGAGCAAGCAAATTTTGTATACCCATATTAGTCAATAAGCATGCTTGTATGTGCTAGGACCTCCCCTTGATTTTATGCTGACTATGTAACAAATACATATATAAGGACCCTGTTCTCTGCACTCATTAGAATGCCTCCTACAGTGGCCTGCGGGTACCGTAAGATGCAATCTCCCTCATCTGAGGTTAATAAAACATGTTTTTTGATATTACAGCTTCTGTGCCAATCTCTTCTTTGTTGGTCTTAAGGACCAGATGTATCAGTGAACCCCTAAGAAGGTTTTTATTTCTACACTATGTGGTCTGCTAGAGCATTCTTCTTTGTTTCTTTCAGGAGGGGGTGGTACTGGTTTGTGCTGTCTTAAAGGTGGTATGGGTGCCTGTCTCTTTGCTGGTGCGCCACTTCCTTTCTACTTGCCGGCAGTTGCATTTGGTGGATTTCAGCTCCGTGATGAACCAGCTGGCTCTTCTGGCAAGTCATCTGGATTTGGCTGGTTTGGCAGGGGCAACTGTGTCAACGCATTCTATGATCCACTTAGAAAAATTCTTCACAGTCTGTTCTGGGTCTGGGAGGTGAGAGTTGAGAGCATTGTTCCACTGTTCTTCTGATATCTTTTTCCAATTTCTGCGCATGGTGTTAGAGGCATGGTGCCAGTGTTGGTAAGTCTTGAGATGGTGAAGTGGATGCTGTAGTGGTTGGCCCAGCTGAGCTGTGAGACATGGTTGTACTGGAATAGGTCTGTGGATGTGAAAATGGGGCAGAGCGTGTGTCCTGCGATGTGGGTAGGGTTGGTGACAAGTTGCTTGAGGCCGATGTTCAGGCTTGCCTTCGGTACGGTGGCCGCTCTGCAGCCTCCTTTAAGTAGGTCCTGGGAAGGGAAGAGAAAACAACAGCGAGGGGCATTGGCGGGTAGAAAATGAGAGGGCAAAACAGGAAAGAGGGAGCGAGAGAGAACAGGCAAGAATGAGGGAACACAATGTACCACATTTTTTACAATCAGTCTAACAATAAGGAGTGGAGGGACCATGGCACAATGAATGGGCCGACAACAGTATTATTGTCAGGGCAGTAGGGAGAACATGGCACACTAGGAAATCTAATAATCAGGCACGAGAGAATGCGGCACACTGATAACAGCAGTATAGCAAACAGGCAGAGGGGAGAGCAAGGCATAATGAGGCTATGCAGCAGGGAGCAGCAGGAGCACAAGCGAGGCAGAGGCAGCGGCAGTGGGGAGCCGGCACGGGGACCTGCTCTTAAAGCCCAGAAAAACTCCAGTAGGGGAGAAGAGGTCTGGAGAAGAACAACAGGTCTGGAGAAGAATAACAGGGCTGGACACACCACAGCCCCAGCAAGCTGGCAAGAAACGTGTCCCTAGTCTTACAGGGCCTCTGTGGACCCGAGGCAGAGGTCGCTCAACGTAGGCACTGAGGAGCATGAAATCGGCAGCAACCGCCTGCGCGGCTGCCCTGAGCTATGTCTCTGGGCGAAGGTGTGCAGATAGTGCCGGCCGGCAGGAGCCCACCAGGCATCAATTGCTGAATCTGAGTGCTGCACCTAGCCAAGTTGTGCCGGGTCTAGGCCTGTGACTGCTCAGCTGTCATCAGTGGCCATCCATCAGTCGGGCCACAATGCGAGGCTTGCCAAAGTGCAACAGGCTGCTTGGGGTCAATTCCTAGTGCTAATCTGCGAGGCTGCATAGTCCAGGTGACATCACTGTATCACAATGGCACTGCACTCACGTGTGCCCCGGTCCAGGTGGTGACCACCCCTGTAAGCGATGACCCCAGCGGGGCACACCACCAGACGCTGTCATGGGGGGGCACCAAAACCATCCCCAAAGGAGAGTGCTATTGGTGATGGACGATTGGAGGCAGGATGCTAGTAGGTCTCCGGCCGCCGGACAGTCTCCCTTCAATATGGGCATGAAGGGGGGGCTGATCACACCACGAGGCCGGTGCCGGCACCCGCAACTCGCAGGACACCTCGTTGGGAGGCCGTCACACAGGCAGATCGCCCCAAGTGTCAAAAACATGTGGCACCCGGTCTACCCGGGTCACGACAGCTGCGCATGCGGTCCCGCATAGCAGGTCTCGGTGATGGAGATGCCAGCCAACAGAGGCTTAACCAGGTGACACAATCAGTATCTCACCTCAATCTCGGTCTCAAGGTCACTCCCGGCATGGGTATATCCTCGCGCAGCGCCAGGGGAATCAAAGGGTGCAGCGGACATTATGCACTGCTTCGCTCACTGTCGTGAAGGCGGCAGCTATCTTGTATTCAGCCCTTCCCTGTCGATGCCAGGCTTAACAGGAAATTATATTGCCGTGTCAATAATTATGCTGCTTTAAAAAAACATTTTTTTTCCATAACTGTAGATGCCCTGGTATATAGGGAAATCCTAAGTTTCCTGGCAGGACGCAAGTCTGGCAAAGAGTCAATCACACAATGTTGAACAGATAACAGCACCAGACCCTTCTAGGGTACCCATTTCACTGCATGGTACCCAGCATTTAAAACATACTCTGCAATTCTGTTTTTGCGCCTACATAAATAAAACATCACCTGCGTCTCCCCCAACCGTACTTGGATCCTAACACTAATGACCAAAGTTAAGCAGATTTGACACACAAGCGAAAACAAAATGGTGAGCAGGCCGACAATGTCTAAGATAGTGATTTAAGAGTGGACATTATTTGGCATACAGGGAATTCCGAGTCATACATATCGGGGGGGGGGGTCATGGATGAAGCAATAACATAGGCCTTGAGCAAGCAATAGAAATAGTTCACCATGCACTGGTTGGGTAGCAAAAGACAGTATTCGGTACAATGGGCCATAGACATATTACTCATGGTTCACGGTGCCACTCCACCAGCTGCTTCTGCCTGTCATGCTCAGATCTCACACACTAAGAAATACAAAGCAGCAACACAATGTAAAACAGGCAAGAGACACAAATCATCAACTCTTAATATATAATGGGCAAGAGAAAATCTGATGTACAAAGTTGAAAAATACGCATGTTTAAAAAAATGAAGTTGTGCGAAGAGATACTTCACCTGTTTCATGTGGATTCTGCCAGTCACGCTCAACCCTAAAAAAGGAGCAACTCTTAATGTATAATGGGTGGGGAAATCATAAGTAATAAAGTGAAAATCTGCCACGAGTTAAGAAATGCAGAGAGAAATACCAAAAACCCTAAATTATTTGCCAAACTCACAGTGGACACAAAGCAGCAACCTTTAATATAAAACAGGCGAAGGAAAATCTGATGAAGAAAATAGAAAAAAATACGCATGTTTAAGAAATGCGGTTGTGTGAATTTTGGAGACACTTCAATCTGTTCCACAAGGCTTCTGCCAGACACACTCAAGCTTCACAAAGCAGAAACCCTCCATGTAAAACAGGTGACAGAAAATAAAATATACTAAAATGAAAACATTATGCTTGTTAAAGAAATGCAGTTATGTGAATTTTGAAGAGACTTCACTGGCTTCACGTGGCTTCTGCCTGCCACACAAACTAAAACAAGGGGAGGAGGGAAAACCTGGGGTCATATGTACAAAGAAGTGGCGGAGTGAGGTGTTAGCCGTCATGGCTTAACGCCTCACTCCACCACTTCAGAAACGCAAGGCTGCACCATATTTACAAGGATATGGTGCAGCCATGCGTTTCCCCCTGAGCTGGCGCTACAATCAATCAGGGATTCTTTAAGCGCCTACTCACCAGTGAGGGTCTCAAGGCACTGGGGGGTGGGGGGAATAGGGGGGAGACAGCTCCGGTCAGCCAAAGAGCAAGGTCTTGAGGGTCTTCCTGAAGATGTGCAGGGTGGGGGCACTTCTGATGTCGATCGGGAGCTCGTTCCAGGTCTTGGCCGCGATGTAGGAGAAGGTTCTGCCACCTGATCTTGCTCTGCGGATGCGTGGGGGTTCAGCGACGGCGAGGTCGGCCGATCGGAGGTTCCTCTAGGGTACGTGGAAGGAGAGTCTATCGTTGAGACATTGGGATCCGGTGTTATGGAGGCATTTGTAGGCGTGGGTGAGTATCTTGAAACTTACTCTCTTCTCAATGGGGGGATAGAGGAAGTTGTGCAGGTGTTGGGTGATGTGTTCGTGTCAAGGGATGCCAAGGACGAGTCTGGCTGTGGTGTTCTGTATGGTCTGGAGTTTGCGGAGCAGAGACTTGTTGATCCTGGCATAGAGGGCGTTTCCGTAGTCCAGTCTGCTGGTTATGAGTGCGTGGGTGGCGGTCTTCCTTGATTCGGGGGGGGATCCATTAGATGGTATTTTGGAGGATGCGGAGGGTGTTGAAGCAGGTGGAGGTGTCGGCGTTTACCTGTCGGGTTATGGAAAGGGAGGAGTCGAGTATGATGCCGAGGTTTCGGGCGTGGTCCGTGGGGGAGGGGTTGGGGGCCTCCAAAGGCTGTGGGCCACCAGGTGTAGTTCCATGTAGAGGGTGAGGGTCCGTGGTCGAGGACCTCTGTCTTCTCTGAGTTGAGCTTCAGGGAGCTGCTGCTCATCCAGGATGAGACGTCCTTCATTCCTTCCTAGAAGTGGAGTCTGGTGGTGATGGGGTCCTTGGTGAGGGAGAGGATGAGCCAGCTGTCGTCGGCGTAGGATACTATGCTGAGTCTGTGCTGTCTGACGATGGAGGCAAGGGGGGCCATGTAGATGTTCAAGAGCGTGGGGCTGAGCGACGATCCTTGGGGTACTCTGCAGCTGATTTCCGTGGGTTCGGAGAGGAATGGTGGCAGACTGATTCTTTGGGTTCTGCCGGTGAGGAAGGAGCAGAGACAGTCGAGAGCGGTTCCTTGTATGCCAGCATTGTGGAGTCTGGCGGTGAGTGTGTGGTGGGAGACGGTGTCGAAGGCTGCACAGAGGTCGAGTAGGATGAGGGCTGCGTTGTGTCCTTGGTCGAGGAGGGTGCAGATGTCGTCTGTGGTGGCGAGTAGAGCGGTCTCAGTGCTGTGGTTGCTGCGGAATCCAGATTGGGAGGGGTCGAGGATGGAGCTTTCTTCGATGAATTTTGTTAGTTGAACGTGGACTATGGCCTTGAAGGGGAGGAGAGAGATGGGTCGGTAGTTCTTGAGGTCTGTGGGATCTGCTGAGGGCTTCTTTAGTAGGGGTCTAACTTCTGCACGTTTGAAGTCATCGGGAAAGATGCCGGTTTCGAAGGTGCCGTTGATGGTGCGTCGTAGTTCCGGAGCGATGGCGGCGGCTCTGTGGAAGATGTGCGGGGACAGGGGTCCGTGGGGGCTCCTGAGTGGATGCCTTTCATGGTCGATGCGGTGTCTTCAGTGGTGACTGGGGTCCAGGAGGAGATGCTGGGCAGGCTGGCGTTGCTGGAGGAGGGAGTGGTTTCGGAGTCAGGTGTCTAGTCATTGAAGTTGTCGTAGAGGCCCTTGATTTTCAGATGGAAGTAGGAGCAGAGCTTGTTGCAGAGGTCCTGGGAGGGGGTGATGTCCGTGGTTTCGCTGGGGGGTTTGGCGAATTCCTGGATGACGCTGAAGAGTTCCTTGGAGTTGCTGGAGTTGGCGAGGATCTTGTTCTGGATGAAGGTCCTTTTGGTGGATCTGATGTGTTGGTGGTATTCCGTAATGGCGTTCTTTTAGTTGGTGCGGTCTTCTGAGGATTTGCTGTTTCTCCAGTTCTTCTCGAGACGTTTGCAGGTGCGTCTGGCTTCTTGGAGGTCGGTGGTGAACCAGGTGACCTTTCTGGGGCGCCGTCTGTCGGGGTTACGCAGGGGTGCAAGCTCATCTGCGAGGTTGGTGATCCATCTGTGGAGGTCTTTGGCTGCAAGGTTGGCGTCAGTCGAGGTGGTGGGGGCATCGCGGTTGAGGGTGGAGTTGAGCTGCTCCTCGGTGACCTTGCTCCAGTTTCTTCATGGAGGGTGGGGTGCAGGTTTGGGCGGCATGGGTTTGGTGATGTGGAAGTGTACGCAGTGGTGGCCCGTCCATGGGGGTTGCGTGGTGTGGCTGAAGTGGATGTTGTTACTTCCTGCGAAGATGGGGGTCGAGGGTGTGTCCTGCCTTGTGGGTGAGGGTGGTGACGAGTTGTTTCAGTCCGAGGTTGGCGAGGTTGTCCAGGAGGGTGGCAGAGTTGGGGTCGCTGAGGTGGAAGTTGAGGTCTCCGATGAGCATGTAGTCCATGGAGGCGATGGCGTGGGGCACGATGAGGTCGGCGATGGTGGTGGTGAATGCAGTTCGAAGTCCGGGAGGTCTGTAGGCCAGGGTGCCTCTTATGGTCATTCTGGGGCTGGTCTGGATCTGGAAATGGAGGTGCTCAGTGGTGGGCGGGCTAGTGGGCGCTGGAGGTCATGAGTCGGAGGGAGCTCTTGTGCGCGATGGCAAGTCCTCCTCCTGGGTGGTTGGGGCGGTCCTTCCTCTGGATCTTGTACCTGTCAGGGATGGTGGTGGCAATGTCGGGGGCTGGGTGGAGTTGGTCCAAGTTTCTGTGATGAAGACGACGTCTGGTGAGAGGGTGTCAAGGAGGTCTCAGATCTCTACAGTGTGTCTGTGCAGGGAGCGCACGTTGAGGAGGATGCACTTCAGGGCTGCGGTGGTGTTGACGTCCGACGTGGGGGCGGTGACCGTGGGGGTGCGGGTGGTGAAGGTCTGGCGGCAGTGACGACAGGAGAACTGGCCGTGGGTGGTGTTCGGCGTGGACAGCTGGCAGTTGTCCCTTCCAAGGTCGAGTGCACGGAGGGCAGCTGAATCGTAGCAGAGGGTGGTCGGAGATCCAGGGTCCTTGGCACTGGTCACGGTCGGGCTTGCCTTTGGCGCAGCTGCCATTAAATAGGGAAGGGGGAGGGAAGCGCAGCTGGGAGGCGGGAGCGGGAACCGGCAGGGGGGAGGGGCCGTGGGAGCAGCAGCAGTGGGAAAAGGGCGGCAAAACAGGCACAACAACGGCACAGGAAAGGACAGTACAAACAGTGAAAACACAGGCAAAATACCACAAAATAAAGAAAAAGACAATTTACAGGCACAATTAACAAAGACAGAAAAACGGGCACAAAACTCAGGACAGACAACAGCGGACCAGCAGAAGAGCAAGGCTCTCCCACTGGACCACCAGGGATGAGGCACAGGCAGGAGCCTGCGGGTGGAGGTTGGCCTCGAACACCTACCAGGCAGAGGTGAAAGGGGTCAGCGGCAGCGGCACAGACAGCGGAGCTGCTGGGGGAGAGAGCAGGTCTTTGACCAGGACTCAATTTGTAAGTGATCAGGTCAGCTCAGTAGGTAGGATGAGCAGAGGGTTCAACTCTTAAGATTTTCTGCTCTACTTTAAATTTGTAGCTTCCGCTGCTTACAAAAGAAAAAAACTTAACATTAGAGCATTTGGATAGCCTGATGGGATTCTTGGCTATACACCTACATACATGCTAAGTACACTTATGTACATCTACTTAGGGTTTGCATCATAGGAGTACATATTATTACTGCCATGTATCCATTTGCCTGCATATATTCATAGTTTTAGCACTATGGTAGAATTGTACCTTTTCTTTACTCCTGCTGGTGCTCATAATCATATATATCTGTTTCTGTCTAATGATTTTTGAAGCACGCGTATTTTACACTAGAATGACACTGGTTCAATAAATGCTTATTGAAAACGCCCCCACCGTTTATTCTCTGCATCTCTCTGAGACAAAGTGAGCACGAGTGACTGAGCAAAAAGTACTGTACTGTTTCTACAATACCTGAGGGGTCAGGGTTGTCATGTTCGATAGTTTCCAGAAGCTATTTGCTCCTTGGTAAGAGGGGCTAATAGTGGCACTGTGAGCTAGCTGGACTAACAAACCAACATATCCTTTGGGGGTGTCTAGAATCAGTGTGGACACCAATCCCTTAGTTTATGTTGTCTAAACACGCAGATCCTATATAGATTTGTAGGAACTACACAACAACTCCTGTGTGCCTTCCTGTCGATACCAATCCTGCATCACGTTCTCAAGAATATTAGGACGAACTAGGTCCAAGTTATCCAAGAGGACCCAGATTGGGCATGGAGAGTATGGTATCCAGAATTCCTGGGCTTGAGTATGTGTCCTCGGATGAGGCTGCGCCCTCGGGAGGACCTGCTATTGCAGTAGCAGGGCTGAGTTCTCCACCCAGGCATTCTCAAAATCCATGTCCATGCATGGAGATTGAGCGGCGACAGCTAAACAAGTTTGATCTTACTGCAGAGGTGGTTGGTATCCTCTTAGCAGCCAAGCATCCCTCAACTAAAACTGTATATGCCTGTTGTTGAGACCAATGTGTCGCCTGGTGAGGCACTTGGAGCCCAAGAGAGTACGGACCCTCTACACAATCGTACCAAAGACAATCAAGTGGGTGATTAGCTCTTTGTGGATTTCACTGGAATGAACAAGCATCGGCATAGCCAATAGGTCTCGGTTTTGGGACCTTATAAGTGTTTAGCCATGCAAAACATTATCCTGGGTGCTGTGCCACCAGGGACTGATGAGCTATACAATTACTACACACTGGGTCATGCAGTCTGATTCAGGAAAACATGCTTGCCTCAGGAAACATTTATGGACACATTCCAAGGCTTTTTAAATGCACAGACAGAAAGACAAGTGCATCAATGCAAGTCAACAGCTCTATAAAATTAAGTGTGCAACTGCATCGCTAGATGTTAGAACTGGGGGTCTCTAGTTGGCAGAGGTAGGTACCTTTGTCCAAATAGGGACCCTTGATTCTAGTCAGGGTAAGGGGGATACACTACTAAAATAACCCCTGCTCACCCCCATGGTAGCTTGGCACGAGCAGGCAGGCTTATCTCAGAGGCAGTGTGTAAAGCAGTTGTGAACACATACAGTAATACAGTGACAACACTACAGATGGACACCACACAAGTTGTAGTATAAAAATAAGTATTTGTAGTATAAAAATAAGTATTTTTATATAGACTTAACACAAGACCCAAAACGACAAAAATCCACAATACAATACGAAAAATATGACTGTCAATGGTAGAAAATAGTTCCGTTCAAATGCAGGTGATAAATGCGACACTCTACGTTCAATGTACCTTTGGATGCAAACAAAAGAGTTGCAGGGAAGGTGATGCGTCGGTTCCTTACACGCAAGAACGGTGATGCGTCGGTTCCTTGCTCCGGGGGAGGTGATGCGTCGGTTCCCTACTGCTGCGTAGGGGACAGTGATGCGTCGGTTCCTTACCGGAGAGGAGGTGATGCGTCGGTTCTTCACCGCGTGGGGAGGTGATGCGTCGGTTTCTTACTGCGCTTCTGTGGCGATGCGACCAGCAGCACCTTGATGCGATGACGACCCGGTGCAATGAAACAAAATGGCATCTTCCTCTCGATGCGACAACGAAGGGGCGATGCGTGCACGCCCGACGGCCGTGCTGCGACTCGGTGAATCTTCTGAGCCGCGACAGGCCCTGCGACACGCTTCTCCGGTGATGCGACGGCATCTGCTGCGACGGTGACACTCTTCTCTGGTGATGCAAGGCGCTTCGGTGATGCGATGGCGACAGCGGCAGCGGCGGCCCGCTTTCTCAGCGATGCGACGACAACTGCTGCGGCGGCGACATGCTTCTTCTTCGAGAGTCGCGCTTCCAGCTCCCAGCGACACGCAGTCTCTCAGAAGGCCCA
Source organism: Calotriton arnoldi (assembly GCA_963921515.1). Lineage (NCBI taxonomy): Eukaryota > Metazoa > Chordata > Amphibia > Caudata > Salamandridae > Calotriton > Calotriton arnoldi. The sequence goes on along the minus strand of CAWUFW010016381.1, from coordinate 41,189 downwards.
ACACAACAGTAGGCACTTCAAATTCCCAGCAAGGGAATTCAGGGGAGCTGGTTGGTGAAGTCTTGAATCCCTGAGACTTCAGCAGGAGGCAAGCTCAATCTTCAAGCCCTTGGAGATTTTCTGCAAGATGATGAAAGTGGCACAAAGTTCCTTTCTCCTTTCTTTGCCAATCAGGCAACCACTGCAGGCCAATCCCTCAAACAGCACACGGCATAGGGATAGTCTCCTCCTTCAGTTCCTCTGGTTCCTCTCCTCAGCAAAGGTTCTTCTTGTTTCCCAGAAGTGATCTAAAATCTTGGGGTCTGGGTCCCAATATTTATACTAGCAAATCCTTTGTCCTCTGAAGGCAGAGGGTCCTGTACCTAGTCCAAACCAGTTCTGGGTGCATTCTGCCAGTGCACACCTTCTTCCTTTGTCAATGTGGGCCAGGGAGATCAGACGCACCACAGGAGGTGGAGCCAGCATTGTGGAAGGCAGGCACAGCCCTATTCAGGCCCAGGTGCTATTCCTCCCACCACTCCTCATGCAGATAGGTCTATTCAGCCTAGTGCTGACTCACCCTGCCTCCTGGAGTCCCCCAGCCCCTGTCACTCACAAACTCAGACACACAATACACAAGCTAGCAGAGGCAGGCTGGATGGTTAGGCAAGAAAATACCTACTTTCTAAAAGTGGTATTTTCAAACACAGAATGTTAAAACCAACTTCACTAAAAGATGTATTTTATCATTCTGAGTTCAGGCATACTAAATTCGTTTTTCTACCATGTTCCCTGGGTCAGTTAGGATTATAAGATGTTATAATCAAACTGCCCATTCTGGCCTATGGGGACAGGTAGCCTTGCAATAGTGAAAACGAATTTGGCTGTAATTCACTATCAGGACATGCCACACACACCAGGGCATGTCCTACCTTACACATACAATGCACCCTGCCCTAGGGCCTACCTTAGGGGTGACTAATATGCAGGAAAGGGAAGGTTTGGGGACTGGTAAGTGGGTGCACTTACCAAGTCGACATGGCACTACTAGACTGCACACAGGCTCTGCAATGACAGGCCTGAGACACACTTTACAAGCTGCTCCTGTGGGTGGCACAACCAGTGCTGCAAGCCCACCAGCAGCATTTGATTCACAGGCCCTGGGCACAAACAGTGCACTGTACTAGGGTCTGACAGTGAATCAAATAGGCCAAACATGGAGTCACTAATCCATACATCAATTTATAACAGAGAGCATATGCACTTTAGCACTGATCAGCAGTGTTAAAGTGCCCAGAGTCATAAAACCAACAAAAACAGGTCAGAAAAAGTACAGGAGGAAGGCAAAAAGTTCCGGGATGACCCTGCAAAAAGGGCCAAGTCCAACACTAGAGTATTGAACAGTCTATGAAAAAAAGCAGTGAAGAACTTTCCAATAGCGGGGACGTCACATCATTCCTCCCCCAGGCCTCCATTCACCAGGCGCCCTTTTCCAGAGTTTTCTATTTAAAACAATGCTCGCACCATCCGTTTACTAGCAAGCCCACGGCCCCGCCCTGTGTCGCAACCCCCTGGGTACAGAAGCACTGGTCAAAGCAACAATAACAAAATGCTCCCATTTGTCAGGTACAGGGGAAATAATAAATAAACAGGGGCGGCAATGGTTGGGAGTCCTAAACAATCAAAAGGAAAAGTGGAGAATTTAGAGCAATGCCAAAGATTGCTTAAAATACCGGGCAATCTACAAAGCTCACCACATAACTGCAGGGGGTCTATGCAATCCGTCCCACAGTGGCAGGACCAGTATCTGCAGTTTCACTGCAGCCAGTACACACCAGACTGTTCCAGGTGAGTGTTTCCTATAAAATCTGGTTTCCTGACCTACTTTTCCCCAATTCGTCACAAGCTGCAAAGCCAACTACGGGGCATATTAACAACACACAGCGAGAAATATCGCTGAGCGCGATTAGCGCTATTCTTTGTATCGCCGGCTATCGCTGGATTGAATCGCTGAGATAACGTGATATCATCAACGTTTATCTCCATAGCGATAACAAATCCAGCGATAGCGGCAAAATAAGGGGACATCGCTGGAAATCCAGCAATACAAATGCGGCGATAAGGGAATCCTTGGTAATAGGGAGATGTGGACTCAGCCTCAGAATCCACCTCCCATTACAAATATAGCTAAGTCTGACATTTTGCAGACGTTAGGTTACGGCGATAAACGCGCTTAGCGCGGCTTTTATTTTCGCTATGGGTGTCCTGGGCCGGCTTGGTAATACGGAGAAGTGCAGTTAGGGACATTTTCTGTGTTATTTTGACACAACATGCCGACTTTGCATCTCATTAGAGATACAAAGCGAGGCGTCGGTAACAAGACTGCTAACATGCGCTAATGCATGTTAGCACTGCCTTGTTAATAGGGTGTAAACATTATCTCCGCTTTTTTGGCTTTTAAAGCCAAAAAAGCGGAGATAAGGCCCTTGATAATATGCCCCTACCTCTTTGGCAGTATTCACTTTCCCGCCGAGTGCAGGTGGTGTGAGATTAAACTAAAATGTGGGCGAGCCACTGAAGGCTCGAGCCAGATGCCTGGCTCTGATGCAGGTCAAGGTCCCCTTGGGCCCTGGAGCCCAAAAAAGCTGAACTTCCAAGTGGCTTCTGGCTGTCAGCCACGCTGTAAACTAAAGAGCCACAAATTAAAAGAAACACATTAACATTAACCTCTGATGTAAACCATGAGAGGGCAGGAGATGCTCATCCAGTGGCTGAATGAGCAATGTAAAATCAGAAAACCTAGGATTTTTTCCTGGCTTCCCCAAGTAGAGTATTCCTAGGAAAATATATTATTTCACTGTGGTTCCTTTTTCTTTACTGCATTTAAGCTCTCTGAAATACGCGAGTTCAGATTGTGTGCAATTCAAGCATCTCTCATGTGCCCGATTTAAATAAATATAATGTTGCTCCTTGTAAGAATCTATGCCAGATACAGGGTGCACATAACAATGGTTTTGCCTCTTAATTCACTAATGGCTTTGTTCATGGGAGGTGGGTTCATGTGTAAAAACTTTCACTTTTAATAACTGACTCCCAGTGTAGTGATATAGTATGAATAACTAGCCATGCATGTTAAAGTAAATTCCTTGGAATTTTAAACAGTATCATATTTGTATATGGGATTTGTTGCACAGGTGTCAAGCCACACATTTTCAGGGCTCAGCTCGTGCAAGGGCTTAGAGCTCAGCCAACCCTCTGCTTGTCTCCGCTCTCCCTGTTAATGATCGGCTCGCCCAAATCTACATGATTGCTAGTGTAGGCAGACACAAATACACAGTATCTTACATCCATATGCAAGCAGGCAGTACCTGTACTAGCCTCTCCCGTTCTCTGGCTGGGCTTCTCTGGGGTTAAACGCCTAGGCTAGTTCCATGCAGCGTGTCACTGTGGCACACTCTTCTCATAGTGCCCTATCCAGTGGTCAAAGTGGGGGAAAACAAAGTAGGGTAACTGTGGGCGGAGAATCAGAGGGCGGGAATAACCCGATGTTTGGGTGAGTGGGCAGAGTCAGGCGTGTGGCCAGAAAGAGCAAAACATCCCAATATTTACTATTTGTTTGGCATTTCACTCACCATGTACAGCTTATTACGTTCATTAATTCAACCAATGGATACACATGTTTATTTAAGGTTTAATAAAAGATATTGACATTAAAATACATTCACGTGGTGGGATACTTTTCCAATCACAAAATGTCCCAAATACACTTAGAAGTGGACTCGCAAGCCATTTGTCTCACAGCCATGCAGTTTCTGTCATCAGCACTTCTTTTTTCCACAAGGTCAGTTCAAACATCAATGGCAAAATATCCTTGTTTGCAAATGTTTTCCACAGAATTATGGCTCTGACATATTTGTCACATAATACATCATCTGCTACATAAAGTGATGATTTTAACTTAAAATTGGTTGTAGCTCAAATAGATCAAAAGATACTAAAAATGTGGCTTGTGTTGCTGCGAAGTAGAGGGCCCTTTGCAAAGGTTGATTGGTCACCTTTCTCACTGCTGCATTTGTATGTTACACTGGTACTAAAGAGGCAAAATCTTTGCAGCGACTGTTAGTATGTGTAAAAATGTTAAAATAATAAAGTGTCAGAAAATATACCGCATTACGCTACAGCATTTTTTTTGCTGCATAATTTAATCAACACTGCGACATCATTTCTCCTCCATTGCTGCATAATTCCAGTGCCTACAAAGCAGGCAGCACACGTTAAAGGTGCTTGTGCATGAAGCAGAGAAACCGTGAAGTTTGCAAACGTTGCATCACCCACGCCTACAAATCCCTCCACAACATCGGACCCAAATATCTCAACGAAAGAGTCTCCTTCCACGTACCCACAAGGAACCTCCGCTCCGCCGACCTCGTCCTGGCTGAGACCCCACGCATCTGCAGAACCAGGACAGGCGGTAGAGCCTTCTCCTATGTGGCAGCAAAAACCTGGAACGAGCTCCCAGTCAACATCAGACGGTCCCCCACTCTGCACACCTTCAGGAGGTGCCTCCAGACCTGGCTCTTCGACTGATCCGGAGCTGCACCCCCCCTCCCCACCAGCGCCTTGAGACCCTCACGGGTGAGTAGCGAGCTTTACAAACCTCTGATTGATTGATTGAGTTTGGTGTGCATGCAAATCCTGCATTGCCAATCCCTGGTGAGTTGCACTGCTACTGCTGAAACAGTGCCAATGGAAGTACCAATGGGAGAGGCTGACTGGCCTCAAGGGTCCTGTGACCTCAATGACAGTCACCGTTGCTCTAGGGTGTGCTGCTTTGTAGGATTGCACAGAAGGCTGGAGGTGAACTTCAGTATGGATTGTGGTGGACAGGCCATCAAGGATAACCCACACTTGCCACCGCTAGGGTCCACCTGCTGGTGCTAAGACAACAAGGCTTCTAAGGTCTAGCCTGGGCCTTCTAAGGTCCGGCATGGGAATGTGCTAGCGGGGCCTTCTAAGGTCTAGCATGGGAATGTGCTCCCTCAGGAGAGTGGTCTGGTGGGCTGGTCATGAAGGCTGAACCTGATTCCCCAGTTCCAAATTTGGCAGTTCTGTCCATATTGCCACAACCTCTCTCCCACTGAACACCATACTGACCCACTGAGAGAAACTTGCGCTGCCTTCAGCTAAAACCCTATTGTGCCTCGCTATAAACACCTGAACGCGACTCAATTCAAATTATGCACTAGATAAGAGTAATATGCTGCCCGGAAAAAAAAAAAAATAACAACATCCTGGAAAAAAGCAAACACTCATAGGTAATGCAAGATTAAGTAAAGAATGTGAAATGTAAGCAGGAACAACATGGTTTACTTAACGCTTTTATACTCATTATTCAGAAATCAAAGAGTAGTTTTTTGTCTGAAAAGTTAACATGACAACAGGGCCCGGAAGGGACCCATGTCAATGTCCATTGCTTATATCCTTACAAAATGTAAGCAGTATGGTTTAAAAAGACCACATCCCTGAACACAGAGCTGCGGTACACATTTTATAAACTAAACTAAAATAAGAAAAACAGCTGATATGGATCACATTAAACGGTTTCCACTCCACGCATCAACTAGGTATTGCAGTACCTCCAGAAATGGTGCACTTCCCCACCCGGGGAAAACAATGCTGTTCAAACAAAAAGACAAGAAAATGAAAGTAGCTCTTCACTGGCAAACTCTGTAAAGTGGCGCTAATGTGTTTGGGTGTGAATAAAACCAATCTGACCATTATGTGACCACTCTGGCTTGCTTTAGTTATTTATTTATTTGTATTTTGGAAAGGAAAGGAGAGAAAAGAGAGGGTAAGAGCCCTTTCTTTAAGTCACGGTTTTCATTCAGCAAGTGAGGAGGAGCGAGACAAAGACAGGAAATAAGAGGAAGAGAGAGAGGGGTACCTGGATGGCAGCAGTGCAGGCAGTTTATTGGATGCTACAGGTTCTGATGAATGCTGCTTTAGAAAACCGAGTATCCAGGAAGGATGTACCTATGTTTAAGAGAAGCGAGAGTTAAAGAGCTTTAGCAGTAGGGATATTACAACAGTGTGTGCATCAATAAGGGTGCCAGAGTTGCAGACAGCAGGAGGGACTTGTGGACCAGGCCTTCCATCGAGTCGAGGTAGAAGGCACAAGTCAGTTGTCAATCAGAACAATGTGGCCGATAATACAAAATAAGAAATAATTGGTTGCTAGAAGCGTGAATCAGAAGGTTTAAGCAGTTGTGTTGGGCAGGAAGAGGCACGGATTCCACTAGGGGTGACAGGCAATCTTTCAACCGATCCTCGGTATGAAAGTGAAGGTCTGAAGTATTTTCGAAATTTGAAGAGGCGTTGTGAGAGGGTTTTGATGAAAAAGCATATCAGATGTTACAATTGTGTGCACATTTAACACTCATGAACTAGTGCATATCCCTGGCTTCAATGTTGTTCTTCGTGATTTACCAGTATAATAGCAAGCGAGAAATTTATGGCATGGAATTAATGAAAGGTTTGAGGGGGGCGGCTGACGGCGGCAAAACAGGAGAAGTGGACACTGTCCTTGTCTTCTGTGGGCAGGCAGGAAAAGACAGACAGAGTCACTTTCCTTCTCTGCCCACCCGCAGATCCCCGAACGGCCAGGGACGGTTGAGCGTTAGCTATAGGCCTTAGCTATTTCTGCGGCGCTTTTTTTAAAATAAAAAAGATGGGGAACTCATTCTATTTAATTAAAAAAGTAGGGGTACGCCATGCCCTGCCGATCTGCCCAGTTCGCCCACTGGCTCTATAACCAACTAACACTCTTCACGACCACGGGTAACGCTGCCGCGGGGAGCTTCCAAATGAACGGCGTTACATACAGTACCTGTACCAGCCTCTACAGTCCGGGCCTGGTTCATGCAGCGTGTGGCGGTGGCAGCGTGTGGCGGTGGCACAGTCTTTTCACAGGCTGGTGGTCACCTGTCTAACGCTCCACGATCACTTGTAATGCTGCAGCAGAGAGCTTCAAATTGAATGAAAAATGCAGATTTTCCACAGTTTTAATGGGTAGAAAATCATTATTTTATTAAAGGCACGGAGGCTAATATTATGCAGTATACCTTTATTGCTCCTCAAACACAGCAGCAACAAACACTAGAATTAGAACATTAATAAACTCTAGAACATAGAACATGCATATATTCACAGAACAGGGAGCCATCTTCCTATTTTAACTGCTGCGAAATAAACAGAGTCCAAATACATAAATCTATCTGCTGGGCCAAAATGTCCAAACCTTTGGCGCTCTCCAGCACTTGTCCCCAATGTCCAAATCTTCTTCTTTAACCTACATTAAAAAATATAAATAAACATTAAAATGGGGCGGGTCAGTGGAGGGATAATATTAGCCTCCGTACCTTTAATAAAATCATGATTTTCTACCCATTAAAACTGTGGAAAATCTGCATTTTATGGCAAGGCCCGGAGGCCAATATTATGCATGTTCAAAGTTCATCTAAAACTCTTTCCAATACATTTTCAACAGGTTTAAAATATAATTTTTTTTTAAATTGAATCATTTGACCAATCAGCCGCTCTCAAGATACCACTCAAACTAAAACCTCTCATAAACGCCTTACTAGCCATGATAGCACCCTTAACAGAGTGTGCCCCAAAAACACTCACATCCACCCCAGCCTTACACATAACCTCCTTTACCCACCTCTCCAAGGTAGGTGCTGAAACAGCCTTAAATGGCTTCTTATAAGAAATTAACAATTGAAAAGAACCACTCTGCCTTAATCCTATTGTCCTCTTCTCATATTCTCTTAGACAACTAACCACACACAAATTACTATGCCCCTCCAAAAGAGGATAAAAAATAGTCCTAGACATAGTCTTCGTCCTCTTCCTCAACTCAAAACATACACCTTCTCGTTGATAACATCTAGAATTCACCTCTAAGGCCCTAATATCAGAAACCCTCCTAAAGGAGACCAAACACAGAAGCATAGCTAACTTCCAAGTTAAACACTTCAGATCCAAACATGAATTTGCACCCCAACTGTCCAGCTCTTTCAGAACTACTGAAACATCCCACAGAACACCATACTTCGCTTTCGGAGGCAAGCCTACCCTAACACTCTTAACCAACCTTTTAACCAAAGCATGCTGTCCCACAGGCATTCCATCCACCAGAACATGCCCTGCTGAAATCGCAGACCTGCTTAAATTCACAGTATTATATGCCAAACCACTATTATACTGAACCGATAAAAAGTTCACCACCTCCACTAGAGGTGCTGATACGGGATCCAAACCCCTTTCAACACACCAACCACACCATCTTCTCCAAGCTGACTTGTAGACCCTAGTAGTCCCTGGAGACCATGATCCCGCGATGAGATCCGCAGCCTCCTTTGATAGGTCATGCGTCTGCCAAACTCTCCTGAAATCAACCAAGCTATAAGCCTCAGCTGACCTGACACTATCAACTCGTGTACGTTCCCTTGCACATCAAAAATTACTTCTCTGAAGTTCGGCAACATGACTGGGTCCTCCAACAACAAACTCATCACATCTGGGAACCACACCTGTGCTTTCCAAAATGGCGTTACCAGTACTAACTCCGCCTTTTCCCTCCTGACTTTCGTCAACACTCTCTGAATCATTGAGAACGGAGGAAATGCATAATTCCACCCCACCTTCCACTCCTGAAGGAAAGCATCTATCCCCTTTGCTTCTGGATCCGGCCTCCAGCTGTAAAATTCCATCAGCTGAGTATTCAGTCTGTCCGCAAACAGATCCACCTGCAGAGGACCCCACCTCTGCTGCAACCTCTGGAAAACTCCTTTGTTCAACCTCCAATTGCTCATATCCCTGAGTTACCTTGAATACCAATCCGCTTCTACGTTGCTCAATCCTGGGATATACCGAGCCTGAACCATAATCTCCTTCTCCAAACAAAACCTCCAAAATTCCTTTGCTAACTCCGCTAGGCCCCTCGACTGAGGACCCCCCAGCTTGTTCACATAACGCACCGCCGACAAGTTGTCCATCTTCAACAGAACACAACATTTCACCTGATCCTTCAAGAAACTTTTTATTGCAAACGACCCTGCCAGTAGCTCCAAACAATTTGTGTGCAGCTCTCTTTCTTCCTTGGACCACTGTCCCCCTGTCGACACTGTGCCACACCTTGCTCCCCAACCGTGCAAGCTCGCATCCGAGTCCATCTCTATCTCTGGAACCTCTCAAAATATAGCCCTTCCATTCCATGCTTCAGACTCATCAAACACCAATCCAGCTCCTCTTGTGTCTCCTGATTCATCCTCACTTTCTGTGAGTATTTTGCCCCCTGCCTCAAATGAAAAGCTTCCAACCTCTGCAACGCCCTGTAATGAAGGGGAGCAGGAAAGATTGCTTGAATTGATGCTGATAACAGACCCAACAGTCGAGCCAACTGCCTCAAAGTAATTCACACTGCATTCTTCACTCTTTTCACCTCTTTCCGAATTTTCTTCACTTTCTCCATAGGTATCCTCAACACACATTCCAATGTCTGTATCTGAAAACCTAAAAATTGCATCACTTGCTCGGGCTCCACACATGACTTCTCCCTGTTCACCACAAAACCCATATCCTCCAGAACTTTTATAGCAAATTCCGTTTGCTCCCTTGCCAAACTCATCTCTTCGGCCATAATTAAAATATCGTCCAGATAAACAATTAAACGAATCCCCCTGGACCTCAGCCAAGCCACCACTGGCCTCATCACCTTGGTAAAACACCACGGAGCTGATGTCAAACCGAATGGGAGACTTTTGAACCTCCATCGCACTCCCTTCCACCTGAACTGAAGGTAGTCCCTTTGCTCCTCGCACATCGGAATGGTCAGATAAGCATCCTTCAAATCTAACCGGGTCAACCAATCCCCTCTCCTCAGCAAATCCCGCAACATATGAATTCCTTCCATCTTGAAATGGTTGTAACATACCCAATCGTTCAACTCTCTTAGGTTTATTACCGGCCTCATACCTTTTTCCTTCTTCTTTTCTAAAAACAAATTGCTTACGAAAGAACCTAGAACCCTCCTTGCAGGCTCTATTGCCCCTTTTGCTTCCAAAGCCTCTACTTCTTTCGTTACCAGATCTTCCATCTCCTTTGAAAACCGTAAAATAGTGGGAGTCCTCTCCTGTATTGGCGTCTGTATAAAATCTATTCGATAACCTGCCACTGTTTCCAAAACCCAAGGATCCTGAGTTATTTCTTTCCATCTTAAAACAAACTGGGCTAGTCTGCCGTCCAATTTTACTTGGATAGAAATAGGTTCTGGTAAACAACTTACCTGAGGCACCCCTTGTTCTTCTCTCTGTCCGCATGCCTCTGGACTTTGCCCTCTGTCTCTGTGGGTGCTCCGTCCGTGCATAACCATAGTTCGCTCCATAGCTCGCTCCATAGGGTCTTAATCCTCTACCAAAGGAATCCCTGGTAATCCCCTGTCCATGGCCAGGGAATCGACCCCGCATTCTCCCGGCCAGTCCAAAAACCCTACGGATATCCTTCTGTGCCTTCTGAAGTGAGTTAAAGGTACCCACATACCTTGCCATGTCCTTTACAAATTCATCACCGAAGAGCAATCCCTCACTTTGCTCTCCCAGTTCCTTGCTAGCCAAATCCGCTAGCTTAGGATCAATCTTAAAAAGGATGCTTTTCCTTCTTTCCACACATAGTGCTGCATTAGAGTTCCCCAGAAGGCAAATCGCCCTCTGTACCCACTGACGTAACTCAACTACGTCCACTCCTGTGTTATTAGAGTGCGCCTCTTCACATAAATCAAAAATCTTAGTAAGAGGACCCAGCACATCCAACAGCCTATCTTGGCATCCTTTGAGCCCTTTATCCAGACCCCTTCTTGGATGTTTTCCTGATATATTCAGAAAAGCCATCATTTTCTGATCGAATTCTGGCGTATACGCCACTTTACTGTCCAAACTAGGCCTTGGGCACTCAGATCTCAACCTAGTTCTCACCTCTTTTGGAATCTCTCTTCTTATCCAATATCTGACATATTTTGCCACATGCTCCGCAGGATTCCACTGAGGAGACAGAGGGTGCTTTATCAAGAGAGGATCAAAAATCTCCTCTTCCTGTGGGTCCACAAAATCGCATATCTCTATTTTAATTTCCTTCTCAGCCACTTTTCTCTTTTTGTGTGGAACGTCATCCACGTCTGAATCCTCAAAACGTGTAGTGCACGTCAACTCTACATCACCACTTGTAGAGGACGAATCACAAGCCACAACACTGTGTTTCCTTTTACGTGCCTTTATAGCGCTTCCTTTTGCCTTTATAGCATTTTCATTTAGAACCTTACGTTCATTCTCATTTCCCTTTCTTTTTCTTTCCACATGCTTTCTTTTTTGCGTCTTCTTAACGCTTTGACCAGATACTCCTGCGACAACCTCCACCTCCTCTGTTGTCCAGAAATTGTCATCCTCTACTGACCTCTTTCTTGAGTCTCTTTTCAACATACTTTTCTCCACACTACTCTCAATGTTCTTATCTAGAGATGCTGACATTTCTCCAAACATCTTCTCCATATAAATTTTCATCCTCTCCTCAAAGCCTGTTTCTGTATTTTCCATCTTGTCAATTTAAATAAAAACTTCCTCACAAAGTAAACCCTTTACACAATCCACCTCACAAACTTATTCTTTTAAGACTCCTACCTCTACAATCACCTATTAACACACCTGTTATATTCCTCTACCTCACGTTTATTTCCAAAATTCTTTACTAACCAAAAAACAACCACCACTTGAATTCCTGACCGAAGTCTGTCACAAATTGAGTCGCGTTCTGACAGACTCCGCATTAATTTCCTTAATCGCTTTGAATATGGATAGGCCTATTCCCAATGATCTAAGATGGCCGCTGTACGTAGCGTAAGTACGGCGGCCTCGATAATTCTTTTTTATATATTCCTCGAAACAGGAGACGCGAGGGAACACAGACGCGCTCGAGCGCAGCTTCAAAACAGACAATCCCGCTCGAGCGCTGTGACGGAACGAACCAGCCTCGCGCTTTGTTCGACCGCACGCGCTCAGAGCACGCTATTCTTTAAACATCACCACCCCAACGGTAACATTTTAATATTATTAAATGTAAATACTCCTCCATCATGCCCGTAATTAAATTGTTTTAAATCGGCTTAATAACACGCCTCAATAACCAAACGCTCCCAAAACTTCCCTAAAAAACGGTCAAATTCGTTTCTTTAGATTTTTAAGATAATTCTAACGGTATTAACAAGAGCAGTCCCTTGTTCTCTCAATCATCAAATAAACTTCACGGAAAACATATCAACCCATATCCAAAACTTACTCTTTTCCAAGCATACCACATTCATATAAGAAGTAAGATATGAAAGGACTTATCTGTGCTTGAGCAGCAACAAAAGAGGAAGATGGCTGCCTGTTCTGTGAATATATGCATGTTCTACGTTCTAGAGTTTATTAATGTTCTAATTCTAGTGTTTGTTGCTGCTGTGTTTGAGGAGCAATAAAGGTATACTGCATAATATTGGCCTCCGGGCCTTGCCATAAAATCACATAGTGCGCATGCGTATAGTTACACGCATGCGCACTAAAACGGTAGAACACCGGGGAGCTCAAAAATACACGCAATAAGACAAAGTGCACAGTGTGCATGCGTATCGAATGTGAGCGATGATACGCATGCGCACATGCGAGGGGGGAGCACATACAGACGGGGAGCTGGAAACGACGGAACACCGGCTTTGTCAGGCCTCGCACCGCAAGGTTGATGCGGTTGGCAGTGCCCCCGAAACCGTGATGACATCATTGAGCAGAAGCCTGGGGCAGTCGCGTCGGTAATGTTGAGGTGAACACAAGTCTGAATCAGGAAGGCTCCCCCCATGGATAGGGTGGTGGGGGGAGCATTATTTCCTCTATTATTTCTGCTTCATACCGAGCTTAGTCTATTCCTGCATTAGAAATATTCCAGAGAGCACAAGACTTTTAATATGAAGCTCTGGGGTTCACGTCCGTGCTCGGGCCAAGTATTATGTCCCTGTTCCGCCTTCTTCAGTGCGGCTCGGAAGACTTACGGGCACCTTTGTGGCGCAATGGTAACGCATTTGACTTTTACAATGGCTGTGAAGGCATGCCAAGGTTGTGGGTTCGGATCCCACCAGCGTAGTTATAAGATGAAGTGCTCCAACTAATGACATCAAAGTTAATTTAGTAGTCTTGAATTCATGCAAGAAATTTGCCAGGCACCGTTTTACCTTGGCTCTGCTGCCCTGCTACCTAGTGGCGGGAAACTCCTTTGTGAAAGGTAAAATCGTGCTTTTCAAAGGGCAAGGTATTCGTTTTAGCCCCCCTTTTAAAGCCTTGCAAAAGCGGCCAGTCTGTTGATGTGTTCTTGAAACCATGGCAGAAAATACATCGTACAAGGGTCCACTGCAACAGGGCAACTGATTACGTTAAAAACGACCATACACTCATAATCCTAGGAGCGGTTCACCGTAGCAAGTGATGACTTGGCATTACAGTACTGACTACTTAAGGTATTTTCAAGAGAAATAAGGCCGCGCTTCAGACTCGCGTAGGAATCTTTCAACTTTCAGCAAGTCGAGTGTGATTGCGAGGCACCTAACTCACAGCCCTTGAGAGGCCTACTGATAACTCCGTTAAACGGAGAAACACTTTAAACTTACGAAGCGGGTTTTGCTAAAATAATATTTCTACTGCAAACATTTCAATCTAAAATCTGTCTTGTGTTTCTTATGCAAAGAATTTTCGTGATATTTTCTCTTCGGAGTTAGGGAGGTGCATACATAAAGTTATATGAAGGTTTTGAATAGGTGCAGGCAATTGATTGTGAGGGAAGTAAACTAGGATGTACGATAGATAATGAAGTGATGTGATTGGTCATAGTGCTAATCTAGCCGGAGTTTGAAATTGGTGGCACTTGGCTGCGGATTGGCCAATGTGGAGTCACATATGCTATTGAATGAGGAACAGGGTACACTGCATCCCATATACCCAGGGCCTGTAAATTAAATACTACTAGTGGACTTGCAGCACTGCTTGCGCCACCCACAGAAGTAGCCTTTCAAACCTGTCTCTGGCCTGCTACTGCAGGGCCTGCATGCACAGTTTACTGCCACATTGACTTGGCATTTAAACTACTTGCCACACCTTACACTCCCCTTTTACTACACATAGGTCACCCCTAAGGCAGGCCCTAGGTAGCCCTATGGGCAGGGTGCTGTGTAAATAAAAGGTAGGAAATGTGCCTTTATTGTGTGGCATGACCTGGTAGTGACAAACAGCCTATTTTGCTTCTCACTTCTGTGAGGCTTACTCTTCTCATAGGCTAGCCTTGGCAATTCCCTTATAAATGGTTAAGTGATAATTCCTGATCAGAAAGAAGCAGCGTTGCAATGTTTAGTATGTTTAGAATGGCAGTGATAAATCCTGCCTACTGGTGTAGGTGTATTTTACATTACTATTTTAGAAATGGCACTTTTAGAAAGTGGCCAATTCTCTGTGCTTTTAACTCTGTGTGCTTTGCAGCCTGACTCCAATCCACGTCTGGGCCTGGTTGACAGCTACACTTTGTGCATACTATCCAGACAGCCATCACACAGGAAGGGTTGGGTGTCACAGGGTTACTTCTGCATACTGATGGTCTTAATGGGCTGGGAGAGAAAGGGGTGTTCACACTTTACATTTGTATAGGCTGTGTCATGTCCTCACATAAAGGGCTGATTTACCCGGTACTGATGCCTGGAGCCAGGGCTGGGGTTGAAAGGGGGTGTTGTGCACTTCTAAGGGTTCTTTTGCAGTGCTCTTAGATCAAACACATTTTGAGAATAAGTACAGGGGCTCTGCCCCCATGTTTTCAGAGCACTTTTGGAACTGGGACTGAACCTCTGTCAGAAGGACTGCTGCACTGCTCAAAGAAATCAACTGGACTGCTCTTCTGCTGTTGCGCTGCCCTGGGAGGAACTGTGGGCTGCTCCTTTGTCCCGTGGGGGAAAACGCAAAGGATACGGGTCCCGGAACCCAGCAGCCCAAAATCAAAGGTACAGTGGGACCCCCTTCTCAAACTGAAGGTTCCGCTCTGCCTTGGTAGAGGGCCCTCGGGGAATTACACGTCTGTCTCGCCCTGGCAGTCGTGGGCACCTCAGCTCTTTCTGGAAGCTGCCTGGGGAAAATCTACAGACAGGAGAAGGCTAGGTCTCCCAGCCGTGCACCATAGCGTGTGCCCCCTTTGGTACCTGTCTTGAGGCCACGGGATCTGTGATCACTTTATGGAGGTCCCTGAGTGCGGTAGAGGATTGATGCTAGGAACTTGTTCTTTTCTGGAAACCTTGAATTACCACCATACATATAGTTGGCATGCAGGAGCTCCTGCAGCCTACACTTTAGGCACAAACACACTCATTGTAACCGGGAAATTGTGATAACCATAATCCTGCTAATGTTCCTTTATGGTTACTAATGTTTCTATGGTGACCTGTGGTGATTCATGCATTTTGCTCCTAACACAACTATTGCATTTCATGCCCTGATAGAATGATATAGGTCATTTTGCTTTGCATTACCAGAATAACCAGTACTATGTCAGTGATTACATAATATGCACAGTATTTATGATTTATGTCGCTGATAGTCTAAATGTTATGTACAATATATATATATATATATATATATTCACTGAAAAAACCATAGGTTTTACAGACGTTATAGTTAGAAATTAGCATTTAAAAACCTTTGAAATTCACTGAAAAAACCATAGGTTTCAGGGGCGTTATAGTTAGCTGGACATTTCACTCGTACAAAACCATAGAAATTCCACTGTTATAGTTAGTTCAGCTAACTATAACTCGCGCCCCCGCAATGCACTGCTCATGACGTCACATATTACATCATTCATGGCATGGTCAGTGACATCACTGATGACATCACTGATGACATCTCAAATGACATCACTGATGACATCACTGATGACATCACCCAGTGACTGTGTGTTTCTGTAATTTTTAAATATGTTTTACATATATTCTTAGGTGTATTGAAGAATGAGTGTGTGTATAAGTGTCTGGATGGGGGATTTTACAGGTGTGTGACTGATTGTATAAGTGAGTGATTAAACGTGTCTTACTGAATGCATGGGTTAGTGACTAAACTGTGTGAATGTGTGTATCAGTCTGTCTGTTGTTGTGTATGCTGCTACATGGGTTGGTCAGTAGCTACATGAGTGTTTATATGGGTTATTGATTGTTTGCCTGAGTATTTGTTTGGGAGACTGAGTGTGTGTGTGGGTGGGTTGGAGGTGTGTGACTCTGTGCATTGATGTGTGAGTGGTTGATTCACTGGGTGTATGGGTTCAAGAGTGCATGTGGAAACAGCTGTATGGGTGGGTGAGTGTGTGTATGGGTGTGTTGGTGAGTGAATGGATGTCTCAGTGGTACATGTGTGAGTAACTACATATGTAAAAGGCAGTATATGTGAGTGATGCTGTATATAAATGAGTATATGTGAGAGTGAGTGATTGTGAGAGTGGCTGTATGGATGAGTTTGTACTTGTATCAGTGATTATATAAGAGAGTAATTATGCGTTAGTATCTTATGAATTAGTGAGGTGGTGTGTGTATAACTGTATAGGTGAGTAAATGGGAGTGTGATTGATTCTTTGCATGACTGACTAGGTGTGTGAGTAACTCCATGGATGAGTGGCGGTGTGTGAGTGTCTGAATAGGTGTATGAGTGCATATCATAGTGTTGTATTGATGAGTGACTGCATGTATAAGTGAATGTATGGGTGAATGAGTGGATGTGTGTGTAGACCTAGGAATCAAAGAGTGCGTATGTAGTAACTGGTATTGGTGTCTCGATGATTTCGAAAATGGTAGTCTGTATTTTACAGTGGGTGTATTAAAGGTTATATTAGACTGTGAGGAGGTGCATCAGATTTTCACGTGGATTCCCGGCTCCAGCGGCACGTTAGCCCACCACTATGTCACTGTGGGCAACACCTTGCTTAATCTTTCCGACGCCCCCGAGCGCCGGCACACCTTTCCAGGGGTAGCTGTATGCTTTACAAATGCTCGCATTTTTTTAATTTAAAACCATAGTCAGACCCTCCAGCATTTCGCGATTTCGCGATTCACGAAAAAATCGCGAAATCGGCTGACTAGCGCGATGGCCGCGATATTTACAATTATCGCCGCGATATTTGCCAAAAAGTGTCTGCAAAACAAACAATGCCCGTTAATTGGCTGTGCGCGCACACGTCACTACGTGCCGCCGTCCAATACCTGCTTCCTCCTGTCCAAGATCCTTGCTTGTCTGTTATTCTGACACTGGCCATTACATTATGACACTTGGCTGACACGTTCAGCATGAAAAATACCACAGTATGCAAAAGCAGAACTTTACGAGCACAGAATTCTGATGAAAACTTTCAATACTCACTCCTGGCTTCAATTGTGTTAAAGTGCGGCACTGAATGCCAGCTGCCAAAGAACAACAAAAGCGCAGAAGTGCCAACAAAGTTGCCAAAATAAACATATTTTCTTTTGTCGGTAAAATCTTATTGAAGAGGCAATATTGCTCATAATCCATGCAAATTCAAAGCTGATGGGTACATTTTGTAGTTTACATGTATTCAGCCACTGTCAGTAGCATTCTGTTATTGTTGCCCTTACCAACACGTGTAGGCAACAAATTGTGCATTCTAAGTAAGCTCCGAGAGTGCACTTTTGTTCTAGGATGAATTGTATTGTTGTAATTAGAAAATAAATCTAGGACACCATGCACGTAGTTCTTCACCAATAATCCCACCACAGTGTAACACAATTTAAAGTGAGCCAGGAAAAATACGTCGGAGCTGAAAGTTAGGGAAGGTAGTTGCAATGTCAGATGCACTTCGGAACCTTAAAGAAATTAGTATGGATAGTGTTTTACACAAGACTTTCATTTCAAAATGCTAAACAACTTAGGTCTTCGGATCCCCTCTTTCCCCCTTTATCGTTTCTTCAAGCAGTAATTAACAAAATGGATATATCAAGTCAAAAGGCATGGGTTTGGCAAATACACGGAGACAGGAGATAGCAAGTCTGAGAACCATAGAGGACTTATTTGCAGGGCTTTCATACCACTGCTACTTCAGCTACATACCTCTTTCTGGTCAGAGGTCACCAAAATGCTTTTTGAAGGAAGCATTAGTAGACATATAAGTGTAGCTTTTATATGTAACAAAACGTATTCCATTTAATAAAATTGTCATTCAATCAACTAACGTAATGTTATGTAAATACTAAATATGTTTAAAATGTTTTTACAAGCAAAACCAATCTTTTAAAAACGTCCTCCCAAAGACACCGACTTACTGTGGTATTAACTGTGCACAAGACCCACCTTTCTTCAAGGGACACAGGCTCATGCAAAACTAAATATCCAGCCACCTATAGGCAGCTTTGTGTCAGGGGATTTATTGTACTTAAAGCTAGCAGCTTTTAACACTGGGCAGCATGTGACTGAGTCAGCATCTGTTTAACTGTTATTTCACGGACCTCTGTGTGCATGCCACTCACTCATGCCCTTGATATGTGGGACCTAGAGGCAAGCCATCCAGGAGGAAAGCAGCAGGGCCCCGGTGTGTATCTCTTGCTACCTCACCCCTCCATCTCATGACCCATTGTATGAGTGATCCATTAAGGCTTAAGTACACAAGAAAGGTGCTGTGAAAGGTTCATGGGATTCTGAGTGATGTTACTTGTTGAAGATCACACACTCTTAGTGGGTAGCGGAGACTCAAGTTTTTTGGAGCAGTTTCCTCACAAGGATAGTTACTCCAGGAGGCAGCGGTGCCCCGGCAGGGGTGCATACATGGGTGCTAGAACACCCCAGGGAGAAATAGGGCCCCTCTCAGGAGGTGCAGATTGGAGCTGTGCTTCCTTAGTGCCGCAGACATTTTAAACATGCCAGTTTCACATTGGAATACCCTGCTGAATCAGTTTACATTGATTTAAGGCTGAAAAGGAATGATTACGAATAGAATAAGGTGCCGCAATAATGCCGCTAAATTTCCACTTTTGTGCCGCTAAATTTCCATTTTTGTGCCGCTAAATTTGCAAATCTATGCCGCAATATCCTGGGGGGTCTGCATAGTGATGAGAAATATTATCACGTTTTTTTTTTCTTCTATTCTGAAAGATCTTTTTTTTTATGTCTTCTATTTAGAATTACGGCAATTAATAAATGTATTTACTCATGAGAATGGAAATGACACGGTTTTCCGGGTAACAGTTTTTAAGCTCTCCAACGTATGTACATATTAAGGACCTTATACGTGTTAGGTTCGAAATCGAAACTTTTTCCGCTTCACATTTTGTAACTTTTCCCAACACATGCACAAGTTAAACAGTTAAAACGTGAGCACGTGTCAACTGTAAAATGTGACATCTAAATGGGCGGAGCCGCATCTTCCTTCCATAGACTACTCAATAACCAAAAAGTAAATAAACCACACCCGTTGATTGATTAGTTTCGTTTTTGCGAGTTATTTACGCTTCTCCATTCAGTGATGCAGGTGCTCTTTTCTACAGTCGGATTCTTCTTTTGCGGCCACAAAACATAATCCTGAGTTGTAAGTTGTTTGATTATGGCATACTAGATATTTATAATACGTAGCTATTTGTCAATATTTAAACACTTGTATTTAGAAAAAAGTGTTATTGGTTGTTTTTGCCATTTATATGTAACGTCAGCAGCTTGTTTTCAGAAACAGACAGAATACAGCAAACATTGTTCCTGTTCTGGCTCCTTTGAGCTCATATAGTGTGACTTTGTATATTATAATATTGACACTGTACTTGACCTCAGAAGTGTTGGTGACCCGTTGGCGCGAAGACTAAAGATTTATATGTAACGTCAGCAGCTTCTAGTTTGTAGTCTATTTCCCCTTGAGATCATATAGTGTGAGTATGTATATTATAATAACCACACATTATGATCTCAGAGGAGTTTGTGACCCGTCGGCGCGAAGACTAAAGATTTATATGTAACGTCAGCAGCTTCTGGTTTTTAGTCTATTTCTCCCTTGAGATCATATAGTGCGAGTATGTATATTGTAATATTTACATTTATACTGACCTCAGTGGAGTTTTTTTGATATTTCTATTTTTGTCTGTTGCAGTTCCTATTCACCTTCTCCCTATAGAATATATACTACCAGTAGTGTATATTATTATAGTACTATCCCATATATTCTTAAAGGAGTACATGATTTGTTAGCGGAGCAATGAGCGACCTCTGAGCACTACGACCGAACTTTCCCGAATTCAACAGAATAGAAATTATAAAAAATGATAAAGCGTACATTTCTATGTAATATAAAGTGATTTGTGTTTAACTGTTTTTTACTTGTTATTGTTCTTGTGACCTGAGATGATGTAGTGCGGAAGTGTTTCTTGTAGCACTTCTTTTCTACTTTATCTAAAAGTAACTCATGCCCTCTTATATTATCAAGAATATGGGGCAACACTTTTACAAACTATAGCAGAAAAAAAAGGGAGGGTGTGCCGACGCTTAAGGGATATTTTATGAATTGCGTTTTTATTTGTCACCCCTTTGATGTATACAGCTTCAGTTTCCGAAGAAAGTATATTTGTAATTGCTTAATAAAAACTATTTCAAACCTAGACTGAAATTTTTGCTGCGCAACCACAGCTCCCCGTCAGAAAAGTAAACACCACATTATAACTAAACAGTGCTCCTGGGAAGTATCCCACCCGCAAACTTAATAAAAAGAAGACCGCAACACACTTTGTTATTTTCCCGCCGTGATTTGTACACCCCACGCCAATTATATAAATGGCCCTTAAAATATATAAAAAACAATTTTTACCTTTACAATCCCTGTCCACCATTTTGTGACCAAAGATTAAACCCAGATCAGTTGACTGGGGGTGAGTGCTTGCAATGTTCAACACTCCGTCCATCATCCCCTTTGGTTTTGCTATGTTCGCCCTAAGTTGGCAGGGTATGCCCAGACGTGGGTCCCTTGCTCACTTTGCCACTGGATTCAAGATAGCCTGGCTGATGACGGCTGTAAGCCAGAAACCGGTCCCAGGATGCTTGTTTCCGGTCCAAGGAAGACATGGCTTGGCAGTTCGGGCTGGACTGTTCCCATGAGGCACAGGGTCAGACTGATTTGCATATGGCCATGTCTGAACTGGGGTGGCGGAGTGAGCTAAAGAATGATGATGGATTAAACCCAGATCAGTTGACTGGGGGTGAGTGCTTGCAATGTTCAACACTCCGTCCATCATCCCCTTTGGTTTTGCCACCACCTTGTGACCACTGTACAGAGTTAATAGTGTTCCTACCCTCCCCGCTACTAGGTTCTTTTCCCGTACTCCATTGAAGTGCGTCACAAAATGGTTCACAACAGTGAACCGTTCCCAGCCAATAATGAGCAAACTTGTACTCGGAACACTTTAGCCAATAAAATGTCCATGGTGTTCCGCAGAGGGGGAGGGAATCGCTGCCAACACTTCTACTTTCAATGGTTTACAGCCAATGAACATTAACCTTGGGAAGGTCCTGCTTGGAACACATTACCCAATCAGATGTCCCTGATGCTCCGCGGAGGGGAGGGAATGGCTGGCAACACTTCTACTTTCAATGGTTTACAGCCAATGAACATTAAGCTTGGGAACGTCCTGCTTGGAACACGTCAGCCAATCAGATGTTCCTGATACTCCGCGGACGAGGAGGAAATGGCTGGCAACACTTCTACTTTCAATGGTTCGCAGCCAATGAACATTAAGCTTGGGAAAGTCCTGCTTGGAACACGTCAGCCAATCAGATGTCCCTGCTACTCCGCGGACGGGGAGGAAATGGCTGGCAACACTTCTACTTTCAATGGTTTGCAGCCAATGAACATTAAGCTTGGGAAGGTCCTGCTTGGAACACGTCAGCCAATCAGATGTCCCTGCTACTCCGCGGACAGGGAGGAAACGGCTGGCAACACTTCTACTTTCAATGGTTCGCAGCCAATGAACATTGAGCTTGTTGTTGGAACACCTCAGACAATTAAACGTTAATTTTGTTCCAGACACACGAACAGAACACGCCCTCCCACATAATATTACATTTTGTCTAAGAAAGTGACACTGTCCGTGATAAAAGTGAACACCGCATTATAAGTAAACATTACTGCGCATTATATTAAAGGAAGGCTGCAATACGGCGCATTGTTATTTTCCCGATATGATTTACACAGCCTCATGAACATTGCTGCAATACCGCACATTCGCACTACCTGTGTGTGCACCCTACACACTGCTTGCCACAATACAGCGCATTGTTTTCCCGACGGGATTTCCAGAGCCTACGCAACCTTGCTGCAATACCGCGCACCGTTGTACTGCGGACGTGATTTCCATGGCCTACGCAACATTCAAACTCCCTGCCTCTGCACCGTACAAACTGCTTAAACTAAGACCACAGTGTTCCTACTATACCCTCTTATACAATTTTTCTCTTTTTTTTCACCCTACGCCTTTCAACTCAGTCACAAAATGGCTGCCAACACTTCCTAGTTTCAACAGTTCGCAACCAATGAGCCGCACGCTCGTGCTCGTAACGCCTCAGCCAATCGGATGTCAGAATTCTCAAATATCGATATCTGTAAATTTTGATATTTCTCTAAAACTACTGAACGGACTTACCCCATTTAAACAAAAGCGTGCTTTCTGGACCAAGACCTTTCTCCCTGCCAAATTTGGCGTAATTCCGTTCAGCAGTTTGACCTGTAGCCTTGTCTAAAGTTTCCTATGGAAATTGCATGGAGAAAACAAGTTTTGGACCCCCTTTTTCTCAGCCCCCCTTCACAAATCACCCCCAAACTTTCAGGATAGGAGCTCACCTGAAAAGAGGAACTTTTGGAAAATTTCGTAAAGATTCGTCAAACGACGCCAAAGTTATAAGCACATCAAAAAATGCTTTTCCTATGGAAACGTGGTCCTAACTATAACTATCTACTGGCGACCGCCAGTAGATAATATCTATATATATGTATATATATATGTATATATATATATATATATATATATATATATATATATACCAATGCCGTTTCCGAGTTGGTCTGCCTTTGCTAAATAAATTACCGTCTGGAAAGCATTTTGTGTCCGCGGCATGCTGTTACTGCAACAAGGTGAAACGGCGTTGGTTTGTGTTTAGAGGCTCGCCCCCTCGTTGCGGACCGCCGTCGCAAGAGGAAGGGGAATGGCGATTACGGTGCTTTGCACTGTTTGGCAGTTTGAGATATATATATATATAATCTTGTTTTCACATAACCCCATGTGGAGTCTCTTTTGTTGTCTATTCATTGTGCTACTGCATGATTGCATTGCACAAACACTTTACACATTGCCTCTGGGGATAAGCCTGACTGCTTTATGACAAGCCACCAGGGGATGAGCACAGGTTATCTTTGGTGTGTTACTTACTTGCCCTGACTAGAGTTGTGGGTTCTGCCTGGCTTACGTGCATACCCTAGCCAACCAGAAACCCCATTGCTTACAGGCATCATGTACGGAAATGTTACAAGGGAAAGGACATCCATTAGGGACCTCCTTTGGGCTATAAGATTACAATATGATAGTTTATCTTCATGCAGAATATTTTATAAGCACAAAATGGTAGCGCTTGTAAGCTATGGTGCTTGGCAGGTTATTGAGCTGGGTGTTTGGGAGATGGAGAGTTGTAGAAATACCAGGACAAAGGTGTCTGAGGAGTAAGACCCACCTATGTTCGAGGATTTACAATGGAAAATACATTTATCAACACCTGAAACATAGTTACTATCTACATTTTATGTTGCATCAGCTCAAGCAATAGAACAGCTAAACAAGAAAGCAGGGTGGTAGCCTGTTTTCTAATGAGCCGCTTTCCAAAACAGGTTTAGGCCAACGTATTGTGAAAGAAGGTATGAAACATTGTAGTGAAGCCTTTCGTTGCCTATAGCAAGTCTCTAAACAAAGAAACCAAGTTAAATTTAAAAGTGGAGTTGGGTCTTCCATTGTGGCCTAACTCCTGTTGGAGGGAAAAGATATTGCCCGGAAAAAGGTAAAGTGCCCTCCAAGTGCTTTTCAGTTCTCAACAGTAAACTGCATTCATGGTTTTGCACCAGACATCGAAACTGCTCGTCAACGCTTCCCTGGGGTAAGTTCCGGTCACAGCGCATGTTATACAGCTCAGTGACGCATGGCAGTGCAGTCATGAGGGCCATAAAGGCCGGAAGGCATACAAGAATAGCGGTGTTTAAGCTCTTACGGTCTGGCTTACGAGCATAAATCAAAGGTCTTAATAAGGGCCAGCTTTGCAGTGGCCAGCTAACAACTGAAACTCTATACTTATTAATTTCATCCTACTGTCGCCACAGCTTGGCACGAACTTAAGGCAGGTTCAAGCTTCTGTTGTCACCCTTATCCAGATTACATCACGCGGTAGTTGGTCGTTTGTAGCTAGATTGGGGTCACGGGGATTTAATAAATATTGGGAATTTAAGTATCCATTTCTAGGATACTTTACATGGTCACTTACAGACCGAGGGACAAGGCGGGTGTCTGGTAGCAGTTACCACTTGGTGGAGGGCAGTCAGGCGGCACCCAAATGGCTGGCTTGGGGAGGTATGGGATAGGCCGATGATGTGGATGTTGTGGGCCTGCTTTTATGTTCTGGTGGCCTGAATGCAGACAGCCCCCCCTTACCCTACAAATCCCATCTACCACATAGCTTCATAACTTGTAACCACACTAGTATTAAAAAAAGGGCATTTTAGTTTTCGGATTCACTAAGGGAGTCCCTCATTTGGGCCTAGGCCTCGGTGCTGTATTTGAGCTCTGCACTGAAGGAAGGTAATGGGAGAGTATGTGGTCTCACAGCTAGACTGCTGACTTTGGAGCTGGGAAACCAAGGTTCGAGCCTCGGGGTCGACTCCACATCCTGTGATTCTGGGCAAATCACTTAGGGGCATATTCACAAGGACCTACCGCCGATTTATCTCCACCTTAATGTATCAAAAGTGGAGACAGATTTAACACCCCATTCACAAGCGGGTGAAGCAGACATCGCCGGTATTCCCGTGATAACTGCCCCAAAATTTATCTCCACGGTGGACACCACCAACTAACCCTAATGAGATGCAGAGTAGGCGTTCCCGTGCAAAACACACGAAAAAACCACAACACCACTTTCACAATGAACTGCCAGGTCTGCGATGTGAACCAAAAACAGGGGATAAGCCGCGGTACCACCAGGGATTTAACACCTGCCTTTTGCTGGTGTTAAGCAGGACGACTACCTGCAGCATGAAAGGGAGCCCAGCCAAGAGCCACACCTGAAGACCCACAGATGCCATGGAGACAATGATCATGCAGCACCGATACCCATGAGGGCCACAACACCCACCGACACCACCCCCAGCCCCCCCCGGACATACACATACCGTGCACGACACAAGAGCCACAAAAAGCGCATGATGTCGCACATTGACAAAAAATAACACACATGTGTGGCCAGAAGAACGAGAAACAGTCACACAGCACTGAAGTAACAACCAAAAACTTTATTGAAATACAACACAAAACACCAATGCGGAAGACTCCTGTCGGGTCCGTCCGGGACAATCTCGATGTCACAGCCTGGAAAATAAAGCACAAAATCAGAACGTGTGCCATGCGCACATCAAAGGAGCGAGACACAGAGAAACAGAGAATGAAAGAAAGGCAGAGAGAGAAGGAAAGGAAGGGAGAGAGAGAGAGAGAGTGAGAGAGGGAAGGTAAGGAGAGAGAGAGAGAGAGAGAGAGTGAGAGAGAGAGAAGGAAAGGAAGGGAGAGAGAGAGTGAGAGAGAGAAGGAAAGGAAGGGAAGGGAGAGAGAGAGTGAGAGAGAGAGAAGGAAAGGAAGGGAGAGAGAGAGAGTGAGAGAGGGAAGGTAAGGAGAGAGAGAGAGAGTGAGAGAGAGAGAAGGAAAGGAAGGGAGAGAGAGAGTGAGAGAGAGAAGGAAAGGAAGGGAGAGAGAGAGTGAGAGAGAGAGAAGGAAAGGAAGGGAGAGAGAGAGAGAGTGAGTGAGAGAGAGAGAAGGAAAGGAAGGGAGAGAGAGAGTGAGAGAGAGAAGGAAAGGAAGGGAGAGAGAGAGAGTGAGTGAGAGGGAAGGAAGGGAGAGAGAGAGAGACACTGCCGCCCCTGCACACCCAGGCCCGACTGTTCACCTGCTGCCACCGGTGTGTCTCCAACCACGTGCCGGGATACACTGCAAGCCACCAGGTCTGCAATCTGTAATCGAGGCCAGAGTCAATCATGGCAGAGTCCATCACACAGCAACAACACCTGTCCGTCCCTGTGCATGCATGCAGCCGCACCCCACCCCCTCCCGCCGGCCAGCGCTGGCTGTCCGCACTTGCGCACCCCGGGCCCACTGCTCACCTGCCGCCAACGGTGTGTCCACCAGTGGGCACACCACGTGCCCGTGCAAGCTCCAGGCCCCGGTCCCGCCACCATGGCATGGTCCACATCATGCGGACCCGCCCCACCGACCAGCAGGTCCCACACATGACGCTGAGTCCTGAGGCATCAATGGCAGAGACCACATCAGTGCACACGTCATCATCGCAGGCTGCACACCCGCTCAGATATTTCGGTGCCACTAACCCTGTGCAACCCAGTCAGCGCCACGTGGTGGTAGGCCCGTGACGGGTGCAAGGCTTCGGGTGCCACTAACCCTGTGCAACCCCAGTCAGCGTCACGTTGAGGTAGGCCCGTGACGGGCGCAAGGCTTCGGGTGCCACTAACCCTGTGCAACCCCAGTCAGCGCCACGTGGAGGTAGGCCTGTGACGGGCGCAAGGCTTTGGGTGCGACCAACCCTGTGCGCAACAACTCATGGGCCCTTTATGATTGAGAACCGTGGAGCGTCCGTCATCCAGTCACCACCGGCAGTGGGGAATGTGACGTTGTCGGCCCCTTATATTGGCGGGGTCACATGGCCTGTGACGCCTGTGCCGGATGGGTGTGGTGTGTGTGCAAACCTGCCCTCAGGGAGTGGCCGTGACATGCTGACAACTAGACCAGTGACCTGCATACCACCAGCGTGTACGCCTGCAACATGTAGCTATGTGGGCCCCCCTCTGAGCGTAAGCGGAGTGGTCTGGCCTGGCGTATGCCGGACCAGCGCAGGGCTTGCAACAATGACTCGGGGGCTCTGGGCGTGGTTCAGTCCATGTCCGGACAAGGAAGTGACTAATGCGTGTGTCCCTGTTGTAGTGTCTACATCACCCAGAACACAATCGGCAATGTAGCACACTGTGACTGGCATCCCACTAGATGAGCATCATTGACGTAAGAGGAATCACTGTCCCTACATTCATCCACACATTCATACATGAATGATGAAAGACATGACGCAGCAGTGCGTTTCTGGATGTTTAATGCACATCCAGTGGAGTTTTGCAGCTGGAGCAGTACGGCCCATGCCAAGCACACTACACAATATGGGCCCGTGGAGGGCCAGCCAGAGTCCATCCGGGGATGACAAGTACTGCGGAAGAGGAAGGGTACAGTCCGCAGTGTGGTCGATGTGTCATTGGTCATCAAACAGGATATGGCAGTCCATGTCGCGGTCCAAGGTGAGTGCAGTGGAGTGTATCGGGGGTCAGTGGAAGGTCATGGGGCCATGTGCTGCACCAAGCATAAACAGGCAAGGTGGCGGAAATGAATGCTAGTGCCTCCTTCTGATCTCAATCCCATCCACGTCCTCGTCCTTGGATGTGTGCTCTGCCCCACCTGTGGGTGTTGCAGTACCGGCTGCGGCACTGTGTGCCACTGACACATCAGGGGCCGGAGGAGGATTGTCGGCCGCACTGTGTGGCAGTGACACATCAGGTGCCGAAGTGGATACGCCTGCCACACTGGGAGGCACTGACACACCAGGGGGCGGAGATGTGGATGGTGTGGGGGCAGCAGCATTCATCATCGCCACGCCTTGTGGCAGCAATGCCATGATGAGGATCTGCATGGCATGGTAGATCCCAGCTACATTTCGCTGATGTGCAGCGGTGGCTGCCATCCTTTCCGCCTCCATCCGCACCATGTCCTCCATGAGCCTCCGCATGTGTGCCAGCTCACGGCTGGGATCGCTGGAGCCACTCTGAGCGGACAGGTGTTCTTGTCTCCGAGTCATGACTCCAGCGATGTCAGTCAGGGCTCGTTGGAGGCCATGGAGCAGGCTGTGGGTGTCCGTTAGGGACTGGAGCTGGTCCCTGATGGGACCTAGACACCCATGGATGGCGTCCAGTTTGGTAGCCATGAGGTCGAAACCCACCCGCACCTGCTCAGCTGTCTCCCTCTAGCCCTCGAGGACACGGCGTTGGAAGGCCATGTGTTGTTCCTGGGGGTCTTGGGAGACAGCCGGGGCTGTGGGTGCCTCCTGCTGGGTGGTTTGGGTAGTGGGTGGTGTCTCCTCGATGCAGCTGGGCTGCCCTGATCCTGGAGGTGAGTTGCGGATGATGTCAATGATGTCTTGGAGGGCTTGGGTGTCGATGCTGGGGGTGTCCTCCTCGTCATCAGTGAAGAGTGGCTGGGACTGCTCTGCAGGAGGTGTTGACGGTGCCTCTGCAATGTGAAGGGGAGATGGTGTATTACAATGTGTCCGCATGTATGTAGCCGCATGGTACAGGTTCACATTCAGACAGCATGGCATTGTACATTGTGACAGTCTGTGGATCAGGGCCATGATCCAGAGTCATTGTGGGTGTGCACTGTGCTCTGCTTGATTGTGCATGTGTGCCATTGTGGCCATCTCCACCCGTCCCCCCAGTACCTGGTGGTCACTCACCCTGTTGCGGTTGTGTTGTGTCCTGTCGAGCAGTGTCCGGTCCCCCGACTCCAGCCACAGTCTCCACACTGATGACTGTCAACACGAGCTCCTCCATGTCATCCAGCTCCAGCTGTGGCGCTGGGCTCCCACCTCCAGTCTGCATTGCTGCCTTCTGGTTGCCTGCGAGTTTCTCCTTGGTCTTGCGCTTGATGTCAATCCATCGCCTCTTGACCTCGTCCATTGACCTCTTGTGCTCTCCGACGGCATTCACCTTGTCTACGATGTCCCGCCATATTCCATTTTTGGTGCCCAATGACACGTTGGAGGTGACGAACAGTTGTTGATGGTGTTCCATCACCTCCGTGACCAGGATCCTGTTTTCCTGCGGACTGAACTTCGTCTTCCTCTTCTTCTTGTCCTTGCCCTTCTCTGGCCCCGCGGTCCCAGGCTGGTCGTCCGGGGTGCTTGTGGGGTTGCACTCGTCCTCTGTGCCTGCTCCACCTGCCTCCATGGTGCTTCGGTGTTGGTCATTTTGTGTTTGTGTGTTTTTTCTTCTTTTATAGTGATTTTTCCCGCCTGCCATTTGTGTATTGCAGGCCTGGCGCTGCTTATCGCTGATTTCCTCATCGCGCTTTGGCCCATCGCATGTTTTTTTGCGCTGAGGTTTGGGATTTTATCACCGTCGCGGTTGTTGTATCGCGGACATTGTCCGCGGTTTCGGGAGGCTATCGCATGGTGCCGCCGTGTTGTGAATTCCACGTTAACACAGGGTTATTTTCCCGCGATAGGCTGCGATGTGTAGAGTTGCGTTAACATTTTTTGGAGATGTTTAGCACACGTTCTTGTGAATATACCCCTGAATCTCCCCACGCCTACCAAAAAAAAAAAAAAAAAAGAATGTGTCCTTGTGTAACGAAACTGGTGCTCATGTAAAGTGCTCCAATAACTTCGGGGCGAGTTGCACTATATAAATCTGCAAAAAATAAATAAATAAAATAAAGCAAATCAAATACATATAGAGTACTCAGAGGACCAGTCAACGTTTGCGTGATAGAGACAAAGACCAGGCTATGATCATACAGAGTTAAGAAAAGTCATCAGGGCAAGGTGCCAGCGCCGCTTTAGCGCCAGCTTACATAAAACTGCCCTATAGTACTAAATCGCACCCAATGGCTATTTAAAACCACTGTCCATACTGTAGGCTTGCGCTGTTTTGATGACACTCACCACCAGAAAGCACAGGAAACATAATTGCACACTCTTATATAGGTATTTAGGGGCCAGATGTACGACCCTCAGTGTTTGCGACTCGCAACTTGCATTTTTTTGCGACTCACATTGTGAGTCGCAAACACTGATGTGCAACTGTGTTGAGACACTGTTTGCGAATCCCAAATGGGTCACAGAGGACCTGGCTCATTAATATTCATGAGGCAGGTCGCATTTTGCGACCCACTAGGAAGGGCCAGCACTCACAGGAATGGTGGCCTGCTGGGGTCAGCAGACCACCATGTCTGTGACAGCTTTTTCAATAAGGACACAAGCATCCTGGGACCGGTTTCTGGCTTACAGCTGTCATCAGCCTTTGGTTTTGCTATGTTCGCCCTAAGTTGGCAGGGTATGCCCAGACGTGGGTCCCTTGCTCACTTTGCCACTGGATTCAAGATAGCCTGGCTGATGACGGCTGTAAGCCAGAAACCGGTCCCAGGATGCTTGTTTCCGGTCCAGGGAAGACATGGCTTGGCAGTTCGGGCTGGACTGTTCCCATGAGGCACAGGGTCAGACTGATTTGCATATGGCCATGTCTGAACTGGGGTGGCGGAGTGAGCTAAAGAATGATGATGGATTAAACCCAGATCAGTTGACTGGGGGTGAGTGCTTGCAATGTTCAACACTCCGTCCATCATCCCCTTTGGTTTTGCTAAGCTTTTTCAATAAACCATTTTTTTTAAAAATGCAGCTGGTTTTCCTTAAAAGAAAACAGGATGAATTTAGAAGAAAAAAAAAGGAACGTTTACGTTTAATTTCTTAAGAGCAGGCAGTGTTCCATGGGACCACTGCCTGCTCTTAAAAAACATTTTCGCTGAGATCACGATGGGAAAGGCGTCCTCTGGGGACCCCTTCCCATTTGCGACTGGCTTACCATCAATTTGAAGTTGGTGTTAAATGCAATTCTTTTATGACTGCATTTGCAGTCTCAAAACAATCTTACATCCCCCTGCGACTCGCTATTAGGAAGGGATGCCATTGGCACGCCCCTTCCTAATAGTGACTCGCAAAACCTATTTTGTGAGTTGGTAACAGGTTGCCCACTCGCAAAATCGGTTTGGTACATGCTTTTTAGCGGTCGCAAACGGGCCGATTTCCAGTTTGCAACTGCTAAAAACGGTCGTACATCTGGCCCTTAGTGATCTACTTATGTCAGCATACATGCTATTGCTACTGCAGGATACATTTAACCATAATGGTTGGGTCATTAGTTTAAAACCTAAACGGTCGACGATTATAATTTTGTCAGAGTGAAGTTATAGGGCTATAAATAGCACTGTTCTGCACATTATTACCAATGTATTTTATGTAATCTGATTGAGGTGGTAAAGATTCCAGTCGGAACAAACATTTCAGGGTGAACGCAATAGAGGGGCTCCTTGCCTCAAAGGAGAGGTAAAAGAGATATGGTGCATTTCAGAGTGCTGTGTGGCATATACGGCTTGGAGGGACTACATCACGGGAGTATTAAAGCAAGTTAAACACCTCCATTAGAACGGTCAAGCGGGTTCTTGGAAGGCAGGACGCTCTTAGTGTACATATTGCGCCATATGATACCTACTCATGCAGGGTGGGTTGGTATACCGGGGTTGGACAGAAGTAAAGGGACAGAAGTAAAGGGGACCAAGGTGCACATGCATCAAAATAGACAATAGCGATTCTTTAATTGCGATTTTTAAAGAATCGCAATAAAAGAATCGCTATTGCCTATGCATGCAGGAATCACACAAAAAATTGAGATTCCTACACATTCCTTAATTGCAACTCGCAAATTGTAAGTCGCAATTAAGGAATTGATTCCCATTTATTCCTATGGGCCTAGAGGCCCATAGAAATGAATGGGAATTGCATGCGCAATTTGCGAGTACCCAATAGGTACTCGCAAATTGCGCATGCAATTTCAAGGGTTCAAGGATGCCAAAAGGACACCCTGTTGCACCCCTGAAATTACAATGTATCCACATGTTGGTAACACACATGCCAAAGGGCATGTGTGTGTGTAACATGGGACTTTGAAAAATGCACTTTAGTGCATTTTTCAAAGAAATCGCAAATTACCATTAACTTTAGATTGACGGTAATTTGCGATTCATATTTGCGAAATCGCATTTTTTTTTGTTTAATGCATTGCATTTAAGGAATCGCAATTTGCGATTCCTTAAATGCAATCACAATTTAAGTAATCGCAAATTTTGCGATTCCTTAAATTGCGATTTTTACATTTGGGATGATGCATCCCAAATGCAAAAATACCGGTCGCAAAATCTGCCGTTTGCGACCGGTTTTTATGTTGATGCATGTGGCCCCAAGTTACTCTGTGAGGTATAGTTAAGGCCACCCGGCTCATCAGGAATGTTAGTTACAATAATCGAAAGTTAATCTCAATTATACCCACCTAAGCTTTGCAGTACAAATAACTGTGACCTTAAGGATTGAATCTCCATCGGACTCCTTTGATATTGCACAGCAGTTAGACTGGCTGAAGCAGGGGGAGGCTTGCCTGGCACATAGAATTTATTTGAAATGGATTGGGTCAAATTTTCAATTTAAACAAGCATCCACCAGTTGGGGACAGTGTCTGCTTTAGGGCTGCACATGTATATGGCAGCATTTAAGAGAGGTGGCTAGGGAGTTTATGATAATACCGGGGGAATTGTAGCCTTGCACAGCGGGCAAGAAGCGTTTTAGCTGTGCACCAGATAAATTATAATAATACCCCCAGCAGATATGATGATAAAAGTGCAAGGTTATAAAAGCTGGAGCTAGTGTAATGATCCCCAACTTTTCCAACTCTGTCCCAGTCTGTCGATATTACAGACAGTGGGGCATTCACTTAAAGGAAGGTGTACGGGCTCCATGATTCAGTAAAATCCCAGACTGGCGCAAAGACCGCTGAAATGTTACATTGTTTATGAGAGATTATGATGGCTGAGAAGGCATACAACTAGCAATTCCCTCGGCACAGCACCATCTTAAAAAGATTCTGGTACCAGCGCAAAGCTTCTCTCGAGTTCCAAGGAAGCCGACGGCGATCTTGGTGACACATAATACTCGACAAAAAAGAGACAAATATGTTGGCAGCGGGCAGCAACCCCTGCTCCGGGTCACATTTGCATGGTAAGGATAAGAGTACAATATTCCTGGGGGGAGAGGGGTACTCTCGGAAAGAGTGTGAAAATGCACCATAACCAGGCCACTGGAGTTAGGCGGTTCAGCGACTGAGCTCTTTACCACATCATTATGGATTTGTTACACCTGCCACATAATCTATATGATGCAGGACCGGTAGATACCAAATAATTAGAAAGATGTCGACGCACGGCAGCAGGTCTGTTTTAAAGTGGTAACTGATCACCCTCCAGTCGATGATGGCGGTAGTTAAGCACTGCACTATTACTACTGAGATGAAGCCTGTGGCCAGACAGGGTTGACAATTGCAAGATGGCAAAATAAAGGAGTAATACGGCCACGAAAACGTGTAACATTATGTGGCACACCTGCTATTTCCTGCTGCATAAGTCCAGTGGCACTGTCCATGGCATACTACTGCTTCATTCTTTCACTCACTGGCAAGGGGGGGTCCTAATGCATGCAAGGGCAAGAATCAACTCTGTCCACAAGCCATTCCTATAAAATACATGGCGTCCGATAGGGGCCTTTTTCCAAGTGCAAGATATACAAAAAGCACCATCTCTGGTGTGTACGGTGCAGCTACGAGATCACCAAATTCAGGAAACTCTCTCTGGTTCCCTATAGAGGCACACGTAATGAGGGCGCTTCGGTGGGCTGTCACTAGGAAGCGGTATGGTGGCATATGACTGCACAATACCAGGGTTATATGGCAGGGCAAACCAGGCATGGGGTGGAGGCAGGTCCTTCCTGCGGTACGGGGCACACAACGGGCGCACGGGAACCCCGCCGTGGTGGTAATTCATCTGGGGCAACAATCTCACTACAATTGGCAAAAAGAGCTGTTGGAGGCCATCCAGGCAGAACTGAAAACCATATCACAATTGGCGCGCCCGGCCAATATAATTGATCTGAAATCATAACGTGATACGAGTGGCGCAGAGCATTGAGCCGGGGAGCAGTAGAGAGATCCAGGCAAAAGATGAACAGAACAAGGAGCAAGTTCCGTAAGGGCCTTGCTTGGGAATTTGTGAGGCAGTCCCTCATAAATCTGAGGATGCCAGGCTATTACGCAGACAACCAGGGGTTCACCTAGCGTAGGGATCGACAAGTTCCTCCCGAACATTGTAAGGGCACTCGAGCTGGTGTGTTTTTCTTAGCTTCGGAGGGAGCTGATGTAGGTCAGTAAATTACCACTAGAGTGGTGGGGAGTCACAAGGTTTAACTATAAATATCTTCACACAAGGACGTATAAAGGACAATTGCCTGAACAAGGTCCTTGGGATGCCTCACGGCAGGGACAGTTGAGGACAACCAAAGCAATAAGAAATGGCCAGTGCTGGGAGGATACAGCACTTGCAGCCCAGCCATGGCCAAGGGGCCACAAGCGACAGACCTTTGGTAGCCAAGGAAGCTTCGAAGCTGCAACCCACTGTACCAAGTATTCGACAGAAGTTGAGCTGTCACGGCAAAAAAAGTGATTTATAACAACCATTAAAGAGACGTTATGACTGTAGGGAGGATGTATTGCAGGATTATGCAAGTTATGGCTATTAATAAGATGTGATCTGTATAACCAGTTATGAACAGAATGCGCTACATTAAATTGCATGATAAGCAGGAGCTGAGCATGTTAATGACAATGCCATAGTGATGACGTATGTACCAGTTTATGATGTGAATAAACTGTGGAGTAGTAACACCACAAAAAAGTCTGGGTGTCCATAATTGATGTGAAAGAAAGGAACGGTGGGAGGGCCCGTGAGATGGTCTCCCAGCTGGGGGATGTTGTGCGGTTAGAGCACTTCACATGAGCCTAAAATTACATTACACAAGGTCATATGTTTTTTTTGGTTTTTTAAGACACTGGGAGATTAAGTGCTTTAGCCAGAATTACAAGATATTGAGCTAATGTTCAGACTCAAACTGTATTCCCCAGTTCAAATGTTAAGCCACATCACCTCACTTTTTCACCGTTGATTGTTGTCTGTGCTCTCCAGGCGCATTTTAACTTGCCCAGTCACAAGATATACTGCAGGGATATATAAAAAAAAAAGGCAAGCCTCGAGTTCTCCGTCTTTCATCATTTCACAATGTAGAGAGGCACAACCAGCAGTGGGGAAGGGGGTAAATGAGAGGGCATTGCTGGTCATGTTTTCCCTGCCAGCTCTGTGAATATATTGGCTCTGCTCATCTTTGTCAGACAGGACATCGCAGGTAGGTGTGAGGCCAAATGGGAGCAGTGCAGAATTAATGCTCCAGACTAAAACACACAGACGAATGAGTCTCCCTGTGGCATTTATTTACTTTTCTTGTTCTCTTGTGTTGCTAGGAAGCATTCCTATGATATAAGGAAGCACGACAAATAAACAAACAGCAGACAGGAGATCCTTTCTTTTGATTTTTGTGGCAGGATTCGGACTTCGCGGTCATCGGCTGATCTTGCGGTAAAATTGTGATTCGCAAAATCGTGAACAGCTGGGGGGTTCTACTTAGGTGATCAGTGCATGAGCTGGAAAACTTGTTGCAGGTTCCAAACCCAGCTTTCACTCCCACAGAGGCAAATAACATGTAGAGCATTTTAGAAGTACTCTTCTTTGTACATATGTATAAAATAATAAACTCCAAACACAGCTATATACACACACACGCATGCACGCACGCACACACACACACACACACGCACACACACACACACGTATATAAACTGACAGAAAACACAAACACTTATACAGATGCACAGACATATACGTGTACAAGCATATACACAGCTGCAAACACATAAAGGTGGGCATGCCAACACATTAACAGGGTCGGCTCTGGTTCTAAGAGCCTGTGCAGGAGTTGATCCAATCCTTTGAAAATATTTGGCATGTAAATCCTTCAACAAACATCAAGTAAAATATGATAGTCTATTCAAAGTTCAAAAAGTGTATGGTAACACACTGAGGCATGTCACCTTAG
The DNA here is from genome assembly GCA_963921515.1 of Calotriton arnoldi. Taxonomy (NCBI): domain Eukaryota; kingdom Metazoa; phylum Chordata; class Amphibia; order Caudata; family Salamandridae; genus Calotriton; species Calotriton arnoldi. The sequence continues at coordinate 4,923 of CAWUFW010016381.1, read as the reverse complement.
TACATTAGACTATGTCTCTGTATTGAGAGGCATTTATTAAAAGGAAGGGTTTTTAAACATGCTCTGATAAACCTTCTAAGCCCCTGCCCTGACAACAATGCTATTAGTGAGTGCAAGAAATTAGATTATTGGTTTAGGGCGGTGCAAGCCCCACTCAGGCAATAACCTCAATCCTTTTCAAGGTGAACCACAAATGTCACTAAATTAACCTGTGCCTAACTCTCTGGTAGTTTGGCACAAACGCAGTCAAAGTGTAAAGTATTTACGCAGCACACAAACAGTAACAAAGTGAAAACACAATACAAGAAAAATACCACATCAATTTGGGTATCATAAATAGAATGATACCAGAACAACAAAAATCCAATCAGTGATATATAATTTCAAAGTTTTAGATAAAAATAGCTGTTAGAACCACATAGCACTAATTGACGCTATCTGGTCGCACTAAGGCCGAACAAAATCACAAGTTCAGGCCAACTGCGATAGAGTATAGGTCACACACAGGGACCAGGCTAGTCCCATTGAGAATTGTACCTTATGTTCTTGGTGTGAGGCTTTGAGTCATGCTGCATCGGTTACGATGAGGCCGTCAATCAGGAGCTGCGATGTGACGCCCTGCCTCGATTTGCGTCACGCTGTGTCGGTTTTGTCAGGCCGCTGATCAGCAGTTGTGAGGGGCTCCGATGCAAGGTCCTTCGTTGAGTTGCACTGAGCTGTGTCGGTTCAGATGTAACCTACAGTTAGGCAGGGAGGAGTACTCTCTGATGTCAGCCATGGGACCAGGACCTGGGGATCAGAAACTCTCTCCAGCAGAGACCAGCTGGGCTCAGGAAGGTCCAGGCAGGTCTACTGCAGACGGTTCGGTGGGCAGTTGTAGGGAGGCCTCTGGAGCTTGTTGTATCCCTGTTGCTTAGACAGGAGGTCAGTTAACTGACCCTTGGAGTCACTTAGGTTAGCCAGGGATAAAGGAAGCAGGTCCAGTCTTCCTTCTCAGAGATCAAGCAGTCTTCAAGCAGCAGGGCAGGTCTCTGGCAGGAACAGGGCAGTCTTCTGGTGGCAGGGCAGTACTTATTCTGTAATGTCCACAGGTCCAGGAGCGTACTGAAGAGCTGCTGAGAGGGTCCCGAGGAGCCTTTGAAGTGGTGAAATCTTCTAGGCTACCTCCACATTTGGTTCTGGAATGTTCCTCCCTTCCCCTGCCATGGCTCCAAGAAGTCTGGGGTGACAAAAGACTAATGTCAGGTTCCTTTGTGTGTGCTAGAGGCAAGCCCTTTGAAATATCAGTGGGGTAGGGAACAGGTCCGCCCCCAGCAATCCAGGCAGGATGGCCCATACTGCCAACACTTGGTCCCCTTTTGTCTCACTGCCGGAGCGGAATACAAAAATCTCAACAGTTAAGCTATTCACAGTGATAGAGCGCCATGCTCTCTTAAAATTTGTAGGGGTGCATCATAATCACCATTAGTCTGCACCCGCATATATCCAGTTGTGTATTAATGAATAGCCAGTAAAATGTATTTTAAATCATATTATTAGAGTGAATAAGAGAGTAGTTGTGCTGTTATAATCATGTAATTGTAATGCTTAATTGAAATATGTTTAAAATGATGCATAGATGATTTAGTTCATGTGTAGTTAAAGATGCAGTAGTTAACGTGTATGATATTAAATTGCACGTGTAGTTTATGTTTGTATATGAAATGTACGAGCCTATGCTTAAAGAAGTAATTAAGAATTGCGTGTTAAAATGTGTAAAGGCCTGACTACACATAAGTCAAGGGAAGGCCGTTCGTTCTTATGTTAGCTTATTTTGTAGGCAGAGAAGGTGTTCTCTTGGAAAGGCTCTCTGGGCACAGTTGGTAGATTCGTACAGGGGAAAAGTCTGTTGAAATGTATCTTCTGTTGCAGGTGCAAGGACAAGTGCCTCGTTAGCGAAAGACTGGCTCTTTGTTTCAAGAGTTAGGGTGGTGGGAGGCATTGAGATGGGAGTATACTGGAATGTAGGGATGATACTTTCAGCGGAGAAGGTGCCTGGGACTCAAGGTCGCTGTAACCGGCCTGGATGAAGTAAGAGTTTCGATGGAAAAGTACGAGAAGGAAGACCTGGCCGAAGAGGCGTGACAAGGGCGTGTTCAATTGTATGTGGATTTTGTATTAGGGACAGTGCCCCGAGGGGGGAGAAGAGAGAGGAGGTAGAGGAGACCAGAGAGAAGGGCAAAGAGAGAGATCTATTAGGAAGGAGCATCTTAGAACGAGCTCGAAATGCTAAGTGAGTGCACTTCTTAGGAAGTCTTCACAGCTGACACCTTCCCTTTTACTCTTGCCTGGGAAATTCGTTAAGTAGGTATGTCACCTTAGTAATAGAGCAGGGACAGCTAATGGTTTTACGCTTATTTAGGTAAATGAAGAATAATATAGAGATTGGAGCAGTTATTGTTTGTTTAATACTTCTGGAGCTAACGATTCTTCTTATTCTGAGCAGGGCCGTTTCTACCATTAGGCAAGACTAGGCGGCCGCCTAGGGCGGCAAAAGGGCTAGGGCGGCAAAAGGGGGAATTTTTTTTTAATTTGAACCTACGAAAGTAAAGCTAGGTGGCCGCCTAGTCTTGCCTAATGGTAGAAACGGCCCTGATAGGGAAACAACATGGTGGGTATTTGTGCAAAAGAAAACGTAAGCCACACACGCTAACCAGCTGCTTCCGTAGCTTAGCAACGGCAAACTGAGTTGCCCTACATCAGGGTAAAGGGGCGTAGCTCTATGGTGACAAACGCGCAAGGTGGTATGTATACTCCGAGGCCATCTTGGACTAGCTTTGCATAGTCTGATGTGAGAGTTTCAAATTTAGTACGCGAAGGGGTTCCACTGTTAGTCCTTATTAGCCTTCACTAGCTGCCTAAGCGTTATTATAAATGCTTCTGCAAATTAAATAGTAGCTCAGTGCACCTTTTTCTGCACTTTATTTTGAAATCTAATTCTATTTCATTTTTCTTCCGGACGAATAATACTTACTATTGTATTTCTCGAACATTATACCCCACGTTAGCGCTAGCATACTTGGAAAAAACAAGGTAATTGGCGTAACACCTGTTTTAAAATACAGCAACAAATCACTCATTTCAAGATGGCGACCATGCATATACACTACTCGGGCGACTCTACGAGCCCCAGAATATTTCCGCTGAATTTCAGACTAAGAGGCGGTAAACGAGTTTCCTGGGTTCGGGGAGAGAATGGGGTTTGCAGGGCCGGGGAAGTCAGAGGACTGTAGTGAAAGTGAACTCAGTTTACCATCTTCCACTCGGAATACTGTGCTTGTTCTTCCTGCCCTCGTACCTGAATGTGTACAATCGAGTCAGACGTCTCGGTTAGCACGGAGCTCTCCCTCATCGACAGGCATATGATATCACTAGGTATGTAACGGTTGCTCGTCCTGCAACAATTCACTGCGGAGTTTAATGAAAACCTGCTTTGTCTTTCCACCCCACACCTCCCTTTGTTCAGCCCCTAGACCGCCCCTAGTTGAACTATTAAAAATGGTTATTGTTCTCTTTTGGAATTCTGGGCTGAAATATTGGCAGCTCAGTGAACTTTGCCCCTGTTGTCATAATAATAGGCTGTTCGTGACTAACAAAAATGAATGTGTCCTCATGATGTAACGCAACTTGTGCTCGTGTAAAGCGCTCTGATACCCGATACTTTCGGGTCAAGATCGCACTATATAAAACTCCGTAAAAAAAAAAGAACTGATCACTAGCCTAGTGTCATGCCCAATACCGTCATCCGGTAGTGACTGTTTAGGCCAACGTTAATGTCCACGCTGGGATTTTTGAGCCAGTGCTTACCCTGTTAAAAGTAAGACTACAAATCCCAGAATGCAATGCATAGGTGGCCGCAAACCCGGGATTGGTTGAAGGTGTTCCACAACATGGAACCACTTGTCAACTATGGTGAAGTGTGCATTCTGCCTTGCACCGGCTCAAATTCTGATCAGGATTACTCTCATAGCGGTACCATGCACGAGCTTGTCAATAACTTCTATTCACAGTGCCAAGAAGCAGTTCATTCTGTGTTGTACACCAAACTTTATTAACGTCTTGCCATAGTCTCTGATTAGCGCAGCTTTGAGCATCATGAACTATAATCTCCCGGACGTGGAAATCTTTTAATTGTTGTGATCAGCCTCTATTAAATGGATATAATGATAGATGATAGATGATAACTTTTTCAGGTGCCTCAGTGAAAAAAAACAAGCGTTGGCAAAACCACTAGGTCTGGCCTTGGAAGATGGTGCAAGTTAATATTTTTGTTGTTTCTGGTTTTGAAAACGAGGTGCACTTGACGCCAGGCGCGCAACGCCCATTGGGCTCAAAGGGCTTTAGCCCCTCCCCCCCGTCGTGTGTGGCAGCCTGGCTGAGACAGCTTCCCGGGCACACACACAGCCGCACCGAGTACTTCACAGGTGTTTAAAAGACCATTTGCTTGTTAATTAGGCTTTGTTGTTTTTCACCCCTTCTTAGAACCCCTGCAGCTCCACTCTGCCTATTGCTTGAAGAATTAGCCCCCCCGAAATTTTTTCTTAGCCCCCCCCCCGAAATTTGGCTCTAGTTGTGCCTCTACTTGACGCCTCGGTGGTATTTAAACACAAGGCTCTATTGGGCATCCGTGTACATAGTTCTGTGAGTGTATGGCTACCGTAATGGTCTGGCCTGGGCCTTTCGTTGAGGTCGTTTGCAGGACTGACTGTTGTGATTGTGTTTCCTGATAGTAAATGAGAGTAACATAGAAGGGTTCGGCAGTAGAGGGTGTGCCTCTCTAGCCTGGATGACAGGGGGAGAGAGTGATGGTAGTAAAAGGGAGGGGCGGTATTTTTAATTCTCGCCTAGGGCGGCAAAACACCTAGAAACGGCCCTGATTCTGAG